>CAJHNH020008521.1:599484-611984 GCA_905116865.2 Candidula unifasciata | reverse complement strand
AAGAAGACCATGAAAGGACTCATGCAGTGTTGATGCGATTAAATGAGACAGACCCAGGCGACAAAGTCTATCATAGCTACTATCATAGCCTGGGGGCTATCTTTTTATAGTAGTGGGGGGTGTCCAACCAAGTGTGCCTAGGAATATTAGATATTCTGTAGTGCCAGAGCTTGAGTTGCCCTACTCTTGAAATAAGTTGAGAGTATATTGGCCACGGGATCTCCCTTAGACCAATACGAGCCGACGCCTCAACATTATTATTTCAGAGTGCTGTTGGTTCTTAAGGAGCAATCCTTAAACCAGGCACGCGACACGAGCGGTATGTGACAGAGAGGTCCCAGAAATCACTTTTAGCCGTTAGGCCATATCTATGGCTATGTCATATTTGAGGCCCAGCTAGCATTATCGTCCTCATCATCGTCATTATCATCATCATCATAGCATCATCATCATCATGGTCATCATTATCATCATCGTTGTCGTCATCATGAACATCCTCTTTACCCTCATTATCATCATCATGATCATCATCATCAGCATCATCAAGTGCCTTGTCGACTAGCGTTGGCGATTATGCCTCTCCACAACCTGCGATCTTCCACAACTTGTATCACTTCATTTGCCAAGTCAAAAATCTTATCACATTGTCCCCCTCTGTCTGTTTTGTCACAAATATTTCCAGTCGTCACAACATGTTCTAGTTTTTTTTTTGTTTTGTTGTCATACTCATAACGTGGAAAAAATATGATGATTTTCTGTTTACGATGTTTGCGTGAAGTCATTTTCTGGCCCTCGCTTCTTTCAAAACATATCCGTTACTGATTCTGGTGTTCAGAGAATTATATAATCAACACAGCAGGTTGGAAAGATGACATAATCAGCTTGGAAAACAACATTTAAAGGACGACAAGTATGTTGATGAAAATGCATTCTGAGCTATATTTGCAAAATATTTCTTTACTTGGTATACTGACAGAATTTGATTATCAAAATTCACTTCTGGCAATTATAAAACAGGTTATAGAAAACCTGCCCAATAGCCTTACATGTCCAATTCACCTGATGGCTTTACTTTACTGATATAGAAAACAAAGCGATGTCCTCTTGCAATCTCTACATTAGGGACTATAGGCCAGGAAACAGGTATACCCTTTTATTTTAGAGAATATATATATATATATATATATATATATATATATATATATATATATATATATATATATATATATATGTATATATATATATATATATATATATATATATATATATATATATATATATATATAATATATATATATAATGGGCCTCAGTTTGAATAATGGGAAGACAGAAGTAATGGTGGTATCAAAGAAACGTATTATTCCTAAGTGTGTAATAAAAGTTGATGGTGTTATTTTAGGACAAGTACAGAAATTTAAGTATCTGGGCACATGGATAACATCAGATGGAAGATGCATAACTGAGATAAGAAATAGAATAGGACAGGCAAAAACTGCATTTTATCAAATGAAAAACATCTTGTGCAATATATCCTTGTCATTGAGAGTTAGAAAAAGAATTCTTGCTTTCTACATACATCCAGTTTTAACATATGGCTGTGAATCCTGGACAATCGGTACGCAGGCTAAACAATTTCTGGAGGCCTCGGAGATTTGGTTTTATAGAAGAATGCTTAGAATACCTTGGACATCCAAAAAGAGCAACCAAGAGGTTTTGAAAGAGGCGGGAGCCCGAAGACAACTCATCACAGACATCAGAAGGAAACAGTCATCATTTTTCAGCCATGTTATGAGAAGAGGGAAAATAGAACATGTTGTGACCACTGGAAAGATATGTGGAAGGAGAGATAGAGGAAGAGAACGAGAGAAGATGCTTGACAGTCTTGTTGTATGGTATGGAGGTGTGTCGGCACACGAACTGATACATGCTGCAGGAGACCGCAGATTATGGAGAGGCATGATCGCCCACGCCAGTCGGCAAGGCACCTGATGATGATGATGTATATATATATATATATATATATCTGATACATTTTGTTTTATTTCACCAGCTACTTAATGCAGTATTTACATCAATAATAATGAAGCACAAGAGTTAATCTTTTTAACTAAAACAAATCAGAGATAATATTCGTAAAAGGAGTGGTCAACACACGATTATTTAAAAACAAAGTATACTAATCGACTTAGGTGACAAGATTTATAGTTGTAAAAGATTCCGTCATTTCCATATTTCATGTGAAAGAATTCTTTTGTGTAAAGGTAAAGGTAAAGTCGGGAGATGCGAACCAGCGTCACTGCATACGGTTATAAACCATAAGTGCTCTCCCACCAGTACAATTCACGTGTGTGCTTTGTGATATGTTGTTGTTGGTTCTACTTGATACACATGATGAGATACTAAGACATATGAAAGGTTGGTTAGCCTGTCAAGTACGATATACTGAACCTGTGGAATTCTTTAATTTTGCCGGAGGAGAAACAAGGCAGAGGGTGACTGAGAGGGGATACAGTTTAAAATCATAGCATTGAAGATCATAGCATTGGAGATCTAAGCATTGAAGATCATAGCGTTGAAGATCATAGCATTGAAGATCATAGCATTGAAGATCATAGCATTGAAGATAATTGACTGGAGGTAAATGAGACAGACGGGTGTGGATATCTATCACTACCACAGCGGCGCGACATGGGCTTTACTTAGATCTCGGCCAGTCTAACTTAACCACAGATGTGTTGTGTACATTTTCATAGTTATCAATCGCAATGATCCGGATTTATTTTTTTTTGACCCAAGAGCGCCGTCATAGAGAAAACAGTCAAGGGCACCCCTTTTTCCTCCATTATTATCAAGGAGTTGGGGGGGGGGGGGTTTGAACGGATTTAATCATTGTGTATAGGGCGACAAAATAAATAATATAACTATAATATGCTGAGAGAAGAAATACACTCTAAAATAAAAGTAAATAAAAAGTAAAGATATATTTTTACACCCTTTAGGCGCATCTGGCATATGGGAAGTGCACCCATATTTTTACAGGCCATTCGGCAATAGGTGGGTAATAGGGTCAGCATTACGCCTGCCGTCTTTACTTTCCCAGGACATACATTCTGGTACCCATTTTAGACTGGGTCGACCTGCGACGCCCCATACCAAGATAACATTCCACGCAGCCAGCAGTGGGTTTCGATGGCGGTACGTTGGAATTACGAGTCGGATTCGCAATGCCTATGCCACGGACGCACCACACTCTAGAAAACAGTCTGGAAATAAAGTTCTGTTTACTATACCCTTCAACAACTGCTAAAATCAAAGTGTCTGTCTCGCAACACCAAGATCAAAATATATAAACCGTTGATAAGACCAGTAGTTTTATATGGCTATGAAGCTTGGAGCACAACTAGCAGAGATGAAGCCTTATTACAGGTTAAAAAAAAACAGGTCTTACGATGAGTCTTTGGACCCATCAAAGATGCAAACAGCGGGGAATGGAGAGTGAGAAGCAACAAAGAAATTCATAATCTGTTTAAATTATCATTGATCGCTGGCATCATGAGAGCTAATAGACTGAAATGGCTTAGGAATGTTAGGAGAATGTCAAATAACAGAGTGATAAAACCTATATACACAAAGGATCTGAGTGTTCGTAGACGACGAGGCAGACCAAGAAGACGATGGAATGGAGACAGAGCCTCAAGAAAGTCCTGCAAACACTTGGCATCACAAACTGGAAAGAGAAAGATACTAGATACATGAGTGAAGGCGGTGGATACCTGCAGCAATGAACCTCAAGGGCTCGGAACGCTGAAGAAGAACATGAAGATTGTATTAGAAAATATTAGGAATGAATAAAGATATTCTTAAAAAAAAAAGATAACATAAGAGGCGTATATACGCCATAATGTTTAGGTAAGGCCAATTAGCCCCCACGCAAATTTTCTAGGTTTAAAAAAGGAGGGAGAGTGTGAGGGGGGGGGGGGGGTGGAGTTCGGGGGTGGCGGAATGGTGGAGGGTTCCAATTACTGTGATAAGAATTCATTTCAAATTTAGAATTATATTTGCATCGTTTTATTAAGACAATAAGACACCTTTTTTGTTGAGAATGCCTAGTTAAGAATTTCTTAGTGCACTTGTATCCATAGCGAGGCGCACTCACTGTCTTGAGATAATAGGTTCAATTCCCGGCACTGTAACTATAGCTTTAGATTTTTATGTTGTCTAGTGTGTTCTTCTACCTTTCTACTTCTTTCTGTGAGTGCCGATGAATATATTTTCTGTAACTTAATTAATATATAATATTTAACGGCTTCAAGGGTTCCCCCTCTGTTTATTTATTAAGACAAGTATGGCATATTGTAATTTCAGAACCGCTTAGTCAAATACGGTATACTGAAAATCAACTTTACGTTTTCTAGCACAATCCAGCACAGAACAAGTGAATTAAATCACGTGTTTTGTCAACGAGGAAGTCGCCATTCAGTAATTGATAGCTTTCATTGACATCACAAATCCACTTAAGATAAAACACACTGTGACAATATTCCGTTTCGAATGTGGCAAATTATGTCCTAAATTATGGATTACACTCTATTAATTTAACGCCGTCTGTGCCTCCCATTAAAACCCCGGAAACTTACAGAAGTGTGTCGCTAGCAGACGGGAGACCAGTACCATCAATTTGCTGTCTGCGGTTCTGTACAGTTGTGTGAATTTGCAGAGCATTTTACACTCACTTTGGAATACAAGCGGAAAGTCGGATAACATAATTTGTTAAAGAAACCGCTCTTTAAAGGAAGCACTTTTTTTGGGCTTATTACAGTCAATACGGTATGTATAACATTAAGCGTTTAATTAATAAATTCTCACTACACATTTGTCGGCTTTGTGGCTAAGTCGATGCGAACGCTTCGTAATGCCGCGGTGCTGGGTTCGATCCCAGCTGCGGGCCATGCGCCTTGCATTGGTTTCGACAATGGTATCAGGTGGCCGACCGTCCAGTAAGCACTGGCAAACTACTGGACGTAAATTTGCCTAAAAAAACCACACAACAGCCAGGGGCTGCTAGGGTTGGTTCTACAACGTCCTGTAAAGGATACGCAACTAACTAACCTTGCTACATATTTGGGGTTGGCAGCTATATGCCTGCCTGCGAATCGGAAGGTCTTGGGTTCGCGTCCTAACGGAGCAAGACTTTTTTTTTTCTTTAAAAAAATGAACTTGACTTCTAGGTTCACCCAGCCTCCAGTATGTATCAGGTGCAGTCCTGGGAAGTAAAGGCAGGCGGCGTCATGCTGACCACATCGTCCACCAAGTGCCGACTGGTCTATAACAATTTATAAGTCTAGCCCTATATTCCCCATACGCCTAACGGCGTGGCAAGGGGACCTTTTTTACTTACTTACTGCACATTTATTTCGTTTCGGGAATGCATAAACGGAGCCGAGGTAAGCAGTGATGTATTCATTACGATGGTGGTCCTTTACTTCCAGGATATTACCTGATGCCATAGTCACCAGAGCCTAGGGGTTCAGATCGCTCTAGCCCGCCCCCCCCCCCACCCTTGCATTGTTTTAGGGAACTAAGGCCCACCCCCCGGACAATTTGTGAGTGGGCTAGTTGGCTTCTTCCCTCCTAACTCTGTTTGGGCGTTTTCTTTATATGTATTTGTTTATACACGTCAAAATATTTTTAAAATATTATTATTTTAAATGGCCTGAATATAATAATAATAATAATAATAATATTAATAATAATAATAATAATAATAATAATAATAATAATAATAATAATACAGGTATTGATGTGGTCTCTTGGGAATAAAATGCTATGGGCCGTGTTGTGTGGAAGGGGCAAATCAGGAAGGGAATTGGAATGAAGAAAGAAATGACTGCAGAAAGGATGAGAGCTAAGCGTCTGAGAAGAAACAGGCTAAACACAAATGTTGACAGCAATGGTCCTGAAACTCCATGCTATAATTGTGGAAGACTTTTCTTAATGTGGGAGGGTCTTGCTAGTCACACTCGCTATCGCTATGGGCAGTGAGTCCCGGGCCTAATCATAGCGTAATGTAACACTATCGTCTGGAAAGACGGAAAGGTACTAATCAAACACCGATCAATCAATCAATCAATCAATCAATCAATCAATAATAATAAATCTGCGGTTACATAAGGCATAATCTTCTTAGGGCACCCAGTCCTTTAAAAATATAAATGGAAACTGCAGCATATACGGAGATACTACGTACCTCACCTTCATCTGTGTTGGTTTGACAGAACCCTTTGCAAGACTCCTGCAACACGTTCACGTCGTGCACCACAGATAATAGACTACATGGACCTGAACCAAGCTGACAGGGAATCTCAGAGGTATTGCCCTTCACAGACCCAAATGGAAAAGTAATATTTTTGTTTATTGATGCCATATTTGGACAATGGTAAGACAGCGAGCCAAGTCTACTAATAACCAGCACTGGCTGAAATGATTGTCGATCGAGAGTCCTACTAACTGACTCAAACGATTCACTTTGGCCACATTCGTCCTAGAGATAGAATCGACGTTAACTTGGAAGTCTGAATGTATTTGTTCAACGGACAGGAAACAGCACACAGATAAGCCAGATCTGTTAAAGGGATACAAACTCAAACCGAAGGTCCTGGTAAGAAAGCTATATAAGTGCAGAAATTAACAAACAACTAGGACTTTCCGTTGGAAGCTTCAGCCATTGGACGCAAAAAAAAAAAAAAAAACCAATTAACAGTAAGCAAAGATACCACAGGGAGTCGCCGTGGTGTAGCGGCTAGACGCCTGCCTGCGGATCGGAAGGTCGTGAGTTCGGATCCTGGCGGAGCCGGACTTTTTCCCTCCAGAAAATGAGCTTGTCTCCCAAGTCGGCCCAGCTTTGAGTGGGCACGAGGTGCAGTACTGTGAAGGAAAGGCCGCCGGCGTGATGCTGACCACATCACCTACCAAGTGCGAGTAGTTTAAAAAATAAAGGCCTATGCCTATATGCTCAGAGCGCCTAAAAGCGTGGAAAAAAGTTCCAATGACAGCCACACAGGGCTAGCAGCATATTTATTACTGACCAGTCGACACTCGATAGGCGATTGGTCGAAGCAGCCCCAGCCGTCTTTACTTCCAGGACACCTGATCAGATTAGGCAACCGAATTACTTTGATGTAAGCACATGTTGTTCGTCCATTACGAGTGATAAAGACCACCTTCATCCAAAGTAGTAATGATCAATGATTATGAGTACGAATTTGGCTCATTAGGTTAATATGAGTCTGGAAAGTTCTTGAGCAGTGTGGATAACAGATGGAAGTCGCAGTAAGTGTGGGATTAGCGGCACGATTCTTTCTGGTCTGCCTCCGTTTCTCTGTCTGTAAACACGCCTGCAGTTCCCACGTCTGTGTTTCTTAAAAATATTTTTAATTTTTTTTTAAATCAAGTGAAATCAACTTAGAAAAAAATAAACTGTCGTAGCGCAAGAGTAAATACAATTGACTACCCAAAAAAGCCATCCTGGTTCAATTTCCACCTGAACTGATTGCAAACGGATAGATAGAAGTCTTTTCATGTGGGTTCTCGGGCTCCATTGTTTAGAAAAATCTGGGTTGTGGGTGGGGAGGGGAGGAGGGAAATCGACCCATTTGCTCCAAAACAAAAATGATGTCCAAAGGCTTATAAAACAAGACTGCTTTAATCAGATTGTTCGACCGAAAGGTGCAGATTTCGCAGCCTATTTGTAAACCACAAAACATCGTACCAACCGCGAAGTCACAGGAGATGCGTAGCCGATAATGCTTCTCTAGAAATAACGGGAGGCGGGAAAACAAGATGAAAAGCCCCCCCCCCCCCCCCCCCCACCACCACCTCCCCCAACTAAACCACCACATGCCAATACTTGGAATATGTGACGATTTACCACCACATTACCGCCCCTATTTACCTCGATTTAGGGCATTATTTCACGGTGGTAGGGATGCATCCCTTCGGCGACTGGGTCGCCTGTTAGCTGGCTGGTAGACGACTTCGTCGTCGGTCGGATCAACATTTGGGTCTGCCTCTTCAATTGCATCAACACTGCAAGAGTCCTTTTCATGACTACTTGCTGGCGAGCAATGTAAAGCCAATTTTAAAATAGCACAAATAACCTTAGTCACAATTATAACCAAAGACTCTCCCTTCGAGGATGCTGGTTGAAAGTGGCTTTTTTTTAAACGGATGGTGATGATGGAGGTAGGAGTGGGGTCATTCTTGAGCCTGCGGATTAAGGGTTGAGTTAAGTTGAGTCAAGAATTGACATCACAGCACTCGGGGCATTCCCATGCGTGCTCATAGCCAGTGCAGAGTTCCAATGCTGATGGTAGCGGATTTATACTGCGGATTTAGGGCCACATGGTTAGGGCAGTCGAAACAAACTGTGCGGGTAAAAATGTTTCTGTTTGCCCCCAACGTTGAAAAAAAAAAAAAAACATCATTCATCACCTTACCGAGAATTTGAATCTAGGTTTTCCGCGTGAAAACCGTTCGTTCTGAACGCTTCGCCACTATATCCTAGCTTCACACTCCAACGACAGTAAATGTTTCTCAGCTATCTTTATCTGTTTATAAAAACCGTCATTCAGGCAATAAAGACTACGAATATACACACGTTTTTGTAATTCACTCATACCACTCTATTTATTTTTATTGTTCTTTGATTATACATTTAAAGACTTTTTAGACATTTTAGTTAGCACACAAGCTCCCGAAATAACGGCATCGTTTCAAGAAGTAAATAGTAACAGGGTCTTTCCTGGCTTGCAATACGTATCCCTAGTCGTAAAGTTCACCGTAGCAATTCACAAAATTTCAGTTGTTCTTTAAAAAATTATTCTCGAGTTTTCTTCACAAAAGAAGATGACCTGGCTATAGAGCAGCTATCTGTGGGTGAACAAAACATTTTCGAAGTAAATTAATTTTTGCTTGTAATAATCCGTTATACCAACATTTTGTTTTAGTTCAATTATTGAATAAAATATTTTAGAAAACTATTTATTCAACAAAATTACAAGGACATTGGTGATTGTATGAGCAATTAGCACACATCTACCGTTACAAATCTAATTAATATGATAACACGCATATTTAGTTATTGATTAGGAACAAATTCTAATCAAAACATATCTTCATACTTTCTGTTTCCTTTTTGGAATCTATTGTCCCCTTCTTATGTTAGTGACATTTTTTTATGTTTTGGGGATGGGAGTGGGGGTAGAAATGGAAAAGGGGGGGGGGGGGGTACGGAGGGGGGATGGTCTTGCCATATACTCATGGGGCTTAGGGGTCTTGCAATATTATCCAAAGGGGGGGGGGGGGTGGGGGGATCTTGCTAAATGCTCAAAGGGGAAAAGGGGGGGGGGGTGGCAGTGGTGGTCTTGCTATATAATAAAAAAAGTGGGCGCGTGACATGAATATTAAGGTAGGAAGCCACTGCTATAGAGTTAAAGTAACATCAAGAATTAGATTAATAGATTCAGTCAAACAACGCGTGTCTCTGGGTATTAGGTTGTAGTCCGCTAGAAGGGCAAAACATAAAAACTTGTGGAAGAAGCATTAACAACCCAGGTATTATCTCAGCCAGATTGTATGTGCAGGGTTGAATCATTATCTGTTTACACTCTAACGTGCCACAACGCAGATGTGTAGTCTAGTACACTGGTTTCTGAGTTGGAGAAGGAAACTTTCAAGTGTAATTCTCTTGGAAATGGAGTCTGGTACTTTGACAAAAGCAAAGTGATGGCGCCACCTTCATGTGGATGTACATACCACCTTTTCATGGCTTAGGCTAACTGAACACAGTGTATCGGGGTTGAGAGCTGAAAATCGTATTTTTCAAGAAGATTTAACTACCAAGAACCAGCAGGAAAAAGAATCAAAAGTAGCCAACCAGTCAAGCAAAGAATCAATTGACTAGTCATTTAATTAATAAGACAACCAAGATCCCCCCCCCCCCCCCCACCTTCTTTCTCAGAATAAAAAAAGACAAATTAAACTTTCAACCGAGTAACCAGCCAGTGAACCATAGAGCCAACCAGCTTATTAACTATTCAATTAATCACCAACCAAACAAGGAATATTTTGAAATGCTTTTAAATAGACCAGGCCCAGATGGCCCTCCAGATATCTAGCCAGAAATGGAATTGGAGATCAACTGTGAGATGTCATCTAAAGAAGAAATTAGAAAAGCTATCAATCTTCTCAAGGAAAGAAAGGCGGAATGTCCTGATGGTATCCCTGCAGATGCAATTAGGGCCAACATAAACACATCACCGGAATAGCTACATAGATTATTCAGTAAAGTCTGGGAGACCGAAGAAATACCAGCAGACTGGAGAGAATGATATCCTGTAAAACTGCCCCAAAAAGGTGATCTACCGGAGTGTTAAAACCATAGAGGAATTATGTTGCTGTCAGTTCCTTGACAAAAAGCTAAGAGATGAACCGGCAGGTTTTCGGCCAAACAGATCCTGTCCTGACCAGATAGCCACATTACTTTGGAAAAGCATTGACATCATTGATAGGGAATGTCTTTGGAAATTGATGGGGCGCTATGGAATCCCACAGAAAATTATTAACTTAGTAAAGGCAACATTTAAAGGCAATATGTGTCGAGTTCTTCATGTGGGAAAGCTAACAGATACATTTTAAATAAAAACAGGTTTGCGACAGGGATGTATTTTGTCGCCTATCCTATTTTTACTGGCTATAGACTGGATTATAAAGACAGTAACTGCTTACGTCAAGAATGAAACTCAGGGGACCCCTACAAAACAGCTTGATGATTTGGACTTCTCTGATGATTTTTTTTTTTTTTTGGGTCCTATCCACGGAATCAGATGCAAAACAAATTAAATATACTTGAGGCAAGATCATATCAGCTAGGCCTGAAAATCAGTAAAGGAAAGAAAAAGATAATGAAAATAAATTAGGCAAATAGTAATGTGGCTTCTCCTAATGGCACCACACTCCAAGACGTGGAGTCGTTCAGCTACTTGGGCAGTAATATAGATAAAGATGGGGGAACTGATACAGATATTAAAAAAGAATACAAAAAGCAAGAGAATCTTTCATAGTACTAGGGAATTTGTGGAGGTAAAAAAAAAAATTAAACTTAATATTTTTAATTCTAATGTCCAATCAGTACTTTTGTATGGGGCGGAAACATGGAGAACAACTAATGCAATTACTAATAAATTACATACATTCATTAACTGGTGATAGAGGGTGATAAGACTGAGTTTCCCGGCTTTCTGATGCTTTTTACGACCCCTAAACATCTAGAACTGGCCCTAACCTCAACCCACCTACGTCCCACGAGAGAGTGCAGGCTAGATCCTACGACTGCATGCAGCCTATTTACCACCCCCTGAAATATTAGATTGTCCAGTGACCTTTGGATTTCCTCTGTTTGAGGTAGGATATTATTAAAGCACCACATAAATGTATATATATATATATATATATATATATATATATATATATATATATATATATATATATATATATATATATATATATATATATATATAAACAAGAGTCACCCAAGTAACCAAGAAACTAACATACTAAATATCACCCAAGTAACCAAGAAACTAACCTACTAAATGTCAATCAAATAAACAAGAAACTAACATATTAAATATCATAAATAACCAAGAAACTAACCTACTAAATATCAATCAAATAAACAAGAAACTAACATACTAAATATCACCCAAATAACCAAGAAACTAACATACTAAATATCATAAATAACCAAGAAACTAACATACTAAATATCATAAATAACCAAGAAACTAACATACTAAATATCACCAAAACAACCAAGAAACTAACATACTAAATATCATAAATAACCAAGAAACTAACATACTAAATATCATAAATAACCAAGAAACTAACATACTAAATATCACCAAAATAACCAAGAAACTAACATACTAAATATCATAAACAACCAAGAAACTAACATACAAAATATCACCAAAATAACCAAGAAACTAACATACTAAATATTACCGAAATAACCAAGAAACTAACATACTAAATATCATAAATAACCAAGAAACTAACATACTAAATATCACCAAAATAACCAAGAAACTAAAATACTAAATATCACACAAATAACCAAGAAACTAACATACTAAATATCATAAATAACCATAACTAACATACTAAGAAACTAAGAAACTAACATACTAAATATCACATAAATAACCAAGAAACTAACATACTAAATATCATAAATAACCAAGAAACTAACATACTAAATATCACCAAAATAACCAAGAAACTAACATACTAAATATCACACAAATAACCAAGAAACTAACATACTAAATATCATAAATAACCAAGAAACTAACATACTAAATATCATAAACAACCAAGAAACTAACATACTAAATATCACATAAATAACCAAGAAACTAACATACTAAATATCATAA
>CAJHNH020008521.1:536984-594484 GCA_905116865.2 Candidula unifasciata | reverse complement strand
GGGGAAAATGAACTAGAGACAGAATAAATACTTATTCACAAAAAGGAAGCAGCTCACACAATGGGACTAGTTATCAATCAAGATAAGACAGAATACATGGTCAACCAAAAAAAAAAAAAAAAAAGACAGGGAAAGGAGTAACAGCTCCAGCCACACACAGATAGATAATATGAAAATCAAACTAACAAAAACATGCAAGTACTGTTTAACAAACTTCAACTGCTCCGGCAAACTAAGAGAAAAAAGCAATCTAGAATATAATCCTGAGTCAACTCGGCAGCATAGTCTGGAATTAAAGTATACTACACCCAATGATGTCTGCTGGAAACAAATGCTCTGTCTCGCAACATCAAGATATAATATGCTGAAAATACCAGTTGTCTTACATGGCTCAGAAACCTGGAGAACAACCAAAGGAGTTGAGGCCACCAGACACATTTTTAAAAGCAGTCTTATGACTAATCTTTGGGCCGATCCATGCAGGTAAGGATGATCAATATTCGTATGTATATTTGTACCCCACCAGGACATCACACAAGCGATAAACACTCGGTGACACAAAGTGCCACCATGTGGATGAGGATCATCTGTGGAGAGATCCCGGAAACCGCATTCAACCGTTAGGTTATATTGCGGCTCCTGGTAACAGCCAGGGTGGGGCTTCAAAATAACAAAAAATTGCATCCCACATGGAGAAGACAAAGGTAGAGCTTTCAATATTCGTAGTAGCAGTTGTGCATTTTACCCCACTATGACATCACCCAAGCAATAAACACCCGATGACACAAAGTGCCACCATGCGGATGAGGATAACCCGTGGAGAGGTCCCGGAAACCGCGTTCACCCATTAGACCATGTTTATGGCCGGGCTATATTGGGCAAGTCGGCTCTGTGGCTAAATCGATGCGAACACTTCGCTTCGTAATGCCGGGATACCGGGTTCGATCCCAGCTGCGGGCAATGCGCCTTGCGTTGGTTTCGACAGTGGTATCAAGAAAGCTGACCGTCCAGAAGCAATGGCAAACTACTGGACGTAAATTTTCCTAGAAAAACCACACAACAGCTAGGGGCTGTTGGGGTTGGTTTTGCAACGTCCTGTAAAGGATACGCAACAACCTTAATATTGGGCAAGAGCCAGGGTGGGGCTTGACAATAATGAAAAATTGCATCCCACAAAGGAATGACGGAATGATGGAATGATGGATTACAGTATTCGTTAAAGAGAAAGGGAGCTCAGCGGCTAGGAAAAGAAAATTATGTTGTATTACTGTTTGAAGACTGGTCGAAACGTACGATTGTTTCTGTGTGCGTCCTTCTACCTCTATCACAGTGACCCTTCTGCTGAGCTTCCAAATCATAGCTTGTACTTAGTGAATTCATTTCTTGACAACTCCTGTAGTCACCACTATTTTCAACATTTTTGAGTGTTGTAAATTCTTTGAACAGTCGTCACTTACGACCCTTGAAGAACCAAACAGCTGCCCTAGTCGTCTCCCTGCAGTTTGACCTGCTGTCAGTCTATGATATCGACGATGTCAAGCAGCGAATATCTGCACTGGCAGTAGTCAGCGTATCATGGTGAGTACATAATTTATCAATCAATCAATCAGTTAATCTATCAGTCAGTTAGTCAGTCAATCAATGAACAAAGGTTTGCAACAACAGATCTCCAACACTTTGAGTCTGTCGCTTTTATGGTGTTTTATTCCATTTGTCCATCTTTCCACAATATCTTCCTGCTTGAAGTTCTCATAAATTCTTTTTCTGCGGATTTGCCCTGTTGGTCAACCATCCATAATAAGATTGTGCAGTCTTTGACGTCAAACCTTTTTGTAACAACCAGTAGGAGGAAACCGGCAAGTACTCACTCTTCTACTTGTAACGTTGATTGCCTCTCCTTTGCTGCCTCTATATTTTTTTTTTCATTTTCGTATTCCATTATTATATTATTATGCCTCTCTCTTTATATATATATATATATATATATATATATATATATATATATATATATATATAATATATATATATATATATATATATATATGTATGTATATATATATATGTATATATACACATACATATATGTATATATATGTATATATATACACACACACACACACACACACACACACACACACACATATATATATATATATATATATATATATATATATATATATATATATATATATATATATATATATATATATATATATTTCACTCAGATATACAATCAGAACCCGCACAGAACTGTGGGGTAAACAGTATTTGGTGAAGCCACTATTGGTAAACCAGTTATTATTTCTCTGGAGGTTTGATCTGGAACTTGCTCTGTTGGGCTGTCTTGGGGTGGTCATACCTTTGGGTAGCAGCTCAGAGTTGGAGAAACAGACTACGCAGAGTGGGAAAAACAGACTTCGAATATATCCTGATTGGATATGGAATACTGACGATGATGATAGTGATGATGTTAGTGATGATGATAGTGATGGTGACAATAGTTGCATTATCATATGAATATGCCACTATGTATATATATACAAAGGAAAGTCAATATGTAAATCACAAATGGTTGAAGGATGGCAGGAAAATGTGGCTGGTGACAGCAACATTGAATTTTATGTCTTCGTTAGTGAGGTGACGCTAGGTGTTGCAAGTGCATTCGCAACTGTCACATATCGCTCCTGTCGCGTGCCGGATTTAAGGATTTCTCCTTAAGAACCAACAGCACTCTGAAATGATTATGTTGAGTCGTTGGCTCGTATTGGTCTAAGGGATGCCCCGTGGCCAAATACGCTCAACTTATTTCAGGAGTAGGGCAACTCAAGTTTTGACACTACAAAATATATAATATTCCTAGGCACACTTGGCTGGACACCCCCACTACTATAAAAAGATAGCTCCCAGGTTATGATAGTCTACTATCATAACCATGTTAACACATATAACACTTATTGCTCACACAATCATCAAAGCTAGACAGTTAGAATGGTGAAATAGGGACACCCAAGTCAGCCATGAAAATTTGTGCAAGTAATCGGTACAATATATACATATAATAGTGAATAGATCAACAAGAGTTCATTGAGTGGAGCTCAGGAATCAATGACACATCGCAGATATTGAAGCAGCCAGATCTTGGTTCAGGAGAGTACATGAGTTCATCATCGGTCTGATCAGGTGCTGTGGGAATAGAGCATGAAGGGTGAATAAAAGATCACTTAGCCCAGTTTGTAGGTCAATGCTCCCGTCAGTCCATGGTGATTCGACTGTAGTTGACTCAATCAGTAGTTGGGCCTTGATTTGATCTGGTACCAGCTGACTGTCACGAGCTAGGACACAGGAACTGCACAGGAGCCACAAAAGCTCTTGGAGACTGTGATGCCCACTGCCGGTCTCACAGGTGATGAGACAATAAATGCAGAAGAGCCCAACAAAGCTCTTGAAGACTGGTTCTCTGGATTGATGACATAGGTGTCTGCAATTGTCCACTGGTCCTGGAACTCACAAACAAGCTCTTGCCATGTTGAGGTAGTGGCACTGCATACATGACTTTTGGTATACTCTTGGTGCACAGAATTGTATGGGTTGGTGGTGGTTGGCTGGACTGTGATTCGTCTGCCTGATCTCTAAGGAGGTATCATCCTGTCAGGAAAGAGCTCAGAATTAGTAATCAGCCTTATTCACACACACTAGCTCATGTTACCTCTGCCACCTTTCTCCATCCTCAGAGTGTAACTCCCAAGAACAGAAGAAAATGCCTCCTTTCATTTATCTGTCTGTAAAATATTGCAACAGATAGAAAACAAGGCATATAGTGGAGATAGATAGACACTACCACACATAGATCATCCTCTCTCCACCCTCACATCTGCACTCGCAGACATACAATGTTAACAGTTAGTACCTATATATATTCTGTCTCCACAGGCCGTTCACTACACACCCACTGAAACTGTATCAAACACACCTTTGACTCAGAGCGCCTAGCCCTGACTGCCGGTTAAAGATGACCTAAATTCCCTGTTTCAGTTATGCGACACAAACTTCGTTTGACTGGTCAGAGAACAATTACTTGTACTGTTTAATATCTTTACAAATGGTGTGGGTTATGTAGACACCAACTAATTAGTTTGTACAGGGGAAGGTCTAAGGTTCGGATCCTAATCTCTGGACATCAGGAACGGTCGAACTCTGTGCGATCACACAGCTGACTCTGCCCCCTCTGCAACAGTGGCTAACTTTAAAAAAGACATCAATTATGGTACTCGTAAACTATAATCAACTTACCCAAGCTTAGGAAACCTTCCAAGATAAAAATCGAATTTTGAATGCGCCAATTTCTACATAGACTGTATACACGTCTAGACACTTTGGGATCAGGCGAAAGAATGTTTTTTCAAAATCAAACTAGCGTTTCTATGAAAGAAGTCCCTTGTATTCCTGCTTAAGGAGTAAACCGGTTTACAGGAATTTCTAAATAAAATACCAGAATTCGCCAACCTACAGTTGCAAGTTTGAAAATGAAGATTTATCAAAGCAACTAGAGGGTCTAGAAATTAATATTTTACCAGATAAAGGTACAGATCAATATAAGGGACTATATACCTTTCCGGACGGCTTCAAGTTTGAAATGTGACTGTCCGCGAGGGAAATCAAAGTCGCGACTCGTCCATTGTGTAGGGTGGCTGCTCACCTCACGACAGCAACACAAAAACATAATGGCGACTGTAGTTACGGAGTGTACCATTAAATCATTAAAACAACGTGCTGTTGTGGGTTTTTGTGTATGTGTGGGAGGGGTGAGGGGGGGGGGGGAGCAAAAGGGCTGCCTGCAAATGATATTGATAAGGAAATACTTTCCGTTTATGCTGACAAAATGCTTATCCCGTAAAGCTGTGCATAGCTGGGGAAAAATGTTTCTCAGGAACGCTCTTAAATTGTTGATGAAGTTCGCCCTGTCCGTCCTGTTGAGATTGCAACAGACGTCTCCGAGCAACGGGCGAAGGACATGATTAGAGGTGACAGGCCTGTAACGGATGATTCTATAGCAACGCAATAGGGTGCTCACATCGTTCATCATACAGCACATTTGCATGATCGACTGAAATTTACGAAAGTGTGCTCAAGGTGGGTACCCAAACAATTGACGGACAAACATAAAATAAACCGATATGGCCTGTCCTTGCATCATCTGTGTCGATACGCAAATGAAGGAGAAGACATGCTGAACCGGATTATTAATGGGGATAAATCAAGGGTGCATCACTACTGCCCAAATCAAAGAGTGCATCAATGCAATGGAAACATCCTTCTTTGCCTTGCGTTAAAAAATTTAAGGTTGCTCCTTCAGCAGGGAAAGTTAGGCTGACAGTATTTGGGATTGTCAATGAGTGCTTTTCCCCTTTAAAAAAAAAAAGGTGACAGTGTGAATACAGATTCGTGGCGCGGTGATTTCGGTCACAGGCATGAGGGGAATTTAAGTCTGATGTGATGTGTATAAGGAGATATTCCGTACCCCACTCGGGCGCAAGTCCTTCACTGTTCTGGTTTTACGGAACCTCATGCAAGACTCCTGTTGCACGTCCCCGTCGTGCGCCACGGATAATGTCTCAAATGAGCATTAACAGAGTTGGCAGGGGATCTCGGAGCTGGCGGCCCCCAGAGGTGTAGAGTCCTTTCTGGCTCTCACCAGCCCGCACCCAAACGCATGGGTGAAAAGTAACAAAACTCAAGGACTGCTTGCTAAATGTACCATCAAATGACAACTCTTGGTTAAAATTCGGGAGCGAATGGAAAACTGTGGTGCTGAGACTCAACCCTGACCGAGAGATTTACCCGCAGCCAAGACGAGTAGCATCTCTTGTGGGCGACTTCTCGCAGCAAGATCCCACCTACGTACATCCTCTGTCAATCCTCAGTGTCGTCGTCACCGCGCTGAGGTACACCATGGCACCAAATATTCATATGCTGGCTTGAAAACAATGTCCGACAAAGTTACACCCCACGGCACACATGCAAGCTCAAAGTCCGACGATCATAACTCGTACCGATTAGGAAAAGTCTGAATGTCCGTATCCACTGGTCCAACTCGCAAGAATGTTGGGACCAAACAGGGGAAGCCACGCCTGACGCATTTTGCTGCCCCATTCTGTTGTGCTAAGGGCACAGCTGAAACAACGTTAAAGGTGTCTAACGTAAGATGAAAAAGAATGTACCTATTTGTGTGGCCACAAATGTCCTAGACCTGCGGGCTGCTCCCCGCTGATCTCCGGAGAGCGCAGCCTTGTAGCGCGGGAAGCTCAATACACCGTTGTGAGGTTAAGCAGTCATGGGCAGAACGTGACGATTCCTTGGGTGAGCCCAGAACCAGAGCATCATGTGTCGGCTCTGCATTTATGGAAGCCTCCTTGGATGGCGGGGAATGCCTATGATCTGCCCCTGCCTTCCCTTGAGGGCTGAAAACTCTACATAGAGCTGCCTTAAGGACGACATGCCTGGAACCACACTTGCTAAAAGTCAAAGAGGACACCACACAAATAAGGCAACATCTCGACCCACACAAAACAATGGCCACAGTCAACCTGGAAATAGGCTTGACGTCTTCCTCCGAAGTCGGAGTACATCTGCCGGAGAGGCGGGGAACGAGTACTGCAAACAAATAAGCCAGTAAAACGGATGTACACGCAAAACTCAGGTCAAGGTAAAAGCCAAAAGTCCATTTTGGACGAACAACCGTGACTTACCGCCCGAATTCACAGCCGGTGAACAAGAAGAAGAAGAAGAAGAAGAAGAAGAATACAGATTCACACTGTAAAGTTCTATCGATGCTTTATTATGAAATTCAAAGAAAACGCCCAGGCCTGCAGAGTAGAGGAGCACTGCTCCTTCTGATAATGAGAGTTAACTCAGGAGAAAATTAACCACCTAGGGTGGGAACTTCTGAGACATCCACCTTTCAGCTCTGACTTAGCTCCTAGCGATTTCCACCTTTTTTGGTCTACCGACAACCCACCTTGGAGGGAGACATTTCGCGCATAACTGTCTTCAGATTGCATTTCCTCGCTGTAGTATAAGTAAGTTTAGTCTGCAAGTTCTGGAGCAATCCCAGAAGTGCATGAACAACCAAAACTTTCCGCTGGAGTCCTGTCTTTGCATTTTTGCTGCAGGATCCATTTATCAGATAGCTATGTAGAGATAAATAGATGAATGGGTTTCCAGTGTGTGTATGGCGAAACACGACAGCCCACACATAATCTACCTTAAAAAACATTACACATGAAACAGTTTGCCATAAGAGGACAGAGGGACATCTGCCTCAGAATAATAAATTGACCATACGAGATACGCCAGGCTAAGACCAGTTATGACCCTCAAACATATAGGACAAGTACTAACTAAAGAAGCAACAAAAACAGCACAAGAGAAAGAAGGTGAGGATTCTAAGAAGGAGGAGGGAGAAAACTAGATGAGGTGGAGGGGAGGAGGAGAAGGAGGAGGAGAAAATAAATAGAGCAGAAACAACAAGATAGAGGTGCATGTTGATAGGTAATTATTGCACAATTTGAACTGCTAACTGATGCATTTTCTTTGTCCATTTTAACAAATGTGTCTGGTAAGTAAATCACTAAAATGAAAAAAAAAAAAAAAAGTCAATTGTCTCCATGATAAAGCATTTATCTCTGAAAATTAAACACTTAAGATTAAAACACTTAGTATCGACAAGTGACGTCTTCTCAGTTGTGACCAGATGAATACTTTTTGTGTGACTACTAGGTGTTTTATTCTTTTGAGATTTAAACGCATTTAAAACCAGATGTTGTTTGTCAGACTTAATTTGATTGAGCTGGGAGACTGTTGAATGTTTCATTGGTGTAATCGTCGGTTTAATAGCCACGGTAAGATTAATTCAGCAAAAACTGACCAGACAGTTAATGTTTCTTTCATTGTTGTGGAATGTATTTACATGGCGTACTTGTATATATGTGGGTTAATATAATGGATGGCAAACACACTAGTCCTGAAATAGCTTGTAAAATAAATTCTCAGACACTTGTATTTTCTTTTGCTATTTGTTTTAAAGCATCTGCAAGAAAGTTAAAGTTAACTTTAAAAAAAAAATCTTTTCCGTGGCAACTTATGGATGTTAATCATAGTCTTTTACTCAGAATTTAAACAACAACAACAACAACAACAACAACAACAACAAACATCGGAACTTTGTATATGTAATAAAAATAAATACAGAAATGAATCTTAGAATACCGTGTGTCAAATAGAAGAAAAGCACCGACATGCTGCAAGATCTGAACATCAACAACTTTTAAATCGTACCATAGAAAATTTTCAACAGCCTGCCCGAACGAGAACTGCACAGAACAAATGTTCGTTGACGACTTTGCTTTTCAGACGGCCACTGAAAATACCATAACAGCTTCTTGTCCCTTCAAACGTCAGTGATGAAAGTAAAGAACTGGGCAACGAATTGGGATGTAAAACCTTTATTGCCTTTTCGTCTGTCCCTACGATAGAGTTATACTTTGTTATATACAGACATATGAGTCATAGACAATAAGGACCAGAAATAAATTTCATCCTATCCAGAACAAAAACCCTAGGTATTCTTCCAAAGGCAAGGTGTTGGACATGAAGCATGATTCCTCGTTATGTCTGTCTTGTTTACTCAAAAAGTAAGGTGGCACTAAAACTTTTGCAGAAAAAAAAGCATGCCGCAGAAGCTACGATACCAAAAGAGCAGTATGCTGTCCGTCCGCCTGACAGTTTCCCTCGTAGACCAACAAATTTTCAACTATGGGTACAGACCCCGTCTGCCCTGCCATAACTGTTTTCAGATAGCATATCCTCGCTCTAGCATCAGTAAGGTTAGATTGCTCCCTTTTTGCACGTCTCCCTCTGAAGTCGTATACATAGGGAGAGATGGCAGGTCTAGTTACGATGTACAACATTCTGTGATAACAGAGACAATACTGCCGACTACTTGTCATATGGGAACTCAGTCTAAAACTGAAATAAAGAAAACTCATTGAAACGGGATTATTTCTGTCGTTTCCGACTAAAAAAAAAAAAAAAAATAATAATATTCATAACGTTAAAAAAATCAACAAAAGGGAAGAATTCAAATCGAGTCAAAGGGCTTATGTAGGCCTGCTGTAATGAAAATAAAAAGGATAGAACATACTGGAAAGCCAATACGAAAACAGGAATGCTACACTAGAACGGGTAAGTATTTTATGCAATACGCCCCAATCTAATGGTCTGACGCCGCGAAAACGAACTTGTGAAACAACCTATACGGGGTTCACAAAATGAGCTTACGAATATCACACGGAGCAGCAAGAAGCACCCCTATAGGCAGTAAATATTTCTTACTTAGTTGAAAAACATAATTGGCTTCTAACCCATCTACTGAACCATAGATTTCAAGAAGAAACAAAACTATAAAGACGAAGTATATATTATTTCAAATGGGAAACGTTGAAACTGCATGCAAAATTAAAATTGACATACTGATTTGTGAAGCTCTCACAGCAAAACTAATAATTACCTGTCCATTCTTATCTAATGCATTCCAGAGAACCAGGAATAAATTGCAAAAAGAGCAGTCAGAACAAAGAACCTCTTCACTTTAAACACTCAGATATCAGTACTCCTGCAATATTTGGATATGTATGTTTACAGACGGTTTTGTAAAAAAGCTACAAACAGTAGGCGGGCAATTCTTCATTATACACTAATTGCAAAACAGAGACACACTAAGTATCGGCGTGGCGAGCTTGCATCAACTCCAGAGCAGAGGCAGCAGTCCTCTATTGAACTGAACAGTCTCCAGATACTTCAGTTTTTTTCACTTACGTAAAATCGGTCCTCAACGCCATCTTACGCTCTAAACCGGACAGCATCAAAATGATGTCTACAAGAGCAAAACTAGTTGAGCCGTGAGATTCAGCTTACGATGGATCCCTAAAAATGAAAAGGCAAAGCTACCGGAAACCTTGCCCTATCTGTTTCCGAGTTTTAGGACGCCAAAGACACTCTTAAAACATTCTCATCAATCAGCAAATCCTTTACAAAACGTCGCTCTCTGCACGGCACGCCTGAAAGTATCCCTTTGCCTAACCAGCTCTCCCGCCCAATGTGCTTTCAATGCCAATGCATCTTTATTGTCTTGTATCCATTTTCGCGTTAGTCGACCATTGCCTCGCCTTCCACAAACTACACCTTCCATCACTGATTTCTCCAAGCCACCATGACGCTTGATGTGGTCAACATACTTTAATTTTCGGGACAGGATGCTGTTTATGAGCCAGTTCTCCTTGATGTTCAACTCGTTTAGAATGTCGATGTGTTTCCTCTTCCTGATCCATGGTATTCTAGGAATTTTTCTATAACATTTCAATTCAAACGCTCAAATCTTTTTCCCCAGTGACTGAGTGAGAGTCCAAGACTCACAACCGTAAGTTGCCACAGGAAAAATGAATGATCTCAAGATTTTACTTTAACCAATTTACTAGCGCTTTGCCATAGGTTCTTTATGCTATTTAATCTCTGCATTGCTAAGTTTTCTTCTGACTGCTTTTGAGCAGTCGCCACTGTTGTTCATTAAAGAGCCCAAGTATTCGAAATCTGTTACATTTTTCTATTTCGTCATTTTAGATTGTGATACGGGATTGGTGTGCTGTATTTACTGAGGACATAATTTTTTTTTTTTAAATTCAGAAACAGATTCACTTCTTCGCTGTGTTTTTTGATGGTCAGAATTAATTTGTCTAAACCTTGTACACTGTTGGAAAGGAGACCTGTGTCGTCTGCATAACTAAGTTCTGTGATAGAATTACCTCAAATTTTGACTGACTGACTTTCTAACCACCAGGACATCACATAAGCGATAAACACCCGATGACACAAAGTACCACCATGTAGATGAGGATCACCGTGGAGATGTCCCAGAAACCGCCTTCAGACAAATGGCCATATTTAAGGCCTGCCTATATTGCGACCCCTGGCAAAAGCCAGGGTGGGGCTTCAAATAACAAAAAATTTCGTCCTAAAAAGGACAAAACTGGATATCTAAGGGACAAACTCAAATTTTTAGTGGATCAAAGCTCTCAAATGCCTCCTCGCTAACAGCGTTTCTCATAACATTTTCAGCCTATATGTTAAAGAGGGAGGGTGAAAGAATGCAGCCCTGTCTTACTCATGTCTGCTCTTCAAACTATTCTGATGTTTCACTAGCTACTCTGACCGCTGCTTGTTGTTCCTGGTAAAGAGATTCCAATAAGTGAACCAACGTTACAGACTAGACATTTTGCAAGTTGGGGGGGGGGGGGGGGGATGATAGAACTCAAAACTGCCATTACATCATTCATTTTGTTTGATTACATAAGGCATATTTCAAGGCAAAGAATACACTCGAGTAAGATAGTGAATTTTTTTCTGGTGTCGCCCACGATGATGATGATGCTATTTCCAGGGAGAGGGGGTCGCTGATTTTGTTTCACTGAAAATGGGGCAGTGGGTCAACAAGTTTAAGAAAAACTCATTAGATGACAATAGCAAAGTACTGAACGTATAATTGCTTAGTAAAACCAAACAGCCCAAAATGCTAGGACTTTTTATGCAACCCACTGTAAATGATTGTGTGTGTGTGTGTATCCTTTACAGGACGTTGCAGAACCAACCCCAGTAAATTTTGACTGTTTTGGTTTTCCTAGACAATTTTATGTATAGTAGTTAGCCGTTGCCCCGAAAGGTCAGCTCTCGGTAACACTGTCGAAACCAGCGCAAGACAAATCGTCCGCAGCTGGGATCGAACCCGGCACCACGGCATTACGGAGCGCGTTCGCAACGCCCGGCCTCAGAAACTGTCAATGAAACTCAACTAATTTTATAAAAACGTCTGATGTCGCAGTGGCCCGACGAGCCACGAATTATTTATTATTCCACGTAAAAACATGTTCTGATATTTAATCAAAACCCGCACGGAACTGCGGGGTACACACCATTTGGTGTAGCCGTTAAAGGTAGACCAATTATAATTTCTTTGCAGGTGTTATCTGGGAGTTGCCCTGTTGGGCTGTCATCCAGGATAAGAAGATTTGTGTAGACTCTGGGGTGGTGAAACCCTTTAGTTAGCAGCCCAGAGTTGGAGAAACACACTACGAAGATATCCCGATAAGATGTCGAATGATTATGATCATGATGATGATGATAATAACAGATTTACTGAGGTCAAAGTTAGACTGTAAAACAATATACTCCTACATGCAAAAATCAAGTCTTGTATGTGAATGTTGACTCAATGCTAGCTTTAAAGAATTGTGTTTAAAATTCTCTCAGTTGCATGTGTCTTAAACCTTGTGTTTTGTGTTAGCTAATATTTAGCATGTAAATCGTAAGACTACTTCTGCTGCTCTGCTACTGCTGCTGTAGCTGCTGCTGCTACAACCACCACCACCACCACCACTACTACTATTACTACTACTACCACTACTTTCACTTCTACTACAATCCCAATGACTGTTGCAGCGGTTTTTGTCGCTATTACTATGAATACTAATAGACAACGAAGACTACTGTCAAAAGCACGACAACTACGTAATCACCATCACCATTACTGAAACTTGCTACTTCTACTGTAGCTGCTGATGATTCACTTTTATTTGTGAGCACTGTCTCTATATAGCGTTTCAGCACTCTGTTCTCAAACATCTATATGCAGTATGAAATATTCTTCATCCTGACCATGCAACGTTTGCGCAGTCTTTTCAACATTTAGCGTACAATAGTCAGTGCGTCTTCTATCTAGTGTTATAAAATATGTTTTATAATAATGGTAATATTTATAAAAATATAATACCATTTTCTAAAAATCAAATAAATTGTATTAGTACAATTAAAAAGAGTGATTATATTGTATCAGAATATATATGTATATATAATATTACTTTGGCTCCCAGGTTGTCCCAGCCTCAAATGGGTACCAGGTAAAGTTCTGGGAAGTAAAGATGGCCGGTTGACAGCATCACCTACCGAGTCTAGCTTGATGTGCTCACTACGCCACTAGCGTAAATGAACCTTTAATTTTTAATTACATTAAATAAGTGATACTTTTTTCAGATCCTCCACCCTTCCCAATTTAAACAATTTGAAAGTTTGGCATGGCTTAAAATAATATATATCCTTTTTTTTTTCAGGACAGATAAAAACCTCCTATGGAACCCTAAAGACTACGGCGGTATAGATCGTATGTATTTTAATGAGGATCAGATTTGGGCTCCAACTGTGTACATTGAAGAATCTCAAGCCAAAGGTCCCACTCTGTTTAATTTACCTACGACGCATTTGGTCCTCCCCGATGGCACGGTCACATTTGGCTCATCCGGTGTGCTTGAAACTTCTTGCAGTCTAGATATGACTTACTTCCCCTACGATTATCAATCGTGCAAGTTCGGATTCGGAATTTTAGATTCCTCCAGGCGGGACGTCAACTTGGTCTCAGACGAACGTGGACCGCAGAAATCAGCTAATTATGTTCAAGACGGAGAATGGGCCGTTCATGACTTTGGCACGGCTGTGAACCTTACGGGGATGAAAAACTACGAGATTCAGACTTTGTACGTTATTCTGAAACTCCAAAGGCGGTCAACGTACTATGTGCTGAACGTCATCGTCCCAGCTGTGACCGTATCTCTGTTGAGTCTGCTGACATTTGTTGTTCCAGTGGAGAGCGGAGAACGCCTAGCCTATGCGCTGACAAACCTGCTGTCACTGTCAGTGTACATAACTTACATCGGAAGCATCATGCCTTCCTCTTCGGTTGACCTTCCAATAATCCTCCGTTACTTGGTTTCCCTGTTTATTATTAGCTCCATGTGTGTTGTTATGACTGTAATAGTCATAGCAGTTCGATGGAGTCGTGTAGTCATCGTAAGCGAAAAGCTCAAGTGCATTTTTATTTTTGGATTTCCTTTCACTTTGCAGCGCAAGGACAGGCTTTTCGGCGTGGTCAATCGGTCAGTGAGAGCCGTCAGGTGTCTGGAGACCAACCCATCAGTTGAGACAAACACTGAGAGCACCAGTATGTGTTCATCTGAGCTTCAGAGTCTGTGCGAGTCACCGCAGGAGAAGGTTGTCTTTGACGAATCCTTCAAAGGAAAGGAAGAAGCCCTCAAAGGAAAGGAAGCAAACAAAAAACACAAACCAATGAGTCTCAACAGCCTCGCCAACAACAACGTCCGACAACCGCTGTCCGGTGAGAATCCAAGAATTAATCACGTAGAAGAGGCCCATAAAGTATTAAGAGAACCCTTTGCTGAGTTTGAGCTGATCAACGCGGAAATGGACCCAGATATTGTCTACATCTGCTCACGTCTGGACCTTGTTAGTTTCGCTGTCCTGGTCATTTCTTTTCTGGTAATGACAGTGCATTCATTTGTCATGATGAATCAGCAGACAGCCCATTAGACTACTGCATACCGTGGTCATCGTGTGGTAGGCATTCTGTTTGACTTCGTTCTAATCACGTTCCCTTGGCATTTTCCCATGCCTCATGCATTGTTGCTATGTACATTCTTCAATACTGAAATAACTGAAACTAATGAAATTAATTTGATTATCACTTGCATATTTTTTCTTCTCCATTGTACTGGGGCTTTTATTATGCATACATTAAATTTCCATTGTGTTTTCCCCTACCCCTCCAGGTATCGCTGGAAAAAGATGCTGATGTGAGGATGTGAATAATAGACAATCAACGGATGCCAAAGAAAGTTTGTTGAAAAAAAAAGTTTTTATTCTTTTAATTTGGTTTCTAAAAAAGAAGAATAAGAAGAACATCATGCAGCTATAAAGCGAAATAAATCTGTCATAAAATAAATCAACTCGTATAGAGAGCTGATTACACTCATGTGCCCAGACCAGACCACTCATAATGAAGAGTAGATTACATCACAAACATAAAGTGCCCTGGTTACCACTATCTTACACTATTGAATTATGTTTCTGGCATTCGTGTCTGTTTTATTCGCATCCGAATGGTGGATCATTCTAGAATAACTTGGCAGCAGTCTTTCTGATATCGATATCGGGAAGAGGGCGCTGGGGAGGGGAGGGGCGGGAGGGGGTGGGGGTTTAAAAATGTGAGGCCAAAAACTGAATGATAGAATGAAAGCAAACACACGAAAAGAAAACATGTGTTATTGCGCCGCGTAAACAACCAGATGGAAAGCACAGAATTCTAGACAAAGTCGTTAAAACAGCTACTTAACTTCATCTCCGGGGGCAATGTTACAAACAAAAATCAGCTGGTTATTGAGAATTTACACAGATGATTTTCAATAAATACCTAAGCACTGATGTCGTATTTTAAAACAGAGGGATCACTATAGGCATTTCAAAAACAAACCCCCCCCCCCCCCCCCCCCCCCCCCCACCCCCCCCCCCCCCCCCCCCCCCCCCCCCCCCCCCCCCACCCCCCCCCCCAAAAAAAAAAAAACATGAAAAATTTTTTTTTTTTTTTTAAAGGGGAGAAAATAAATAAAAGAGACCTACATACAGACAGGTTGTTGGTGATGAGGTAATGGAGTCATCTCTCCTGAATGCACGATGTTCACGCACGTCCGGAATTGAGTTTATGCTGTATCATGTCAGCGCGACCTTCTTGTATAGGGTTTCCGCTGCCATTGCGCACTGTAACTCATTCACGTGATTGTTTGTGGCGGGTGTGTGCGCGCGCGCGTGTGTCTGTGTTGGAATGTTTTCACATGGTACAAGCTGTTTAATGCTGTTAGTTACGCTTTTATTTGCTGAGTTTCTCTCTAAGTGACTTGAATTTACCGGGTAATTTACTGGCGGAACCCATTACGGTAAAAGCCCGTGTGTATATGTGCGTGAATGTGTCTGTGTGTCTGTGGATTAAAATATTTCATAGGACGCTGCAACCAATTCGTATCATCGTGAGTGCGCGTGTATGTGTGTGTGTGTGCGCGCGCGTGTGTGTGTGTGGTTTCACCTGGTTCGAGTTATTTCATTGGAACCAGCCAAAGTACCTAAGTGATGAATCATTGTTGTGACAAAACCGTGTTTGAACATAGAGATCAGTTGAAAACTGTGCAGCTGCGGGAAAAGTAATACTTCATTGTATCTTGTGTGGAGTAGGAATTTATATAGTGAAAGAGGACCTTTTTGTACACCCTCAGGCTTATGGGCAAAAAGGTGTAGACCTATATTTTGTATATCTATCGGCACTTGGTGGGCGATGTGATCAGCGTCACACCGGCCACTTTTATTTTCCAGGACTTTACCTGGTACCCATTCAAGGCTGGGTCGAACTGGAAGCCAATGTGATTTATGAAAAAAGTTCATAGATCAGCGTCTAGCCGTTACACCACGATGGCTCACAATTCACATGGTGGCTCACAATTCACATGGTGGCTCACAATTCACATGGTGGCTCACAATTCACATGGTGGCTCACAATTCACATATGTGCCTATAGTATACTGTGAAATGACAAATATCAGTTCTATAAATTAAATGATCGCAATGTTGAGTGGAGGCCGAAATCAGGAAATGAATCATAATAAAGGAAGAAATTTTTGCAGAAAGTAAGAGAAAAAAACACACTCAATACATAAGATGGCAACACCCGTCCTGAAATTCCATGGTATCATTGTGGAATTTTTATTTGTATGTATAATTGTGGGGTCGACCTCTGGATCTGTTACCGCTGTATCTGTATAACATTGCTCTCTGTGGAGCCCTGTCTGATTCCAGTCTTATTACTTAGCTGAACCATTTGATTTGTTGTCTACCTATAAAGTTCAGTGTTGGTTCTGTGCCGACTGATTCCTGATATAATCGTTCCTAAGTCGATCTTTCCTCGTTACACCTGGCGTAGTACGTAAACATTTCATTTCTGGCGTGAATATATTCCTCTGTCTTCTGAAGACGATGTCCATTTTTTTACATTGGTAAGAATATTATGTTGAACAGTGTTCTTTTAGCGTTCATATTCACAAATTTGCATTTCAAAATTGGTGCTGTTTGGCTTAACACTTGATTTGCATGTTACCCAAATGTAACATTCATCTGTGATCACTGATCAGTAATGCGCTTTTTTGTTTAGCTAGTGAAAGTTAGGTCGTTACGTGTGAAGTATGGAGCCCGCGGTGACCATTAATTATGTTCCGAACTCGGAAAAATTTTCTCGAGGCTATTAAATTAACGACTCTATGAAGAATAATATTTATAAAATTCAGCATCATATTTATCTGCCATGATCCTCACAGTCAGACATCAGTCTCACCGTATCCGTTCTCTGACTTTGGCCTGACTTTGAGTTTATCATTATGAACAGAAATGGGACATCTCGGCTCAACTTCATCGTCCGTCTTGTCCACACACGTTTTGAATTGTGAATACCATCTCAGGCACTAAATAAACAATGATCAATTTTTGTATAAAAATTAATTTTCATTAACTAATAAACCAACCCATTCATGTAGGTTAAAATGGGGGAAGTGATAATTTAAGGCTTGATGAAGTAAAGTTTCAAATAAATAGATTTCTATACTTGTCTAGAGTCAACACCTTTTTATCTGCATGTCTTATATTGTTGATTAGATTAAAATGGACTATAGCTGTTTTATCCCCTCAATGTGTGTTTTTTAAATAAATATTACAGTCATTTTATTATTACATTGTTATGAAAGCCAGGCGGCCCTAAATCTTCAGGATCAATGCATCCTGTCTACACCGCCCTAAAAAGTGGCTACAAACAGACAGTAGTAACTGTTACATGTTTAAAAAAACAATACTAATTAAGTCTCTCATATCGTACGTTTTATATTATGAATTCTATATTATCATGTAAATCTCATCCATGTTTAGTTATTATGTGTATGTGTGATATTAATTATGTCTGATAGATGTTTCGTTATTATGCTTTGTGTAGTAAAGATTAAATCTTGCTTATATGTAATTATCAAATTTGAAGGTTAAACTAATTGTGTCTGCTAGTTGTTTTGTTACAACGTTTTAATGTATAATTACCTTACGTATGCCTTCTTGCTATGTTTTATGTATTACTAATTACGTCTCGCATATATTTTATTTTCATGTTTGTATGTTTAACTAATCAAATCTCTTATTTGTTTCGTTATAATGTTTTAGTGTTAAGTTACATTACGTGTCTTGTTATTATATTTATGTTTGTTGGCAATTAAATCCCACACGTTTAATTATGTTGTGTGGGTTTTTTCAATCGTACATTTAAAAACCAAAATCACATCTATGTACATTTTTCAATCTCGCTGATGCGAGCATCCCTCCCCCCACCATTATTACTCGTCTGTTTAAAAATCAGGCTTGTGTTGACTTTAAACTTTCATTAGCATGTTTTGTTTATATAACAAAACAATTTTAAATAGATTTTTACTAAAAACTTTACTTACATGCTATCAGAGAAGCACAGCACATCATACCAATAGCAATATTTATCTATGATTTGCAGAGGGTTAAAAATTGGAACGCTCTTTGATGCACGCGTAACCATGCACCTCTCACTTTCTAAACAAAATTACGGGTTTGTTGTCGCCAGCTGACTGGGCGGGTTAGCAGTTTTGTAGCGTCATAGATTAAGGTTAAAAAGCGTACAAGAAAATATTTTCAGAAGCAAAGGTGGCCAGCTTGATGTTGGCCACAACACCTATCGAGTGTCAACAGGTCTAAACGAAAACAAATAGATAATAATTCTGACATGATATGGCCAATGCGGCACTTGTTTAAATAGGCTCGGACTTACATGGCTGGTGTAAAATACGTTAGGTAAGTACAAACATGTATGCTTAACTAAGAATTCGGAGTAAAAACGTTGGGGTCTATTTGTACGCCTGGCTGACTTGTGCGCCGTAACTTACGGTACTTAACTGTAGATGGATGCTGCTTACTGGGTGACATTCTTGTGTTTTTGCTTACTAAGTGACAATCTTGTGTTTGTTTTCGCCATTATAAAATAAATCTGACTGTTTATTTGTCGGACTGGGTCTGTTTATCTTATAAAGTCTGGCAAGCGTTTTATTTGTACACGTATCAGATACTCCTAACGTATGTTTTATAATCATGTCTGTTTGATCAGTTTGATCAAGCCTCATATGTGTTTTATGGTAACACTTGTACGCGTTAACTTATACACCTTACATATGTTTTATAATAATGTGTGTGCGAAATATGTAAATTAATACTGTTCTCACAATATATATATATATATATATATATATATATATATATATATATATATATATATATATATAATATATATATATATATATATGCTTGTTTTCAAAATGTAAATATCTTGGGGCAGATGGCTAAAGTCTTGCACTTTACTGTACGATGAGGTACTGCTGAGGTTGGTGTCTTTCTGTTAATACTGTATATTTGTTCCTTGTTACCATATCTTTGTGTGGCTAGTATTAATTTCCGTATTTACACATGCATTACAGCTTCAACTGGTATGACAAAACATGTAGATATTCCTATATTTGTTATTGTTGTTGTGTGGGGGGGGGGGGGGGGAAGAGACCTTAGATAGCTGATTCGTGTTTGAATATGATACATTTTCCATTCATCTGTACATGTCATATAATGATAAAGGCTTTCTGCACAGGTCATTTGTCTTTGTAATAATGTCGATAGTCGTTACTCAAGGTTCTAGCATCACTGTAGATGGGTTGGTGTAGGGGAAAGTCACACAAAGTATCGCTCATGTCCATTTAGAAAACTTGTGAAAAACTTGTCAGCCTTATTACACTTTGTCTTTTGTGATAATGTAGATAGTCGTTACTCAAGGTTCTAGCATCACTGTAGACAGGTCGCCCTGTGATGAGGGAAGTCACATAAAGTATCGCTCATGTCTATTTAGAAAACTTGTGAAAAACTTTTCAGCCTTATTAAAATTTGTCTTTTGTAATAATGTCGTTAGTCGTTACTCAAGGTTCTAGCATCAGTGTAGACGGGTTGGTGTAGGGGAAAGTCACACTAAATATCGCTCATGTACCTTTAGAAAACTTTTGAAAAACTTGTCAGTCTTATTACATTTTTTAATCTTGCACAAGTAAACTAAAAATGTATAAGGCGGCTGTCAAATGTGCCGACAGTAACAGCACCATACAAAACTTGCAGCCCGCTGTGGGGGCAAACGGCCAGTCACAAAAGCCCACATTGCACCCGCAAAAATACTCTATACACTGAGCGTAATAGGACACCCGCACTATTCTAGTACTATCAACAACACGCCGCGTGCACAAGAGGAAAGTAAATTCCACATGAAATCGACAGATCTCAGTGTCACACCAAACACTCGGCTAAGTAGCCAACAACAACATTTATGTGTTTTTTGTTGGCACAGGAGAGGAGCAACTATGGGGCGACCCGTTTGTTATGAAGCTGAAACTAAGATTACCAGATTACAACAACAACAACAACAAATGCGCCGATACTCTCCACAAACTTAAACATTGTAAACGCCCTTTGCAAATTCGAGAAATCGGGTTCGATCCCAGCTGTAGTCGACTTGGCAGCAGACCGTCTGGGGTTGTTTTAAACTTACCAAAGAAAGTCTAAAAAAAGTGTCTGTGCTCTTAACAAAGTGTCTAATACAGGTCCTGGTACTTATCACAAAGTAAGTTTAAAAAGGTTCTGCGACTCACCACAAATCGACTATTACAGTACCACTGAACAAATGATGCCTAAATAATGTACCCAAACAAAGTTATGTCTATTTAAAAACAAAATGTGAACAATAAGACATAGTGTGCATCGACTGTTGACAGCCCTAATGTTTGTCTGTTGTGTGACGTGTTTATTTGTCGTATAACCCATTCAGCACAGATATATTAGGCATGGCCGACCATAGAAAGTACAGATGGCCAAAAAATCAACGAGTCTTTAAGCCTTAAAAAGTCAGGAGAAGAGGGTGGTCATACAACTAGTGTAGTCTAAAGGCTGCAATATTGGTATGCTCTAATTCATTGTCACCAACAATGGTGACACAATGAAAGAAATTAAACGGCGACTATCAATTGCTCTTCAAAGACTAAAACAACTGAATAAATTATGGAATTGTACAGATAGAATTACAAAGGTCAGATTTTTAAGAGCATGCATCTTTCCCATTGCAACATACGCCTGTGAGACCTGGACACTTACTAAACAAGCGGAACAGCGCATAAATGCATTTGAATATAAATGTTACAGACAGGTTCTAAGAATATCTTGGGTAAAGAAAAGAACAAATGCATCCATACTTCAAGAGCTGAATATTGAAGAGGGTTGGCTAGTAAAGACAATAAAACAAAGAAAATTGAAATATTTTGGTCACTTGAAACGTCATGGAAGTCTAGAGAGAACAATAATGGAGGGGTATATGCCTGGGAAGAGAGGAAGAGGAAGGCCAAGGAGAAGATGGGTGCAGGATGTAGCAGATGATCTCCAGATGGGTGTATCAGACGCAGGACATCTTGCTCAGGATAGGAAGGTTTTCCGGAGGGTTGTTATGGCAGCGAGGTTCCGCGAGGGACATGCTACTGAATGAATGAATGAATGAATTCTCTTTAAATGCAAATGGCTGCAACATTTCGTCTACAATCTACCTGAATATTTGTCTTTCTCTATCAGTCCTGAAGTTAGTTCTATGGGAGACAGGAAGGTCTGGGCGATTGCCCAGTACATTATGCTGGTGATTAAAAGAACGTCTAATATACGACTCCTCAAAAGTCAAGGGGCACTTTGAAAAACCTTGGTTGAAACTATAAAACAAATCTGATTTAATCTGAGTAACATAAGGTAAAAACGGCATTTATCAAATACCAAAACTGGCATGTCACGTAAAGAAATGGAAAAACATTCAAACGAAACGTAGTTGTGAAGTGTGTCACCACCTATTCAAAAGTCACACAATAGATGTTCGACAACCAGACATTTCAAAATCGGATCTGGCTAGCGATTGCAGTAAAATATTTAAGACAGCGTAGACGTATCTAGTCCACAAGGGTTAGAAGAGTATCCTGAAGAACAACTTGCTATTCCTGAAGCAGAAATACAGTCAGCCGTGCAACATCCATTGGCAAGGGGTGACTTGTCTTCGATCAAGTTGATCCCGGCGGTGCTCAGTTGGGGAAAGGTCGGGCGAATGAGCTGGCCACGTCATCATGACGATCCTTTGTTACTGAAACCAAGTCATTCCACACAGGAGCTCGATAGGGTCGAGCGTTATCATCTTGAAGAATAGCATTACCACCTTTAGAATCTAGGGCAGGCTGAACAGTTAGTCTCAAGATTTCGTTCTGGTTCTTGGGCAGGTCAGGTTGCTTAAATTATGCAGAGTAGGGTCCTGTCGTGTCTGTAGAAGTCTGAAGTGACCATGACAGAACTCCTACTACAACGAATAACCTCTCGAATTGTGTCTTTAGTAAATCGCTCTCCTGGTCGTGTCCGAATTCAGCCAGCGTTGGATGACAAAGTTAAGCAAGATTCATCAATGAAGATAGCTTGACTGCGTTGCTGCCTTGCCCATCAGATGTAATCGTGGTACCAAGCAATGCGGGCTCTGCGATGAGCAAGAGCGATTCTAAATGCATGACATCGAGCAGCCAGTGCAAATTCAAATTCAGGTAAACGTCACTGTTCGATGACGTAGGGCTGACAACTAGATGTACCGGACATCATGTCTGTTGGTGAATATAGGGTGACCTGGCCGATGGCAATCTTCCATACTTCCTGTGGCCTGCAATTTTTCCAAAATGATGTCGATAGTAGAGTGCGACACTGGAAACCGTCTAGCAACTTCGCAGATAGATAAACCTCTACTTTTAACCCACGACATAGCCCTCATTCTTTGTATGGTATCAAGTTGCTTTCCCTTCCCTGGACTTTACCTCGTACCCATTTAAGGATGAGTGGACATGGGACATTACAAAAAAGTCCGGCTCTATTCGGATTTGAACTCACTACCAGTGTTTTCGCAAGCGAGCGTTTAGCTTCTACACCATGGCGGCTTCCAATTATAACTCAGCGTGACATACACAATTAAACACCAAGTTTTTTTTTTTAATTCAAAAGAAATAAATTGTTTACACAAAAACTGACCAGAAAACTCAACAAAGGACATGGAACAGTTTTATATTGTCGCCATCATTGTAGTTAGCACCTTTCGGTCTTTCCAGACGACAGAACAATACTGTGTTACATATAAGGAGGCTTCGGAGTCACAGCTCATGTCGATGGTGACTTGTATTCGCATGACTAGCTGATGTTAGGAAGAATCTTTCACAATATCTGCACGTCATTTTGAGATCATTATTGCATTTACGTCCTGGGAAAGTAAAGACAGCCGGCGTAATGCTGACCACATGACCCACAGAGTGCTGATGGTCTGTGAAAATATGGGACGCTCTGCCCATATGCCCGATGCGCCGAAAGGCGTGAAAAGGGAACTTTACTTTTTTTTTAATTGCATTTACGTGTAACTGGCGTGTCTCTGAAACACTCAGCTCTTATCTATTCTTTAATCATTTTCTTCATTGGCCCACTTCTGCAGGGGTATTTAAAATAGGGGATACAGTTTCATTTATGTAGATTCCTTGAGTATATATTACATATAAATAAATATACAAGAAACAGAGTATGGTCTAAAGTTTCGATTACTACCACTAGAGGGCAGTTGCATAGCCAGCCCCTCGAGTGCGCATTCTCGTGCCACTCAGTTACGCGAAAGATGCTTCTTTGCATGGGGGATGAGTTCGGCACACGCTTAGATGTTTGCCGAGCAGCAGACGACAACCACATTCAACATCTTTAACTCTATTTTAAGTTTGTTAACTTTAAACCTCTCTCTTTCTTTGTAAAGAAAGACCAACAAACACGAGCTTCATTTGGGGAAAACAACAACATAAAAACGCGTATATACCATTAAAAAAAAAAAATCTGAAGCGAAATAGTCATCTATCTATATTATTTAACTGTTAAGCTATTATATCGTTCATTGTAAAGCACTTTTCACAATGACAGATGGTTGCAACGGGTCTCCAATCTATATATTGTTCTGGTGATCTTTTGTTTTTATGTGTGCTTTAGGGTCATATCAAGCGCCACGACGGATTGGAAAAAATTATGGCAGAAGGCATGGTACCAGGAAGGAGGGGCAGAGGCTGACCGACACGAAGATGGGCACAGGATATAAGTGACTCCTTGAGTGTGAAAGTTCATAAGGCGGGAGAACTGGCAAGAGACCGAGTTTCTTACAGGCAGACTGTGATAAGAGCGACGTTCTGCAAAGGACCTGCTACATGATGATGATTAGGGTGTTTATATCTTCCCATGTGTATCGTTCTCTATGGCTTTCTCTGTTGCCCTCAACCTTTCTCTGCAGTACTTTCGTTGTGTATGGAGATAAATGTTGAGTTTTAAAATATCATTTACTTGTGAATCACTAACTACGGAATCTAGACAAAGCTCCTACCAATCCAGTGTTAAATTTTGATTTCTGACATTTCTATTAACTCAGCATATGTTAAATACAATAAATACATCAACGTTCAACTACGCACATAACATAAAGATAAAACAATAAACAAATACAAATATCAAATCGCTAAATCGGGTCTAACTTTTTACGATCGTATAAGGATAAGACAAGGAAACAATAAAGAATGAGTTAAAATTCAAACTGGAAAAGATTAACTTCAATGCCTCTAGCTAGTTTTATTCCATATCGCTTGCTGTCTCCTAATCTTATCTTAGCCTCCCCCATCCCCCCTTCTTTTTACACTGCCTCCTTTTCTCGTCTACCCTCACTCTTTGAACGTTATGCGATACTTTAATTTATGACGACCCCATCTCGTTGGCTTTATAATTTGGTATGGAAATCTCCAGAACTTTCCATTGTATGTGGGGGGGGGGGGGATAGAGTAATCACCATTCATTATTCAATGCTAGCCTTAACTATAACTCCCCTCCCCCCCCCCCTTTCCAAGATACTTCAAGATACTAGAGAGGATGACCTTACATATAAGATACTAGAGAGGATGTTCCTGAGAAACAAAATACTGGAGAGGATGTGTATGGCAAGACGCCCACGCCCCCTTGAGTATACATGGCAAATCACCCACGCCCATCCGACTCCCCCCACTTTTAAAAAAAAAAAGTATAAGTATATGGCAAGACGCCAACGCCCAACGCCTTTGAGTAAATGGCAAGACGTCCATGCCACTCCCCCCCCCCCCCGAGGATAAGGCAAGACCCCTCCCCCATGAGTATATGGCAAGACCCCCACGTCCCCTCCCCTTCTTTTAGTACACGACAAGACAACCACGTCCCCTCCCCTTCTTTGAGTACATTGCAAGACCCCCACGTCCCCTCCCCTTCTTTGAGTACATGGCAAGACCCCCAGGTCCCCTTCCCTTCTTTAAGTACATGGCAAGACCCCCACGTCCCCTTCCCTTCTTTGAGTACATGGCTAGACCCCCACGTCCCCTTCCCTTCTTTGAGTACACGGCAAGACCCCCACGTCCCCTTCCCTTCTTTGAGTACACGACAAGACCCCCACGTCCCCTCCCCTTCTTTGAGTACATGGCAAGACCCCCAGGTCCCCTTCCCTTCTTTAAGTACATGGCAAGACCCCCACGTCCCCTTCCCTTCTTTGAGTACATGGCAAGACCCCCACGTCCCCTCCCCTTCTTTGAGTACATGGCAAGACCCCCAGGTCCCCTTCCCTTCTTTAAGTACATGGCAAGACCCCCACGTCCCCTTCCCTTCTTTGAGTACATGGCTAGACCCCCACGTCCCCTTCCCTTCTTTGAGTACACGGCAAGACCCCCACGTCCCCTTCCCTTCTTTGAGTACACGACAAGACCCCCACGTCCCCTCCCTTTCTTTGAGTACATGGCAAGACCCCCATGTCTACTAGATTATATGGCAAGACCTCCAAGCTCCCCCTTAAGTATATTGCAGGGCAGTTACTCACCCTTTAAGTATGTGTTAAGAGGCCCTTCCCCCTTCTGCCCCCACCACCCACGCCCCCCTCTTTCACCCTCGCTGCAACATAACAATATGTGATTAAAAAGAGAAGAATAATAAATTCCACAACAAGAGAAACAGAAAGAACGATGATACGTTTGTGTCATAATGTTTCCTTGATGTATAATTTAATTCACGTGTTATCATATTAAAGACATTATTAACCGGTATATGTACAAACTTTTCATAAGAAAAATACGTCTTTGGCTTTCTGTTTTATATATTTTAAAGACTATTTTATTTATAATTAAATTGAAAAAAAAAAAGTATATTAGTGACCCGATTGGGACAAGTACACATGACCTCAATTTCAAAACTGCTTGGGGCTTAAAACCTCCTCAACACACTCTGGAGCTCCCCCCCCCCCCCCCCCCCTAGTGGCGACCACTGGTGTAGGTGATGGTGTCTTCTGGGTGTAAATGCTTATCTATCAGTGCCCTTATATCTGTGCCTACTATTGCAAGAGCGGCCTCTGTGGCTTAGGTGTTGCGAGTCTGACTAGTAATTCCAAAGTACAACGATCGAAAGCCACTGCTGGCTGCGAAGGTTTTTATCATGGTATGTATGGAACGTCGCAGGTCGACCCAGCCTAAAAGTCCTACCAGGATGGCTGTCCTGGGAAAGGAAAGACGGCCGGCGTAATGCTGACTACATTACCCACCTAGGGACGATGGTCTGTAAAAATATGGATGCTTTTCCCATATACCCGATACGCCAAAATGCGTGAAAAGGGATCTTTACTTAATTACTGTTGCTAGCATCCCATTTAAAACTATGAAAGAGGGCCAGCTGACGAGTCTTTAGACCCTATACATTTATAATACTACTGTGTTTCCCCGAAAATAAACCGGGTCTAATAATCACATATGCTCTATAGCCTTAGGAGGCCTACTTTTAGGGGTGTTTTTTATGTACAAAAATCTACATTTTTTCAAGTATAAAACTCCCCGTGTGGATTCCGTGGCTCCATTGTGGGGAAAACAAGAATAGACCCACTGCCTGCACAAAAACATGTCGTAAGAGTATACTAATTGGGAGCTTCGTTCAAAGTCGAAGTACATCTGCCTAAAAGGCAAGGAACCAACATGCAAATGAGTCAAATGAGCTTTTTTTTTTTTAATCGTGAGCTTTCTGTTCTCACAAACTCTTCTTGTTAATCTGCTCACTGGTTTTGCTGCCTTACACCGATACAGTAACTCAAACTACCAAACAACTTTTTTCGAGGCCACAGACATGTGGTTTTACAGAAGGATTCTACAAATATCTAGGACTGCCAAAAAAGTCTAACCCATGATGTTTCAAGGAGGTGAGGGTCTGAAAACAGCTTATCACAAACATCAGAAAGAGACAGTCATAATTTGTTGGACATGTATGAAAAGAGGGAAGCTGGAATATGTTGGAATCATTAGAAAGAAGACTTGAACCTGAAGGATTGTGTTACTCATGGTGTCAAAAGGGTCCTCTACTTTTTTTTTATAAGAGTCACCTGAAGAACAAGAGAAAAACTGGATAGGCAGTATCTAGAGAATAAGTTAGCCCAAAGATGACGCAACAAAGGTAACACAGCTAGATAGACAGCATCTAGAGAATAAGATAGCACAAAGATGATGTAACAAAGGTTACACAGCTGGGCTGAAGATACACAAATAGGCAAATAGCTGTCAGGAAAAGAGATCTCATCCTTTTCAGACTGCACAGTAGATAATGGTTTCTGTTCATTTCTCAGCTTTTAATAGAGCCCTTAATAAATGACCTATTCTTTTTCTTTTTTTTTCATGAGTCCACATTTCTTTTCCACCTTCATACAAAATAAATGACAGATGTAATCTAACTTGTTATACAGTGAGCTGAACATTGCTGCTTTCAGAGAGCAAACTATTCATACAATAAAGGCATATATAACACTAATTCTTATCAGAGAGTATACAACTATCAAAGAGTATACAGCACATACTTGTAAAAAAAAAAGTTATGTTACTTTACATTGTAAAATAAATGACTCAGCATTTTCAACACTAAAAGATATCTAGCTAGTCTTTTTTTTTACATTTTATTATGCAAAAAAATTTATAAGTCATGGTTCAGTGTAAAAACTATACAAAATATAAATATTTATCACAGTATATATATATATATATATATATATATATATATATATATATATATATATATATATATATATATATATATATATACACACACACACACACACACAACGGACTCAACCAGGCACGCAAGCACGCACACACACACTCACACACACATATGGAATGGTAAAATACTTATATTTCTTTGAGTTGGAACTCGGAATCTTATCACAGTTAATACAGTGTCCTATAAAACATTATTGTAAAACAATTTCAATGTCTGCATCAATAACTCTGAGACAAGAAATAAATGATGTCATAGCCCCATGCACCTGCTGAGACAATAATGATGGTGTGGGCATTGATACTTTAATTCTGTCAGCCTCCAGACAATGTATGCTGTGTTATGATCTCTTTCAATTGAATCTGCCCCATCACTTAGTGTGTTCTCTATAATATATTTTGGCAAAGCAATGTCCAGAAATTTAAAGTTCCCGACAGTCACTTTACTGTGTATTTAACCATCATGCAAGCTACTATTCATCATTTTATATTGTTTCTTTTCCCCCTTGCACATCTATAGACTGAAGCCTTCTGTGGTTGAACGAGTTAATTTTATAGTATAATAATCAAGTGGTTTGATTTTGGAACCCAAGAAGTAGAAATATCTAATACTGCCAACTACTTTTACTGCTTGTATTTACAACTTCTGCGGTGTAGGCAGAAGAGGGAATGTGTTTGAACATTTTAAGAGGTTGTAATTCACAATAATGTCTAACTGCAAAAGAGACATTTACATGTATTTAAAAAAACAAAAACATATGGAGTCTCACCCACACCTTTACTGGGAAACTTGATTTCTGATGTACACATTGCTATAAAAAAAAAAACATATGGAGTCTCACCCACACCTTTACTGGGAAACTTGATTTCTGATGTAGACATTGCTATAAAAAAAAAAAAAAAAGACTGACTAAAGAGCTGACATCGTCTATATTAACTTGTTAAACCATGATCACAGTTATTTACCACACATCACTCACTCTATTTCTCTTTTTCGTGATGCTGTGCTGTACTTTTTTCACAAATTATATACACTCACAATATTGTCCAACAAAGTATAGACAGACACAGAGCTAAACCAATCAGGTGACAACAGGTCAAAAACAGAGACAGGAAGACAGTAAAAGAAGAAAGTCATGCATTCACTTCAACTACTTCCAGCCTAACAACAGAGATATCAGCTGTCATAATGATACTTACACGGCTAGCAGAACAGAAAGAAACTAACGCACTGATAGTGTCAGACTCAATGAACATGTTTAAGAAAAATCCAAACTGGCAACCTTTGACTAAAATGGGTTCACAGCATCCAGAAGTTTACTATCAAGAAAATATTTTGGCTGTACTCACTGGGACATGCTAGGGTAAAAGGAAATGAAATAACAGACAGACTGGCCATGTCAGCAATGGTAAGCGGAGGAGGAAGTAGGAACAGGGCAGTCATACTAAATGTGCTGGGACCCTGAAGAGTCAGAGTCAATGAAGTGCCAACTAAAAATGGGTATTAAACAAAGACAAGCATACAGACACCAGCTGCGTGATAAAGACAGAAGATATGCCTGTCAAATGCTGCTAAGTTCATTGAGCTTGGAGACACTGAGCTGGCTGCTGCACCAGAGGATGGAGCATGAATGGGTCAGACCGATGTGCCAAGATGTCAATATGGACACTGCAATAAGTATATTGATCTTTTACAGACATCGCTTTAAAAGCAAATTAAAAACAAATACCCTTTAAAGAATACTTAAAGATTTTGTAACAAACTAAGCACAGCTTGAAAAACATAAAAGTGCAAATATATTTCTTAAAGGTACAGTTAGGAAGTAGAGACCACACCATTATAGACCACACACAAATATACCTCTTACAGACTACTTAAACATTTTTTAGTTATGACTACATTTTTATTTCCAAATATGTATTTGTTTTTAATTTGCTTTTAAAGCGATGTCTGTAAAAGATCAATATACTTATTGCAGTGTCCATATTGACATCTTGGCACATCGGTCTGACCCATTCATGCTCCATCCTCTGGTTTCTTATATTTACAGTTTAAAAGTGGATGGAGTAGCCCATTTAAAACACATTCTTTTTAAAAATAATCTGGACACAAGCAATTCAGTGCACAATTTATTACCTGGCATATTTTGCTGTATCCGGCCAGGTGCATTATAACAGAGTTAAATCAGCACATAATAAGGTACAAAATGAATCCTTTTCTTGATGAAATGCGCAGACCACATTGTATCATATTAATTCTTTCCGTCCTTTTTAGGAAGAAATTTTTCATCATTTGAAGCCCTACTCTGGCTCTTGCCAGGGGCCGCAATATAGCCTTGCCATAAATATGGCCTAAAGGCTGAAAGCGGCTTCTGGGACCTCTCTACGGTGATCCTCACCCACATGGTGGCACATTGTGTCATTGGGTGTTTATCGCTTGTTTGATGTCCTGTTGGGGTCGAAAGTCAGTCAGTCAAACCACATTGTCGAGTTGTACACATAAATATCGTTGTTTTAACTTTGTAGTACTGCACCTGAAAAATATATGGCAAGCAATAAATTGTGCAATGTATTGTTTGTGTCTGCATTATTTAAATTTTCAACGGGAAAACATCGTTAAGAACATTTTTTTTTAAATGTTAAAGACACTTTTGCAAGCAATGTTGAAGCATGGTGCCATTATACTTGGCTGACATGACTAAAAACAGTGGTTTTGGCAATATCACAGTAAATATACAATGTCATGCACATGATAACTGTTGGCAAAATATAATGTGTTTTATAAATGTCAGGCAACTTGTTGATTTAGCAGTCATAAGCAGCAATTTCCAATACTTACAACTAACATTTAACATTTATTTAATATGTCCGCTGTCTCTGTTTCAAAGTTGTAAATATTTGTCAATGTGTCTTCCAGTCTTTCTCATACTTTCTGTCTGTCTGTCTGTCTGTCTATCTGGTCTGGTCTGTCTGGTCTGTCTGGTCTGTCTGGTCTGTCTGTCTGGTCTGTCTGTCTGGTCTGTCTGTCTGTCTGTCTGGTCTGTCTGGTCTGTCTGTCTGGTCAGTCTGTCTGTCTGTCTGTCTGTCTGTCTGTCTGTCTGTCTGTCTGTCTGTCTGTCTGTCTGTCTGTCTGTCTGTCTGTCTGTCTGTCTGTCTGTCTGTCTGTCTGTCTGTCTGTCTGTCTGTCTGTCTGTCTGTCTGTCTGTCTGTCTGTCTGTCTGTCTGTCTGTTCTGTCTGGTCTGTCTGTCTGTTCTGTCTGGTCTGTCTGTCTGTCTGTCTGGTCTGTCTGGTCTGTCTGTCTGTCTGTCTGGTCTGTCTGGTCTGTCTGTCTGGTCTGTCTGTCTGTCTGTCTGGTCTGTCTGTCTGTCTGTCTGTCTGTCTGTCTGTCTGTCTGTCTGTCTGTCTGTCTGTCTGTCTGTCTGTCTGTCTGTCTGTCTGTCTGTCTGTCTGTCTGTTCTGTCTGTTCTGTCTGGTCTGTCTGTCTGTTCTGTCTGGTCTGTCTGTCTGTCTGTCTGGTCTGTCTGTCTGGTCTGTCTGTCTGTCTGTCTGTCTGTCTGTCTGTCTGTCTGGTCTGTCTGGTCTGTCTGTCTGTCTGGTCTGTCTGTCTGTCTGTCTGTCTGGTCTGTCTGGTCTGTCTGTCTGTCTGGTCTGTCTGTCTGTCTGTCTGTCTGTCTGTCTGTCTGTCTGTCTGTCTGTCTGTTAGTCTGCCTGTCTGCCTGTCTGTCTGTCTGTTAGTCTGCCTGCCTGTCTGTCTGTCTGTCTGTCTGTCTGTCTGTCTGTCTGTCTGTCTGTCTGTCTGTCTGTCTGTCTGTCTGTCTGGTCTGTCTGTCTGTCTGTCTGTCTGTCTGTCTGTCTGTCTGTCTGTCTGTCTGTCTGTCTGTCTGTCTGTCTGTCTGTCTGTCTGTCTGTCTGTCTGTCTGTCTGTCTGTCTGTCTGTCTGTCTCTCTCTCTCTCTCTCTCTCTCTCTCTGTGCTCAATAAGTATTTTTTTTTTAAACATTAAGATATCACTGAGCAACATTTATAATGAAAAACCTGGAACGATTGTCCTGTTAAGGTGACTAAAAAAAAAAAAAAAATCACACACAAAGCAGAAACAAAAATGGAAAGTCATGAACTAACTGGTAGGCAGGAATTTGAAGTGCCTTTAATAATAAGCACATATATGGATGAAATATTTTGAATGCGAAACAGTGTTATTTGCAAAAGGAAAATATAGAAATCGTATTACGTTAGTTTTTTTCATGTTTATTGAGTCATTTATAACATCCTCTACGTTCTCTCGAATGAGATGCATTTTGGTCTCTGTTTGTGGATGTACAGAGCGGGAGACCAAAAAAATTGTAAAACTGACAAATTAACTGTAACAAAGTGCAAACTTACTATACATATCATAGATATAGTTATTAGGACTGTTTTAAGTACATACACAGCATTAAAAGTTAGACTTTCAGTTGCAAGGAAGATATGGTACATTCTTATTAACTATGCAACAGTCCCTCTCGGCAGGTGATGAGCGAGTTGTATGTCTTTCTTTTTTAATTTCCCACTTAGCAGTTCGAAATCACAAATCAACAATTTTAAATGGTCTTTCTGATTCACTGAGATCAATAACTCTGATAACTCTTCATTCTGTGCGAAGATGTGTTTTGGGAAGTTGTTTTTTTTTTTTTTTTTCTTTTCTATTAAATAACGGTGCTCTGTTCTAAACATTTTTGGGAACAAATCTAATGTATAAATTTCATTTAAAGTTTATTTATACATTATGAAAGCTTCGTTTTTATTGTGGATACATTTTGTCAAGTTTTTTTTTTTTTTAGCACAACATTGGTAAGCTGAAAAATTATAACTTTATTTTATTATTTTTCTAAACTTTTAGTCTGTTTATTCACAAATATTTAACTACTAACGTAATTATTTAATTTACAGTATTCCAGCATTATTCTTCAACATTCTCTGGTCATTTTGATGTATAATATGTGTATTTTGCACGGCAACTGAATTAGTATGGTCTTTTTATTGTGCAACACAGGTGAAATTTCAAAATTACATTACCACTTCTTTTTTCTCTGATGCTAAAGCCTCCGTGACTAAAGAGTTAAATGGTCAGTTTTATACCAACTGCCTTTATTTCTCTTGTTTTCTGGTCCCAATTTGATCAGGCTTGTTGAATACAAAGATGTAAAATTCAACCTCTTAACAGTAATACAAGGAAATTATGATGATTCTGGTTGGACTGCCCCCAATTCTCATGTTGCTGCTGATGATTATGTTGCTGTTGATAATGATGTTGCTGAGGAAAGGCAAGACAGACATATGATGAAACTTCAACTGGCACTACCATAGTTGGAACTCTTCATTAGCGGCTAGAAAATGAGGACGAAGCACTTATGGGAATGTCACAAGTGCTGTTATGTTAATTCTTAGTTACTCAGCTAGAGCTGCTGCTGACAATGTTGCTGACAAGCATTTTGCTGCTATGATGTTGCTGGTGATATTGATGTTGCTGCTGATAATGATGGTACTACTGATGTGGATGTTGCCGCTGACACACTGGTGATAATTTGGTTGCTGCTGATGATATTGATTCTGCCGGTGTTGTGTTATAGCTGCTGATAATGATGTTACTGCTGACAATGACATTACTGCTGCCGGTGATGTCATATAGCTGCTGATAATGTTGTTACTGCTGACAATGACATTACTGCTACTGCTGATGGTGATATAGCTCCTGATAATGCTATTAGTGTTGACAATGACATTGCTGCTTCTGGTGATTTAGCTGCTGATAATGATGTTATTGCTGATAATGACACTGCTGATGATGTGATATAGCTGCTGATAATGTTGTTACTGCTGACAATGACATTACTGCTGCTGGTAATGTTATATATCTGCTGATAATGATGTTATTGCAGACAATGAGACAGTGGTACTCGAGAGGCCATAATTTGTCTAAAGATGCTGACTGAAAAATATATAGAAGTTCAGAAAAATATTTATGCATGTTTTATAGATTACAAAAAAGCTTTCGTCAGAGTGCAACATGAACAACTAATTGCAGCTCTTCAAAACATAGGACTAGATGGAAAGGATAACAGACTTATTAGAAACTTATACTGGGATCAAGAAGCAACAGTAAGATATGACAACATCTGCTCACCCCACATAGAGATCAAGAGAGGAGTTAGACAAGGATGTGTGCTGTCGCCTAGCCTTTTCAACTCATGTACAGAAACCTTTTTAATGAAATTATAGAATTACCAGGACTGCACATCAATAGTAGAATAATAATCTGAGATATGCTGACGACACAGTGTTGCTAGCAGAGAGTGAGCAGGAGTTGCAAGACCTAGTGGAGCAAGTAAACAGAAGGAGTGCAGAATTTGGATTAGATATAAATTTGAAAAAGACAAAAACCATGATATTTATCAAAGAAAATAATCAGCTAACAATGAATATCACAGTGAACGGGGTCAAATTGGAACAAGGTAAAAATTTCTTATATCTTGGACAAGTAATAACATGTGACGGCAGAAGTGAAACAGAAGTCAAGAAAAGAATAAGGATGGCCAAAAACATTTTCAACAACATGCAAAAGTTACTGACATCAAGAGAAATAAGCAATACATTAAAAATGAGAATTGTCAAATGTTATGTATTCTCAACCTTACTGTATGGCACAGAGACATGGACAATGAACAAACAACTGGAAAATCGTATCAATTCTTTGGAGATGTGGATATACAGAAGATTAGGTCGTATTTCATGGAAACAAAAGCTATCAAATACAGAGGCACTGAGGAAATTTGGAAGGAAAAGAGAGTTGCTAGGTGAAATAAAAAAGAGACAGGTGAAATATTTTGGCCACATTAGAAGACATAAAAGTATTGTAAAGATCATCCTAAAGGGAAAGGTTCAAGGTAGGCGAGCAAAAGGCAGACAGCGTTACAAGTGGGAGGATAACATCAAGAGATGGACGAACAGCAGTATGAGTGAGTGTACATCAAGGGCAAGAGACAGGGCTTGTTGGAGATCCATTGCAGCCAACCTTCATTGTGGAGACGGCACCTGATTGATTGATTGATATGACAGCAATAACATCATTATCAGCAGCTATTTCCCATCACCAGCAGCAGCAATGGAAGGGCCAAATCTAAGACAGGCCTGCGTGCCTAATTTGTGACCCTTTGAAAATAAAGTATTTTTATTCATTTTTTTATTCATCAATGTTCTTTTAGGGTTTGTTTTGGATGTCCTCACTTCCTCAAGCCTCCTAACTGCCACTGCTCCAACAGTAGTTAATATAAGACAGAAATAGGCTATCGATGTAGAGCCGTGATAGTGAAGTGGCTAATATGGTTGCGTTCCAACTTTATGACTATTTGTTTAAAACCGTACTCTCCATGTGGGTTCCCAAACCCTATTGTGGTGAAGAAAATGTAGGTAATTTGTAAGTTGACAGATTATCATCGATGCAGATTGAACCATCCAGTCTATAAGTGCTTAGATCCCCTCTTCAGTATCTCTCTCAGCTTATGACACCAGTTCTGTGTTGGTTTACTATTCTTTTTTTTTTTAGGGTTGGGGGGCCCCTGTATAACAGAGTAAGTTCATAGTTTGTTTGTTAGAAGGCACAAAGGAGACCAACAAGTTTTAGTAACCTTCATTTTTCCGGCCAAAACTGAAAATTGAAGTCATTACTTGTTCGTTGGGAAATAGTATTTTGCGTAGTATTTAATTAGAAGAAAGTCAACAAGTTTTGGCAACGATATTTTATAAATAATTTTTGACGTCATTGTCGGCCTTGCCCTTTCAGAGAAAACCTATTAGCACTTGTTTTGTAGGAGTCTATTGACGTCAATTGCCAGTTTAACTACTATATCTGCGTAGAATAGGATGATGAAATCCGATGCAATTGAGATATAATTAGCAAATCCCACGTGAGAACGTACATAGTAAACAAGTTGAGACGTACTAGAATATTCTAGAAGCAGAAAAAGAGAAAAGAAAACAAATACCTAGCATTCCAGCATTCCACAAGACTCAAGAGAGGAGAGACCAGTCACATGGACTCTTAAGGCAGCCTTCTGTCGTAGAGATGTCAGCTCAACTCAATGAATGCCTTCAGCTGTTGAGACTCAGAGGACGAGCGACTAGTCTCAATGATCCTCGCAGTTGTGGAGATGCCAACTCAACACTAGAAGGAGAGGAGCCGGTCATATTGAGCCTCGAAGACAGTCCCTAGAGAGCAGACATGAACCAAGACATCGAGCGATAGAGAAAACACACAAGATGCATGGATCCATGGTCAACATTGACACTTTAGGTAGGAACACTATTGAGATTTTAAAGTCGACGATCAATCCGTTAGTACCCGACAGCACTAGAAGCCAGGTGACAGTTACAGACACTAGAACCAGTTAACAAAGTAACTAGAGATGAAGAACACAACGCGAACCTACGAGTAGTTAGCCATAGATAGAACGAAGCGCTATTCAGATTATCATTGATGTATTTGTGACATTGTTGAAGTATCAAAATAAAGCCAGTATAGACGAGAACTGTTGTTTCCAGACATTTTATTATACAAGCATCAGAGTCGCGAGAGAAGCATGCAGCTAGCAAGACATCATCATCATCATAACCACTATCGACACCACCATCTTTCTCCTCGTCTATAATCTTCCAATCGACTCCTCCTGTAGCAAACCTAAAGACGAACCTGGGTGTGACAACAACAATAGTAATGAAGAAGAGAGCTGTGCTACACCTGTGTATCCCTATTGTCTGGCTTTACCCCTTTTGATATTATGTTCGTGTAGTCTTGTCAGGGTTACAGATTCACAATCATTACTCTAGAAACTAGTGAGGGTTGTTGCAGAGGGGGCTGGTATGCACTATACATACCCACATACATATATAGACATACGTGTACAATTACACACACACACACACACACACACACACATATATATATATATAACAAAACATGCACGTCTGTACACCCACGTGGGAATGCACGTACACGTGTTTGCATACACACACATGTACACATATATACACACATGTGTGTGTATATGCACACACACACATCTCCCTACTAAAATAATGACGTTCAACCCCACCAGGACATCACACTGAGCGACAAACACCCGGGGACACAAAGTGCCACCACGCGGTGAGGATCACCTGGGGACAGGTCCCAGAAACCCAGATTAACCCACAGGTTGGATTATATTAGGGTCCCCGACAACGGCCGGAGTGGGGCTTTAAAACAACAACAACAAATGTCTCCAACATGGGATTCTGTGGGCTAATTTCTCTAGTAAGGGACATAGGTTGTTGTAATCCCACCAGGACATCACACAAGCGATAAACACCCGGTGACACAAAGTGCCACCACGCGGATGAAGATCACCTGTGGAGAGGTCCCAGAAACCCCCTTCAGTCGTTATGGCCATATCTATTGCCTATGCCATATGTATGACCCGGCTATGTTCAGGGCTCCAGGCAGAAGCCAGTGTGGGGCCTTAAAATAACAAAAAATAAAATTATTACTTACAAGCCATCCCCTTGTAGGATGCAATTTTTCGTTAGTTTTGCACCCCACCCTGGCACTTGCCAGGGACCGCAAATAGCCCGGCCATAAATATGGTCTAATGGCTGAACGCGGTTTCTGGTACCTCTCCACGGGTGATCCTCATCCACATGGTGGCACTTTGTGTCATCGGGTGTTTATCGCTTGTCTGATGGTAGAAAGTGGGGTAGAAAGTCAGTCAATAACACACATACAAAAAAAAAATTTCATCCATCCGGAGGACGACTGATAAGTAAGGGACAAAACCCATTAATTTACAGACACGTAGTTCTGCCAAAGCAGTAAATTTGATTTTCAAATTACCATGACAATCAACAATTAATTTAATCTCTAATGATAAGCATACTTATTTCAGCATGGATTATTCGAATATAAAACAAAAAAATCAAAATTTATTGAGCCTAACTGCAGTGTATTGACAAAATATCAAGTATTTTGCGCCAAGAGCTCGGCAAATGAAAAGCTTTAACCATAGCTGTAATATATTTAATTTTTATTATTTTCGTTACGTCCTTTTTAGGACGTAATTTTTTGTTATTTAAAGCCCCACTCTGGCTTTTGCTAGGGGCCGCAATATAGGCAGGACATCAATATGGCTAATTGTCTGAACGCGGTTTGTGTCATCGGGTGTTTATCGCTTGTGTGATGTCCTGGTGGAGTAGAAAGTCAGTCAGTCAGTCGTTGTATTATTTTTTTATTTTTTTTCAACAGGCACAAGAATTTAAATAATTTTCTTCCCAAATGTTATCTATAATTCTACACAAGATTTTTAAAGTGAACTTTGTATTGGTTCTGGGGCCCTATTATAGGGAAAACCAGAATAGACCCACTGACTACCCAAAAGCATGTCGTAAAAGTCGACTAATTGGGAGCTTCCATCGAAGTCGGAGTGCATCTGCCAGAAAGGCAAGGAACCAGCAGTCTGCACACAAATGAGTCAGATCCGTTGTATTATTTAGTGCATTCAACCTATTAAGTGCACCTCTCCATAATGTGCTGTTTGTCGAGGGGGGAAGTAGCGACACCGAGCGAAACACCTTATGTTCAGAATAAGTTAACGAGTGCGGATGTGCAAGAAAGTTCACACACGGTACATAAAAATATAAACTGTTCATTCGCTGGTTACTGGGCTAAAAAAGCCCACATGACACATGGATGAAAAGCATAATTAGTCCTATGCGCAAGATTATTATTATGAATTCCTTATAATGTAACACTGTCATTATTTAATCAACAAATCATCCTAATCTTCTTTTTCTTCATTGTTCACCGGCTGTATTCTCCTACAGAAAGTCCTGGTTGTTCATCCATCTGAACTTTGGCCTTGTGACAGGACTTGAGTTTGGCATAAACATCCGTTTTACTGGCTTATTTGTGTGGAATTAGTTGTTCCTTGCCGCTCGGGCATATACACTACGATTTAAAAGGAAATCCCCAGTTAGTCCACTCTTACGGCATGCTTGCTGGGAAGGCAGTGGGTATATTTTTGTTTCCCTACACAATGGGACCCTGGGACCCATACAGGGAAAATCATCCTAATAAGTGCTTGGATCTGCTTCTCTGTGTGTCATGTTATGTTATCACAGTCAACGTCTCTGCACCTTGGCATCGCATGTGTACTGAGTCATCTGATACGCCAGTCATCCTTAGAATACCTCTATAAATAAGAACTAGGCGGATTGTGCAGGTGAAACCTCTTTTTGGTTCAACGGACTAGAAGGCGACAACCAGTAGGCTATGTGGATAACTTCGAGCAAGGCAGGGCACCTTGGTCATCCACTGCACCTAGGTCCATTTCCAAGCGTCTCGACATTGTCCACCCGTTGGATAAGAATGGACACAGGCGAGAGAGTGAGGCGGACGAATTGCTCAGTTCTTCCTCCTTTCAGTCCAAGTCCTTGCGCAAGTCACTTTCATACAATTTTCATCAAATCGTGTGTGGATTTAAAAAAAAAAGGGGGGGGGGGGGGGGGGAGCAGTTTCATGTAGCTTGTCTCAGAAAGCTGCTCAAAACCATATGGTAAGATAAGATCCCAGATACTCTGGTTCTTGATAGGGCAAACCTGCTTAGCATCCACACGATGCTGAAGAATTATCAGCTGCGTTGGGCTGGTCACCTGGCTCGCATGCACGACTATAGCCTTCATTTTATGGGGAGTTCCAGCAAGGGAAGAGGTCGCAGGGAGGACAGAAAAAGCGCGATAAAGACACTCTCAAGGCAGATCTTAATTCTTCTGGCATCAACACAGCGTCGTGAGAGACTGCTGCTGGTGATGTTATATAGCTGCTGATAATGATGTTATTGCAGACAATGAGACAGTGGTACTCGAGAGGCCATAATTTGTCTAAAGATGCTGACTGAAAAATATATAGAAGTTCAGAAAAATATTTATGCATGTTTTATAGATTACAAAAAAGCTTTCGTCAGAGTGCAACATGAACAAGTAATTGCAGCTCTTCAAAACATAGGTATACTATAGCCTTCATTTTATGGGGAGTTCCAGCAAGGGAAGAGGTCGCAGGGAGGACAGAAAAAGCGCGATAAAGACACTCTCAAGGCAGATCTTAATTCTTCTGGCATCAACACAGCGTCGTGAGAGACTGCTGCACAAGACCGCTTAGGATGACGTACATTGCTCGGGCATAGTGCATTAGCCTGTCAGGCAGCTGAGGTTGCACAGGCAGAGAAACGGAGGTAGACTAGAAAGAACCGAGTAGCTAATCCAACACTCACTGCGGCTTCCACCTGTTGTCCGCGCTGCTCAAAAACATCCCGTGTTCATATTGGACTGATCGGCCACCTTTGTACTCACAATCATTGATCATTACTACTTTGGATGACAAGTAGTCTTCATCACTCCTGGTGGACGTAACAGCACCTCTAGTGATGTACAGCTAGTAGTCTCCAGTTAGCAGCATTTCATTTAACATGCACTTTTTATTTTTCGACTTTTTGCATTCATTTTAACGAGGCTTTACTGTACTGAAAACCTTTTACAGGGTGATCTGTAGCTCTTTTCCCGGGGGTGGGGGGGGGGGGGGAGGGTGGTATTGTTCCCAGGCATGAAATCAATGTTAAGATCACTTAGCGTGCTACTGCAGACGAAAGAGATTGATTTGACATTGGTAAATTTAGCCACCTACAGATTTGTCATCATCAAGTGTCTTGCCATTTGGCATGGGTGATCATACCGTACCACGAGCTACAATCTGTAACAGCAAGTATTAGTTCGTGTGTTGTCACCCCTCTATGCCATTATAAAAACATTTGCTGTCAAGAATCATCCAACCTTGTCTTCCTCTGTCTCTTTCCCCACAGATCTTTCAGTGGTCACAATAATTGCCAGTTTCCCTCTTCTTATAACATGACCCTCCCCCTTCCCGCCCCCCCCCTCCAAATAATTTTACCTCTTCTCGTAATAATTCAAGCCTCTAGCTCTTTCAAAACATTTGGGTTGCTCTGTTTAGCTGTCCAAGGAAGTCTCAGCATTCTTATATAAAAATCACATCTTGAAGACCTCTAGAAATTGTTCGGTGTGTTACTAACTGTCCAGGTTTTACAGCCATATGTTAAAAATGGCTCTATATCGCAAGCGATAATCTTTTTATAACCTCCAATGACGTGGATTTATTGCATAAGGTGTTTTTCATTTTTTTTTAATGTAGCTTTAGCTGTCCTATCCTGTTCCTTGTTTCTGTTACACATCTTCGGTTAGATATTTTCCATGTGTCTAGATATTTTAATTTCTGCACGTGTCCTAACATATGACCTTTAATATACTTTTAGGTATTATTCTTTTCTTTAATATTACTATTGTTTCTGGCTTTCTATTATTCAAGCTAAGGCCCATTTTATCACTTTCTACCACGCAGTTATTTCTGATTTGTTGCCATGAAGACAGTGTCAGCAGCACAACATAGGTTGTTTGTGTTATGACCACCAATCACAATTCCTGGCATCTCAATGTTAGATCTCCTTATATATTACCGTCATATTAGAAATACAAAGTTGTATGACAGGCTTGTGACAGCGATGACTGAAATAGTTTTGAGGATCATTCTTAAATCTCTGGCATGCAGAGTTCTGGTTGCTTACTATTTAGAAAAATTAATCCAGTTGTGCTATAATGGCTCTTTGCCAGTTTAATGGTACAGTTCTTTAATTCCAGGCTTATATTTAGGAAAGCCTGGCATGAAACAACTGTACCAATAGACTGGCAAAGAGTCATTATAGTACCAGTATTGGGGGGGGGGGTGGGGGTGGGGGGGGGAGGCAATAAGCAAGTTTGTAACTCTTATAGAAGCATCTCCTTTTTAAGTCACGTAGGTAAAATGTTGCAGAACCGATTTTGAACCCAGCACAGGTCGGATTCAGGAAAGGAAGAGGGTGTACTGACGCTATTTTCACCCTAAGATAAATTAGCGAAAAGACAATAGAACACAGACATCAAATGAACATCGCTTTATAAATCAAGAAAAGGCTTTTGACAGAGTGAACAGAGATTTACTATAGGATGTCCTTGAAATTTATGGTATAAATGGAACAATGCTAGATTGTGTAATAGCTATTTATAGAGAGGTTGAAAGCGCCGTCAGAACAGCTGGCCTCACAGACTGGTTCCCTGTAACATCAGGAGTAAGGCAAGGGTGTGTTCTTTCACCTTCAAGTTTTATAATATTCATGGATAATATTAATAAAATAGACATAATACCACCAGATGTGAATAAACAGGAGGACTTCAATAAGCTGCTATTTGCCGAGGAACAGTGCGTATTCTACAGTGAAAGTAAACAGCTGCAGGACCACATAAACCAACTCCACTACAGTTGCCTTAAACATTGCATAAAGATCTATATTGAAAAAAACAGAAGTCATGAGAATAAGTAAAGAGCAACAAACCTTCGACATAAAGATCAAAGATCAAAGTGTAAAACAAGTGCGAGAATTTAAACATTTGGGAAGCACTTTTGCATACAATGGTAATATAGAGAGGTAGAATCCAACAAGCCAACAATGTCACTTACCAACTTGCTCCAATTTTAAAACAACCTGCTATCCCAATATAGACAAAAAGACAAATTATAATTTTTTTTTTTATATTTTTAAAAAAAACTGTGTGTGTTTTAATTTTTGCCACGATGACAATGCTTTGACATATTTACACATGCAAACTTAAAACTTTGTGAAATTCAACATATTTTAATCTTTAAAAAGATAAAGCCATGTTTTATTTATATATATAAATACACAGACGCACTCACGTACACACACACACATTTCAACACTCTGAGTTGCTACACATGTGTCTTTGTTAATCTGAAACACTACATGATAATAAACGTTGTAACAGTCTGGAATCAAAAGAAAAAGGACCGTGTAAACATACCAAGTGCCTTAAAATATGAGCGCTAAGTCAAAACATATTTAGATTTTCTCAATGTTGTTATTTGCCTTTGACACAACAAGGGACATAGATCCCTCTCTGCCTGTCGTTTGTTTTGCGCACAGATAAATAAACATTTTAATCAGAAACCCCCCACCCCCCCCCCCCCCCCCCCCTTTTCCTCAAATGTTCTTACACCAGCTGTTATCTTTTAGAAAAAAGAAATCATCATAGATCCTCAGTAACTATCAATAGTTGGATTTCAAACATACATGTCGCCATTCCCCCCCCCTATCCGCCCCACACCCCCCCCCCCCCCGCACCCCCCCCCCCCCCAAAAAAAAAAAAGAAAAAAAAAACATTGGACCAATAATTTGTATGTAGAAACATTTTATTGTAACATTCTCCCACAGGATGAACAGTCACTGCCGGTTTCAGCATTTATAAGATGAGGCAGGTTCGGCAGCAAGTGACTTAGTTTTATACTTGAACCTCTTGTCCTCAGCTAGTTGGATCAGACTGTGCTGAAAGAGCATCTGTCTGTTTCACAGATCTCTTCTCCAGAAATATCTGTTTGCTGCTACTCTCTCCCATGTTTCTGTAACTATGCCAAAGGTTATCATATGCTGTTTACAGAATCCTTATATTGCTTTTGGGGTCCTCCGGTTGGCCTTTGCCCTGTGGCTAATTCTCCGTAAAGGACATCTTTGGGGATAAGTCCATCCTCCAATGAAGATTCACAGCCCAGCCACTGAAGACGACATGGAGAGAGTGCACTGTGCTAATATTGCTTTAAGTCACTTCTTTGTTTTTTGATAGTCACACACTCCTTTTCTGATATGCCCCGATGGGTCACAGATACCTCATGGGGAAGGAATTCAACTTTTCTTTCTGTTATTGAGTATAAGTTCTACGATTCAGACCCAAGAAATAGTGTGCTCACAATGCAAGCTTTTTTTTAAGACCTGAATGTTTTTATTCGTTCTGTTAGTCTAATATTCTCCCTGACAACTCGTAGTTAGCCTAGAAAGTTGTGGCTGCCTTTCCAATGCACTTGTTGACTTATGCTTCGAGAGAAAGGTTGTCTGATATCACTGACTCCAGGTACACAAACTCAAGTAAACATTAATTTGTACAATATACAATTAAAAATTAAATGGACAAAATACTCCATGGGAGGCCAAGTAAATGCAAATAATGTTATCACTGGGTTATGTTTCAAATTAAGTGATCTAAAATGTACTACTTAAAAAAAATTTTTTTCATGATTTTGACATTCCACATTTTTTAAATTTAGTATAGTAAACGAAACTATTCAAGTTGCACACAAGAATATCTTAGGATTCTTCTTCTTCTTTGCGTTGGGTTTCATATGCTCAGATCATACCATCAGGCGGGTTGCCTCTATGAACTCGCATGTCAGCAGCAGGTCCTTCATGGTTCCACACGCTGCACACTTTGCTCTTGAAGCCAGGTGTCTTTTCCAAGTTGTATGTAGAGTGGCCAGGTCTGCAGAATGTGCTCTGGTGTATGTGGTCCTGTTTGACAGGCACACTGTGGGGACTATACAATCTTTATTTTATGCATGTGGTAGTTGAGCCTGCAGTGTCCTGTTCGTAGACGGAAAATTGTTGTATGTTGCTTTCTGTTGAGTTTGCTAATGGGGTCTTGCGGATGTTTACTCTTAGTTTGTTCTCTCCCCATTTCCTTGTATTTTCTTTGATAAGTGTTTTGATTTTTTTGGTAATGACAGTGGGTGGCTGTGTTGTTTCTCCTCTGTTCAATTTTCAGCAAGGCAGTCTGCTAACTCATTTCTTGATATGTCGCAGTGAGTCGGGATCCAGTGGAGAATGATTTGATTGTTTTCTGCGAGTCTGTTTACCTGGCGGGTCATTTCTATTTCCATGCTGTCTCGCGGATCCCTCTGAGTGGCCCGGATGACTGACATGTAGTCAAAATTTTGCTGTTTTTTTTCTTCTTCTTTTCTTAATTAAGCACTTTGGCTGAATCAATAACTGCTTGCTGCTCTGCTCTGAAGTTTGTTAAGAGTTTTCCGGAGGCGCATGACGTTTCTACTGTGGTCCCATCTTGCAGCATGATGACCGATCCAGCTCCTCCGTTTTTTTTCCCTTGCTCCCTACAATGATCCATCGGTGTATACATGTGTCCATTTGGGTTTTTGATAACAGTTGTAGATATGTTCAGGGGTCTTTGCACGCAGTTCTATGTCACATTTTTTAGCCTTTCTGTCTATGCTTGAATTGTTGTTGTGACTGTATAGTTTGGCTGTAGGTCTATGCTGTATGCCTGAATCATTTTCCATGTTGAAGGATTTTTAGAAGGGATGTCACTGGTTTTTTTTTTTGTTTTTTTTTTGGTAGTACAATTTGTGTAGATGGTGAGAGCTTTGTCTTTTAAGTTGGTTTTTAGTTAGGTTATATGCTATTCTGTGCATAGGATTGTTCATGCGTTTAAATTGTTCTGTTAGGGTAAGCAAGCACCCTTTCTTCCCTTCGAATGCTCAAGCTCCGGAGGCCAGATGTTGCCTCCAGCTCATGGATTGGTGTGCTTCTCATACCTCCAGTGATGATTCTGAGACCAGTGTTCTGTATTTTGTCCAGTTTGTGTAGGTTTGATTTGACTGCTGTGGAGTATGCTCCCATGCCATAGTCCAGTTTTGGTCATACGTATCCTGTGTATACTTGTCGTACTGTGTTGGCCTCTGAGCTCCAATTTGTTCCAGTAAGTTTCTTCATAAGTCTGAGCCTCAGGCTAGCTTTAATTTAGGTGTCTTGGGATTCAACAAATCAACTGATAGTTCTTTTGCATCTGGTTCATCAATAGTTTTTAGGCATAGAGGTTTTCCCACCAAATAATAAAGCCTACCATCAGATAACTATGTGGTTTTTAAAAAAAAGGATACAACTCTCCCAAATTATTGCAAGCGGTTATGAACTCGATTATCTAGAGATGTATACAGTGGCTGAATGAATGGACTTAAAATGATGATATTAAAAAAAAAACACGTACATGCACGCATGCAAACACCCAAACACATACACACCCACAGAGCCACTTATTTTTAGGGCTAGTAAAATAAGAAAGGTATAATTTATTATATGAACAAAATTCCACATTTAACGATACCTGTTGAAATGCTTGACTAATTATGATGAACAGCAGATAACATTAAAATTTTGACACAAAAGGTTAATAAAATATAGCACGAATAATAAGGAACAAGCAACACTATTCAGTCAACAGTAGTTAGTTAGTAGAGAATTGCAATATCAAATATAAAGAGACATTTAAAAAAAGTGAAAACAAATACAGATTCAGTTTTCATAAATGGCACATGAGGTGTGAAATTATTGTGTCCAGTCGTCCACTGTTGGCAGAAGACACAAGATTAGATAAAAAACATGGGTAAGAATGTATGAACGAGGAATTGAGTGTAGATCCGGCAAGGATGAGAGAAAGAGATCAGCGTGTGTATAATTAGTGTGCTTGGTTAACAGTTAACATCTACTCCTCACGACAGTTGCTGCGGGAGATAGAGTATCTGTGGGTATGCCCGGTAAGCTGTGATGTCGATTCTTAAATCAGTAATCAATCAGAGGTATGAGATGTAATAGAGAAAATAACGCTTCACATCGTAAATACAATCTTTATAAATTAAATATTGATTTTTGTAACTTATGCATAATGGTGGGTATAATACTAATGAATCTTATAATAATACAGATTATGTTACAAAACATTTACAAACATCTTGCTTGACAGGTTTTACTTGTGTAAAAAAAAAAAAAAAAAAAAAGAGAAAACTTTAGATATTTGTATGCTAAAGTTAAGAAAACAATTTTCCACAATTATAGCATGGAATTTTAGGACTGCTGTTGTCAACATTTGTGTTAGATTGTTTCTTCTTAGATGCTGAGCTCTCATTCTTTCTGCAATTATTTTTTTTATTTCTATCTTTACTCTCATTCACTTCTTAATGTGCCCCCCCCCCCACACAATACGGTCCCTAGCAATTCCCCCCCCCCCCCAAAAAAAAAGGGAGTCCACCTCAATAGCTGTATCATTCATATTCTGCCTTGCACACATATTTATATCGTAGCAGAGGTTGGCCTCAACATATTCTTCCCATCTTTAATTCACCATAGTGGATGTCCTTAGGGACACTGTCATCCTCCATTCTTCAAGTGTGACCCAGCCACCTGAGCTTTCATAGACTGATCATTGAGAAGACTGTTGTAATGCCTGCTCTTTCCAAAACCTCAGTGTTTGTGATCTTGTCCTGCCACTTAATGCCAAGCATTCTGCTTAGACATTGCATGTGAAAGCTATTTAGCCGTCTCTTCTAAGTTGACCATTTCACGCTACCATAAAGCAGAGAGAGAACACAAATCTGATGGACACTCATCCTTACTATATGAGGCAGAAACGGAAACAATAGAAAAGTAATTAGAAACTGGAACTGAGGTTTTTGAGATGTGTTTACACGTTATTATTAAAAGAATTTATGGAAACACACAATGAATTCGCAGGATTGAGGTTCAGGTGAAGCCAGAATAAAAGTCATTTTCATAGAACTATAGCCTTTTTTTTTTACAAGATTTATGAACCAGCCAAGTTTTAAATTGTATGTTTATTCGGGGCCAACTAACTATTCAGCGCAGAAATCTACACAACTAAAAGTGGAAAATTAAATAGAAAGCTTAACTGAGGTTCAAGAGATGTATTTTTTTTTACACACAAATGGTTTTTTAATTTTTCTGTAAAATGGAAGAAGAAGCAATTGGTTGCTAACATCTGAATAAGAACCGGCCAGATATAGATGGTATACACAGTCAGACTATACAGCAAATAAAAATCCAAACGAACAAGCAATTATATATCTTAACTTGGGTTTTGAAAGTATGATTTCACAGAAGAATAGGTCGCACAGTGATACGTCGGAATTCGAAGATAATCTGTTACAAGATGGCAATCAAATTTAAAAATGTTCGATTTCCAGGGCAATGTTTTTACATTATCAATAATAGAAATTAGATGCTTCTGTTTTAGGGTGCAACAAACTCAGATTTTAACATGTATTTTATTAAATACACTACATTATGAATATAGAAACAAATGAGAGCGATTAAATTACAAAAAGTATCATTCCAAAAACAGAAACTGAGCGCTCATGTGTGGCAATTCCCACCCCCTCCCCCCCCCTCCCCCCTCCCCCCTCCCCCCCCCCCAACGTTTATTTTCCTAATGTTTTTTTTTTAAAATTAATGTCTGTGTTTTCCACATATTTGTTGTGTGAACAAAATTTTTAAAAAAAAGGGGGGGGGGGGGAGGGTGTGGAGTGAGGTGCACAAAATAAAAATCAAATGGGAGAAAGATCTTTAGAACTAAGATTTAGAGTTACGTGGCTAGTGCTGTCACCAACGACTGCGCGGGTGAGGGTCTTGTGTTTGCTACTGACTGAAAGAAAAAATATCTACAACCTCACCGAGAATTCCAACCTGCCTCACTAGCATGTGCGTCTAGCAAATGAATACACTCGGCAAATCGTCTGCAGCTGAATTGAACCGCCTATGTTTGAAATAATAAAACGCGTTTCTCAAACTCCCCCCCCCCCTCCCACCACCACTCCCCCCTCCCACCACCCCCTCACCAACAGAGACACCTCACCGACAGAAGATAATATTATTTCTAAATTTAGAATCCGCTCTTCAACACCCAAGATAAATAACCAGTAAACAGTAAGTGAAGAGGCGCTAAGCACTTCCCAGAAAATACATGTGAGAATACTCACTTTTAATGGAGACTCACCAGCAAGCACTGACAGAGAACGTTCATTCCATCAGTTGAAGAGACATTTTTTAGTCTTTAGCCCGTGAACGGAACGGTTTCATTAGTGTTTAGAACCTTACTACTTTTCAATTTATTTCGCGCAATTCCAAAAGCGAATTCCTTACAATGTTACCTTGTCTACCCAGAGGGAGTCAACGTGGTGTAGCGGCTAGAGGCTTGCCTGCAGATCTGAAGGTAGTGGGTTCGAGTCATGCCTGTGCAGGACTCTTTTTTTTAAAAATCCCCTGGCTCCTAGGTCAACCCAGCCTTGTGTGGGTACCAGATGCAGTCCTGGGAAGTAAAGGCGGCCGGCGTGGTGGTTATAAAATACAGGTCTAGGCCTGTATGCACAATACGTCTGAAGGATTGATAAGGGTCTTTTACTATTTACCTTTCCTGCCCAGAGCTGTTTTCCCGGTGGTACGCAACAGTGTGCAGTACGGGGATCTTTTGGGAAGTTCATTTTGTTTTCCAGCCCTACTTTTTAAGATAGATATTTTGTGGTGAGTACTCGCACCAGTTTGAGATACTTTGAGATGAAGTAACTCAAGTCTAGATTGCCAAGACAACATCAGTCCTTGCAAAGCAGCAAACATTTTGGAGATCCAAAAACATTTCATGCAAAACTAAGATTTTATTGCTCATAGCAATAGGTATTAGTTCATTTACCTATGGCTGTTAAACGTGGACCTTAACAGCTGAACTTGAAAGTAGATACAAGCATTAGAAATGCGATGTTTCAGAAACAATTCTTGGCATATCACACAGACACCACATTACAAACGATAAAATTATTTAGCACACTGGCAACTATCAACCTCTTTTAACTACAGTGAAAAGGCAAAAAAGGCAATCATATGGACATGTAATGAGATCAAACGGCCTCTCAAAAACAACAGTGCTCAGTAGAGGGAAAGAGGAGAAGAGGCAGATCAAGAAAGACCTGGTTACAGAACCTGACTGACTAGACAGGCCTCAGGAATGCAACCATGAAGTCCATCGCAACAGACCGCCAAAGGTGGAGAGAGCTGATCAGACAGTCAACAGAAACTGGCGACCCAACGACACGATGATGATGATGATGATGATGATGATGAACTAAAGTAAAGGTCTCTTTACACTCCCATTGTGCATCAGACATTTGAGGCTTCGCTCATATTGTTATAGAAATGGCGCGGTGATTTAGGTCACAGGCGTGAGGGAAAGTTAAGTACAACGTGATGTGTATAAGGAGATACTCCGTACGTCACTAGGGGGCCAGTCCTTCACTGTTTTGGTTTTACGGAACCTCACGCAAGACCCCTGCAGCACGTCCTCGTCGTGCGCCACAGAAAATGTCTCAAATGAGCATTAACAGAGTTGTCAGGGGATCTCGGAGTTTGGCGGCTCCCAGAGGTGATGTGTCCTCGTGGCTCTCATCAGCCCGCCCCCAAACGCATGGGTGAAAAAGGTTATCAAAACTCATTAGGAACATGAGTAAAGTGCATGCCAAACGTACAACTAAAATTACACCCCTTGGTTAAAAGATTGCGGAGTGAAGAGAACATTGTTCTGCTGAGACTCAACCCTTGACCTAGAGATTTACCCGCAGCACAGACGAGTAACATCTCCTGTGGGTGGCGTCTCGCAGCAAGGCTCTACCCATGTACATCCTCTGTTAGCCCTCACTGTCGTCGTCACTGTGCTGAGGTACACAACAGCAACAGCCCATTGGATGGCTGAGCCTAAATGTCCGACAAAACTAGATCCTACGGCACTCGAGTAAGCTCAAAATCCGACCATCACAATCGTATTGAATGGGAAAAAATCTTAATGTCCACACCCAAAGACCCCACTCGCCCGAGTGTTGGGACCAAACAGATAACGATATGCCTAACGCAGGATGTTAAATTCTGTCGTGCTAACGGCTCGTCAAAGATATCTAATGTGCGAAGAAAAAGAATGTACCTATTCGTGTGGTCACAAAAGTCCAGAACCCGCGGGCTGCTCCCCACTGATCTCCGGAGGGCGCAGCCCTTGTCGAGCGGGAGGCCTTATACGGTTGTGAGGTTAAGCAGGCATGTGCAAGACGTGACGATTCCTTGGGTGAGCCCAGAACCAGAGCGCCATGTGCCGGCTCTGCATACATGGAAGCCTCCTTGGATGGCGGGGAATGCCCATGATTTGCCCCTGCCTTCCCTTGAGGGCTAACCGTTCCACAAGGGGCTGCCCCAAATGGGTACACCGGAGGCAACACCTGCGGAGAAGGCGACAAAGAGGACACCACACAAATGAGGCAACGTCTCGACCCACACACACACACACACACACACACACACACACACACACACACACAAATGGCCACAGTGATCCTAGAAATAGGCCTGACATCTTCCCTCGAAGTCGGAGTACATCTGCCCGTGAGGCAGGGAACAGCAAAACGGTTGTACACGCAAAACTCAGGTCCAGGTAAAAGCCAAAAGTCCAAGCGGACGATTAACCGGGACCTTCCGCCGGAATTCACAGCCGGTGAACGAAGAAGAAGAAAAAGAGTTATAGACATCCACCCTGTCGAAATCTCGATGAGTGATGTTGTCAACATCAAGCCAGCCGTCTTTACTTCCCAGAACATCACCTGTTATCCATTTAGAGCTGGAGCAATCTGGGAGCGAAGGTCATGTTTGAGAAAAATCCGGCACTAAGCGGATTGGAACCCACAACCTTCGGATCGTTAGCGGCTAATCTCTATGGTGAGTAAGGGCATTTTTTTTAAAGACATATGTGGTGCCTACCGTCATATCTTTAGACACTTTTGTGGCAAGCATTGCTCTCACCACCTCTGTTGTGTCGCAAAACACTTTGTGGTAAGCCCTTTTTTCTACCACCTGTCTTCTGTTTCTATACACTTAATGGTAAGCCTTGCTCCTACCACCTGTGTTCTGTCTCTAGACACTCTGTGGTAAGCCCTTCTCCTACCACCTGTGTTCTCTCTCTAGACGTTCTGCGGTAAGCCCTGCTCCTACCACCTGTGTTCTGTATCTAGACATTCTGTGGTAAGCCCTGCTCCTACCACCTGTGTTCTGTATCTAGACATTCTGTGGTAAGCCTTGCTCCTACCACCTGTGTTCTGTATCTAGACATTTTGTGGTAAGCCCTTCTCCTACCACCTGTGTTCTGTCTCTAGACACTCTGTGGTAAGCCCTTCTCCTACCACCTGTGTTCTCTCTCTAGACGTTCTGCGGTAAGCCCTGCTCCTACCACCTGTGTTCTGTATCTAGACATTCTGTGGTAATCTCTGCTCCTACCACCTGTGTTGTGTCTCTAGACATTCTGTGGTAAGCCCTTCTCCTACCACCTGTGTTGTGTCTCTAGACATTCTGTGGTAAGCCCTTCTCCTACCACCTGTGTTGTGTCTCTAGACATTCTGTAGTAAGCCCTTCTCCTACCACCTGTGTTGTGTCTCTAGACATTATGTGGTAAGCCCTGCTCCTACCACCTGTGTTGTGTCTCTAGACACTCCGTGTTAATCCCTGCTCCTACCACATGTGTTGTGTCTCTAGACATTCTGTGTTAATCCCTGCTCCTACCACCTGTGTTCTGTCTCTAGACATTCTGTGTTAATCCCTGCTCCTACCACCTGTGTTCTGTATCTAGACATTCTGTGGTAAGCCTTGCTCCTACCACCTGTGTTGTGTCTCTAGACATTCTGTGGTAAGCCCTTCTCCTACCACCTGTGTTGTGTCTCTAGACATTCTGTGGTAAGCCCTTCTCCTACCACCTGTGTTCTGTATCTAGACATTCTGTGGTAAGCCTTGCTCCTACCACCTGTGTTGTGTCTATTGACATTCTGTGGTAAGCCTTGCTCCTACCACCTGTGTTGTGTCTCTAGACATTCTGTGGTAAGCCCTTCTCCTACCACCTGTGTTGTGTCTCTAGACATTCTGTGGTAAGCCCTTCTCCTACCACCTGTGTTCTGTATCTAGACATTCTGTGGTAAGCCTTGCTCCTACCACCTGTGTTGTGTCTCTAGACATTCTGTGGTAAGCCTTGCTCCTACCACCTGTGTTGTGTCTATTGACATTCTGTGGTAAGCCCTGCTCCTACCACCTGTGTTCTGTATCTAGACATTCTGTGGTAAGCCTTGCTCCTACCACCTGTGTTCTGTATCTAGACATTCTGTGGTAAGCCTTGCTCCTACCACCTGTGTTCTGTATCTAGACATTCTGTGTTAATCCCTGCTCCTACCACCTGTGTTCTGTCTCTAGACATTCTGTAGTAAGCCCTTCTCCTACCACCTGTGTTGTGTCTCTAGACATTCTGTGGTAAGCCCTTCTCCTACCACCTGTGTTGTGTCTCTAGACATTCTGTGGTAAGCCCTTCTCCTACCACCTGTGTGGTGTCTCTAGACATTCTGTGGTAAGCCCTTCTCCTACCACCTGTGTTGTGTCTCTAGACATTCTGTGGTAAGCCCTTCTCCTACCACCTGTGTTGTGTCTCTAGACATTCTGTGGTAAGCCCTTCTCCTACCACCTGTGTTGTGTCTCTAGACATTCTGTGGTAAGCCCTGCTCCTACCACCTGTGTTCTGTCTCTAGACATTCTGTGTTAATCCCTGCTCCTACCACCTGTGTTGTGTCTCTAGACATTTTGCAATGCTAAGTCATTTATGTGGCCCACATAATCTAGTCACAAGTATAACCTAAAGCAACCCCCCACCCCCACCCATTCGGGGATGCTGGTTAAACGTGACGATTTTTTTAGCAAAGCAACAAAGAGCGAAGAATACACCCGCCGCTCTTTAAGAAAAAAAAAAAAGTAGTTGCGTATCCTTTACAGGACCTTGCAGAACCAAACCCAGCATATTTTTGGGGGAGGGGCGCCTAACCACAGACGCTCTTTAAAAAAACTATCTCTTAAAGGCGACAAATTCTGGGTGTTCCTTTCGAGGTCAGAGTGCATACCCTTGAGAGGAGGAACCAACATAAAAATAAGCCAGATCTGAAGAGGGGAAAGGGGGAAAAAAGGGGAGGGGGACACGCACACACACACAAAACTTAAACTGTGGAATACAATCAAAGTTGAGAAGTGGAAGAACAACCAGACCTTTCTTCTTTCATAGAGTTTACAGCTGGTAAACGCTCAGGTGAAGAAGACTTGGCCCTAACTGGTTTGCTATTGTGGCTGTTTGTAACACAATCAGGGTCGCCAACTTCTATCACCTCTTAGTCACCATTTCAGTCATCATCATCATTTTACGACAGGTCTGGTAGGTTACTGTGCTACTATCTCACCGCTGAGTCACCATTTACTACATGCCTAAAACGTTACACTGTTACAGATTTACTATCTTACCCCTGAGTAACCTTTTACGACATGCTTATTAGGTTTTGGGGGTAGCCGTGGCGGAGGGACTAGACTCTCGTCGCGGATCGGAAGGTCGTGGGTTCGCTCCCTAGCGGAGTCGGACTTTTTTCAAAAATGACCTTGGCTGCCAAGTCGACCCAGCCTTGAGTGGGTACTGAGTACAGTCCTTGGAAGTAAAGGCGGCCGGCGTGATGTTGACCACATCAACCATCTTGTGCCGACTGGTCTATACAATATAGGTCTAGCCCTATATGCCCTATACGCTTAAAGGCGTGGGAAAGTGTCCTTGACTTTACTTGACTATTACTTATTAGGTTTCAGTACTACTATATTACCACAGAGTCACATGTTACAGCATGTTTAATAGGTTACAATGCTACTGTCCTAACCCTGAGTCACATTTTACAGTATGTTTAATAGGTTACAATGCTACTGTCCTAACCCTGAGTCACCTTTCACGATGTGCTTGATGGGTTACAGTTACTATTTCACCCCCCGAGTCAACTTTTACAACATGCTTGATAGGTTACAATGTTACTATCTCACCTCTGATTCACATTTTACGACATGCTATTAGGTTACAGTGTTATTATTTTACCACTGGTGAAGCCCGGCTCTCTAGCGTAGTTGGCTAAACCGGATTGCGCGGAGAGCGGGTGACGAACTCCTTGCGGTCCGGGTTGACTCCCGGTGGTAGGCAGAAAAGCCACATTTCTCCCAGATTTACGGTATTTACAATGGAATCAAGATCGAAAGGTTGCGATATCCATAATACCGAGCCCAAGGGTTAACAACTCATGGCTTCTGGATACTAAAACAACAAACAATCCACTGGAAAAGGGGGGGGGGGAGGGGAGACGTAAACAAACAAGAAGAAGAAGCAGACATAATTTGTTGAAATGTAATAAACTGGAAAATATTCTAATGGCTGACAAGATTTATGGAAAGTGAGAAATGTGAAAATCTTGACGGCCTTTCATTGTGGCATGTCAGCACGGGCAGTGTGATACATTTTGCTGGAGTGATATATTTTGCTGGAGATTGCAAGAGGAGAAGTTAAGATCAGCTAGGGCAGTCGGTTATCAACCTAATGACCTAATGATATTTCATTGCAGAACTGTGTGATTTCATATCCTAGAAAAACGCTTGAGAACTTATTCGCTTACTCTTTATTTTTGTGGGTATCTTTTCCTTTCCAGCGACCAGTTTTGTAGCTGCGGGAAAGCAAAAGGGGAGTGGAGTTGAGGCGGGGCATGAAAAGCCACCTCTGCTCATGTGTCGTATTTTAGAGAATTAGTTTGTTATAAAATTGTGCGATAAAATTCATTACAGGCCCGTACCAGCGTGTTACCTATTTCGGCGTCGGTTATTTTTGCGATGGTCTCCCCATTTGCGCACCACCAGTTGTAGGCCAACTCCACTGATGAATTGGGTGGACTAGTCTACTGTTCGAGGTTATGGGTGTCGCAGTCTGTTGTTTTCTGGTATTTACGTTTTTATTTCCGAGAAAGAGACGGCCTGTGACATAGGTTTTTTAATGCTCTAGGGTGGTTGTGTGTTAGACCCAGTATCTAAATGTTTTAGAAGCGTTAAAAGCTCTGGCATGGTGAAATATACAACACGCGGTATGAGCGCGAGTGCAGAATATCCCCATGACCTTGTGTGAAAGTCAGTTCGCTCGAGGCCGACCTATCAGTAGTGAGGTGGTCATTAGGTCGTACAATCATAAGCAAGCGAATGTGTAGCGGTGTACAAATGGGAAGACCAGCGTAAAATTTACCGTTTCCTGTATTGATAATAACTTGATATTTTGATTAATTAAGGCTAGCAGCATTTCTGGACAAAACAGCTTAGGGTAACTTTTCCGATAAAATAATTTGGATTTCCTTACGGGATTAAATTCTCTCAAATTCTTAACTGGTTCGGTGGAAAAAAGACGTTTGGCTTCCTATTGAATCAATTAACTGTCACTGGCTTCCCAGCTGTAGCGAAAAATTAGTTTCTCCAATTTCTTCTTCTTCTTTCCTCTACTCCTGGACTGCTTTGCCGCGTCAGGACAGGAAGACATCTCTGGAATGGGCCCTTTCTGTTCGCATCGTATAAAGTATTTTTCAGTGTCTGATATTTCTGCGGTCCATCTTCTGCGTGGTCGACCTCTGGCTCTGTTACCGTTGTATCCGTATAACAGATAAAACCCATAGTATAATTTTATTCATTCGGCTTGTCTTATAAATGACACAAGTTTTCCCTTCCTAAGTTGATTGCATATCTGTTCACAGGACCATGTAAATCGACTACAACATCAGTTAGCTGTTTGTATGGTTACTAGCCAGTTTTACGTCCGGTAGTTTGCCATTGTGTGTATTTTTGGGTGTGTGTACGTGGGTGTGTGTATGCGCGCGCGGGTTTTGCATGCTTATTACAATCAGCGCTTTTGTGTTCTTTTATGTTATTCATAATATGCATATTATCATATGATCACAACATGCTTAATTAGTAAAAAAAATACAACTGCTGTGCGAAAGATAGTTGATTGGAAGGGCCGAATGTGAAACGGGCCTGCGTGTCGACTTTGTGACCCTTGAAAATAAAGTTCGTTCGTTCATTCGTTCTTCTATTCCTTTTTACGTCCTAGCCAGAGATGTGGAGAGATTATAAAATGTAGCTGGCAACAAGGTGTTGCAATTCTGCCGAGGAATGCTCTAAATACCCGCTTCTAAATGTGAAACAAAATCTTCATCTACAACCTCTCAGGAAATTTCCCAAATTCAGACAGCACAATAGACAGGGACACATTAAAGACTGCTTTGAAGTCTGAGCCGGTGATGCGCATTCTAGCTCCTTGCGTGCATCTGGATCCATTCCACAAACAAGTTGTGTCCACTGGATGAAAGACAGGGGCTGTAACTTTCCCGTCCAGTGTTATCAATCAACCGTCTGCTGGTGATTGTAAAAACATATGGCAGTGCAAACAAATTGTCTAGAATTCTTGTTTGCTTTCTGTTTGCGTTCATCTATGTGCTCCGCTTTTCCTCAAATTTAGTTATCTAAAGCTTCAAATGCACACACACACACACAC
>CAJHNH020008521.1:484484-531984 GCA_905116865.2 Candidula unifasciata | reverse complement strand
GCATCAATTCAGAAGTCCACTGTGCGTGGAGTCACCTTTATTTTTGTTCCGGGACACGCAGGCGTTGATGGAAATGAAAGAGCTGACAGGTTGGCTGGATCCGCTATCACTACCGACGGTCGGCCTATGGATCATGATGATATTATCAATGCCCTCAGAGAAATGGGAAGGATAGAGGACTTTGGTGGCAGTGAATCAACATCACTCGCCAGAATGGCAGACTTGGGAATTAAGATTGGCACAGCAAAAAACGAGACGCACACCGGACACGTCAGAAGACTTGTTAATCAACATAGAACTGGTACTATTAGCCATCGGACGTTGGGATCATACTGAGGGGAGGATCTGAGCACCTATGGGCATGTCCGGAGTGCAATGATGATAACCCAACTAACTAACTAACTAACTAACTAACTAACTAACTAACTAACTAACTAACTAACTAACTAACTAACTAACTAACTAACTAACTAACTAACTAACTAACTAACTAACTAACTAACTAACTAACTAACTAACTATCGAAAAGATGGCATAGTTTTGTATTCATGTAACAATCACATGGTTACTCTTATACTGTCTATGCTGAGATGCACAATGTAACAAGATACTGTGTGATTTGTGCATTTCAGTCAAAACGATTCCTGCTTGAACTTGATTATATATTGATAGTATTGTGTCTGACCGGATACAGGAAAATGTGTCTAGCAATACACTAGACAATACTTTGTGTCCCCTATTTATTTATTTAAGTATAAAATTCTGCTTTTATCACTGGCTTCACAAAACAAGTTATACCTTCATCACTGTAGCTGCTTTTATTTATTTTTATTTTATTTACTCCACCAGGACATCATACAAGCGATAAATACCCGATGACAAAAAGTGCCACCTTGCGGATGAGGATCACCATGGAGAGGTCTTAGAAGCCGCATTCCGCCATTAGACCAAATTGTATTGCAGCCCCCTGCAAGAGCCAGAGTAGCGCTTTAACTCTTTGAGTCCCAGGAGGTTTATCATCAGAGGCCCAAGGGGTAGTCAAAAGAGACGTTTAATCGGCGCATCTTGCGTTCATTTAGCCTCAGGTAGGAAACTATGAACATATGATGCGTTCCTTGGGACTCAGAAAGTTAAATAACAAAAAATTACATCCCTCAAGGGGATGACAAGATTTTTAATATGTATATAAGGTAGCTGGAGTTTCCTCGCTGAACCATTTCTTTGAGAGATGATGTCCGGCCTTGCAGTTAAAAAATTGTTTTCACAGAAAGATAATGATGGGAATAAATATTCAACAGGCATCACTACCTTCCCCGCACATATTTTCTAAATAATGACGAAAGGAAACTAGTCCCGTTGGTTTTATTACAAACGTATAAACGGTATATTATTAAATGTGTAAGAATTTAGGCAAGTGTTCAAAGGCGAGCATGCAGCAAATGCTAAGGTTAGTTTAGTTTGGCCAAATCTATTAATAGGCGGGGTCCATGGCTTAGGTATTGCTAATCCACCTCGTAATTCCAACGTACTGCGATCGAAACCCAATGCTGGCTGCATGTATTTTATCATGGCATGGGTCGTCGCAGTGGACCCAGCCTAACATGGGTACCAGGATGTATGTCCTGGGATAATAAAGACGGCCGGAGTAATGCTGACCACATTACCTACCTAGTGCCGATGGGTCAGTAAAACTGTGGGTGCTCGTCACAAATGCCCGATGGGCCTAAAAGCGTGAAAATGGATCTTTACTAATTTACATCTATTAATAAATAAATAATAAGTTTGTTTAAAGATTTTGGGATGCGTTTTATTTGACTTCGCTTCCTTTAATACTTCGGGGAAAGGAGGAGTGAGTTTGCCATACAACCACATTTTCTGTAGAACAACACATCTTCTCCGGATGACTGGAACAAAAGCAACCCTCCAGAGCCTACGTTAATGACAATAGCGCCAGAACACGGAGGCCTGGACACATCGAGGACGCCCCCCCCCCCCCACCCTCAACCATTATAAGTAAGAGCTGCTTCAGACACAGCAATGCGTTAAAGTTGTCTTTCAAGTTTTTGTTTATACATAAATACTATTTAAAATATTTTTTTCTTCTTCTCCCAGGTTGGCTGCGGGGCCCCATTTGGGGGGGGGGGGGGGGGGGAATGGTAGAGAAGAATAGAACCTATGCCTGCCTAAAAGCATGTCACAAGTGTCGACTAATTGGAAGCTTTCTTTAAACTCGTACATCTGCCTGAGAGGCAACAGTCTTCATACAAATGAGTTTAACCCGTGAAACAGATGTACACGCATTACTCGGATTCTGGAACAGGACTAAAAATCAGAAGTGGACGAACTATCAGAACTTCCTGCCAGAGTTTGCAGCTGGTGAACGCGAAAAGAAGAAGAAGAAAAAGAAAAAGAAGAAGAAGAAGAAGAAGAAGAAGAAGAAGAAGAAGAAGAAGAAGAAGAAGAAGAAGAAGAAGAAGAAGAAGAAGAAGAAGAAGAAGAAGAAGAAGAAGAAGAAGAAGAAGAAGAAGAAGAAGAAGAAGAAGAAGAAGAAGGAGAAGAAGAAGATAAAAAAGAAGAAGATTTCAAGTATGTTATAACATTTATCTGCCATCATCATCATCATTGTTCTGTTGTGTCATTATTTATCACACAGGGATCGCAGTCTACTTCTCCATTCCGTTCTATCCTGTGTAATCCCTCCGATTTCAAAGATGGAATCCAGTCCTTTTTAGGATTTCTTTTGGACTCCCTATTCTTTATCTTATAACAGCTGTTACTAGTAGTTGCTCATACAGTTGCTTATTTCTTCATTCCTCATCAGCCCATTATAATTTGAATATTAATTACTTAAAACTGTTTAAGTCTATATAACCTCCACCGCTATCCCATTCGACAAGAAATTTTCTAAGGGCCTCAGAGTCGCCGCACCCATGTTTTCGTGGTATCGGCTACTCTTTTTATTCTTTTATACCAGCACATCATCATCATCATCATCTTCAATTTTCTTCATGCCTAGTGGCACATGCGGTTTCAGAAAAGACTTTTCATGCTCTCCGGTCCTGAGCAATCTTCAGTGCAGTTTTCCAACAATCTTCAGTGCAGTTTTCTAACAATCTTCAGTGCAGTTTTCCAACAATCTTCAGTGCAGTTTTCCAACAATCTTCAGTGCATTTTTCCAACAATCTTCAGTGCAGTTTTCCAACAATCTTCAGTGCAGTTTTCCAACAATCTTCAGTGCAGTTTTCCAACAATCTTCAATGCAGTTTTCCAACAATCTTCAGTGCAGTTTTCCAACAATCTTTAGTGCAGTTTTCCAACAATCTTTAGTGCAGTTTTCCAACAATCTTCAATGCAGTTTTCCAACAATCTTCAGTGCAGTTTTCCAACAATCTTTAGTGCAGTTTTCTAACAATCTTCAATGCAGTTTTCCAAGTCAGAGATCCGCACTCCGGTCACTTTCCATCGTCCGTCTACATGTTGTTTTTGGGTGCCCCTTTTTCTGTTTTCCTCTGGTATCCATTGAGTGCTGTTTTGGCAGGTATATCAGGATTCATTCTCATAACGTGGTCAAGCCATTTTGAATCCTCTTTTGGTTTTTACACTGTCTAGAGTTTCTTGGTTTGTGTCTTGAAATAGTTTAGTGTTTGAGATTGTATCTGGCCAGAACATTTTGATAAATCCAGGTAGAGATGTGTAATAGAAGGTATATAGCTTGTGGTCATTCTCCAGTATTCTGCTCCATAAAGAAAAACTGGAAAAATGATGCCTTTGTAGTCAGAGCTTCGTTCCTCTGCAGTAACTATAACAGAACATAATTAATTCTTAATAAATGCCATTGACTATTTGTAACATAAAAGTCAAGCCGACACGAACACATGATGCTGTCCACCACATAAATGAAAGCAGCTGCTCGAGTTAGTCTGTGAGTGACAAAACTGATATCTGTCATTACTAGAACCCCCGAAATATGTTCCATTCTGCTGGCCGCGGCTGATTACCTTGTCCTCCAAGCCTGGGATGATCCGGGTCATATCTTCGAGCTTGGCATTTCTTCTCAGAAACAGCGATATGGTCACTACAGCTGCAACTTCTGAAGACAAGAAGCCGAAACCTGCTGTAAAGAATGACCACCCGTATTGATAACTGAATCCGCCACTGCGTTTCTGGAAATGCAAAGATATTGTTGTTAAAAAAGTCTCGAAAAAAATCGTGTGTGCATACAAAAAATTAAATTAGACAAACAGAAATATTTGTCGACATTAAAAAAGAGACCAGTATACATTAAATACTAGACCCACTTTTGATGACTCAAAAGACATTTGCTGACCACAAATACTAGACTCACATTTGTTGACTTAAAATAAAAGACATTTGCTGGCAACAAATACTAGACTCACATTTGTTGACTTAAAATAAAAGACATTTGTTGGCAACAAATACTAGACTCATTCTAAACATACGCCCAAATGTCGGAGGCAGTTTTGTAGTAACAAATGCATCTTCAATGTCCTGTATCCACCTTCACAGACGTCGGACTCTGCTCGATTTCCGGAAACTACACCCTCTATCACTACCTTCTCCAGACCACCAGGACGCGGGAAATTTCCAAAAGACTTCAGCTTTCGGGAGAGGATGCTATTTACGGTCCAATTCTCCTTGATGTTCAGGTCATGCAGACTGTCCATGTGTTTATTTTTCTTTTGGGTCCAGGATATTCGATGAATTTTTATGTAGCATTCTGGTTCATTAGCTCTCAATTTCTTCTATAAACATTGAGTGAGTCCCTGATTCACAGGTATATGTTGTCAGTTAAGATCAGAAAATGAATGTTTTCTAATTAACATAACAAAGAGCTTTACATTTGTTCATGTTTAATAGATGCTTAAAATTATTCATATTAACAAAAAAAAGTTACATTAGTAAACATCGAAAGAGAGTCTTAAATTAGTCGATATCAACTAAGAAACTTACATGTGTGGATGCTCTATACCCTACTTCGTCGTTGATTGCAGAAATATACAAGATCATCCCTGTGGCCAAGGATAGACCTGAAAGAGTTACGGTAGCATGGCTTTCATCTGCGGTAGCAAAGTTTGAAATGGCTCTATAATTTAATAAAATATCAACAGCTAAAATAGCATCGTTGTCAAAAAACTGTAATGAAACTCCAAGGTAGCAGGATTTTGTATCTTTCGTTAACGCTCTAGAAGCAGTGACAGGGTCATGGGTAGAACGCCTGACTACCATCCTGGTGGTAAAAGAAATGGATCTTCATCCTATTACATATATTTTGTAATGACCTGAACGCCGAACCTAAAATGTGTACAAGAAAAAAGAAACGTTTTGGGAGGTAAATACGTTGTTGTTGGCATATTTCCGTCTTCCCAGACGACAGTGGTTATACTGTGCTGTAGACAGGCATGCGATTCACAACCCGTGACTATAGCGTGTGCTTAAACTCTTTTTTTCCCATTCACAGGATCCTTCATTCATGCCGTGGTTACTCCAATGGAAAGGTAACTTTTGGAACAAAGCCTGCTGCAAAAGCTGCTGGATCAGACGACTTGTGGCTCTGTATGACCACCTGGCGGGCAAGTAAAGACGATACACATAATAACCTCGACGTTATAAATAGAGTGCCGATTGATGTAAAAAATATTGACCAAAACACACTCTCTTCTTCTTTAGCATTTGGAACTTGAGATTCATTGCTGCAGATATCACTCGCCTCCACTTATCTGCCTAGTTGGCCTTCTCTTTCCAGCTGCTGACACCAAGTGTTTGTGGATATGTTTGGACGTTATCTCTACGTCGTCTTCTTAGTCAGCCTTGTGGTCTATGACCATACAGCTCCCTTGTGTATACAGTTTTTACCTTTCTCTTATCTGACATTCTCTCAATATGCCCGAGCCATTTCGGTCTGAATTTAGCTCTAATGATGCCAGTTATCAATGGTGATTTAAACAGATTATTAATTTCGTTATCTTGTCGCAGCTGAATGTCCATTCCCCGCTGTTTGCATTGTTGATAGCTCCACAGATTAGTCAAAATACTCTGGACAAACGTCTGAAACCTTCCGGTTGAGTTTACAGCCAGTGAGCGCGAAGAAAAACGTACCGGATATTATAATCGGCAAGATAACTTTCACACTTACCAGATAACACAATAACCCACACAATAAAAGTTGACTGTCAACTTACTAGATAATGTAAACAGCCACAAAACGAAAAATAACTGTTACACTTACCAGATAATATAAACAACCACAAAACGAAAGATAACTGTTACACTTACCAGATAATATAAACAACCCAAAAACGAAAGATAGCTGTTACACTTATCAGATAATGTAAACAACCATAAAACGAAAGATAACTGTTACACTTACCAGATAATATAAACAACCACAAAACGAAAAATAACTTGCACTTACCAGATAATATAAACAACCACAAAACCAAAGATAACTGTTACACTTACCAGATAATATAAACAATCCAAAAACGAAAGATAACTGTTAAACTTACCAGATAATATAAACAACTGTCGTGGAGTGAACAGCCAACCCTACACGATGGACGAGTCGTGACGCTGACTTCCCTAAGCGGGCACGTCACATTTCAAACTTAAACCCGTCCGGAGGGGTATATAATCCCTTATATTGATACATACCTTTATCTGGTGAAATAATCATTTCTAGACCCTCTAGTTGCTTTGAGAAGTCTACATTTTCAAACTTGCAACTGTGGGCTGAGTAGTTCTTGTATATAATTCAGAAATTCCTGTAAGCCTGTTTACTCCTTGGGTACGAATACAGGGACTTCTTTCCTAGAGACGCCTAGCTCAGTTTTGAGCGGGTTTATTTAGCCTGATCTCCAAAGTGTCAAGACGTGTATACAGTCTATGAATAAATTTCGCGCATTCAAAGTACCAGTTTTATCTTTGAAGAATTCCTAAGCTTGGGTAAGTTGATTATAGTTTACGAGCACTCTAATATATGTCTTTTTAAATTTGGCCACTGCTGCAGAGAGGAAAGATTCAGCTGTGTGATCGCGCAGAGTTGGGCCGTTTTTGATGTCCAGAGATCAGGCTTCGAACATTAAACCTTTTCCTGTGCAGACTAAATAGTTTGTGCTCTACATAACCCACACCATTTATAAAGAGATTAAACCCTACTAATAACTATTCTCTGACCAGACAAACGAAGTTTTGTGCCTAATAGCAGAAATATGGAATCTCAGTCGTCTTTTAACCAGATAGATACTGTGACGTCAGAGCTAGACGCTCTGAGTCAAAGGTGTGTTTGGCACGGAAACATTGGATGTGTAGTGAGCAGCCTGTGGAGACGTGAAATATATATATAGGTACTAACGGGATACATTGTATGTCTGCGAGTGCACATGTGAGTGTGGAGAGAGAATGATCTATATGTGGTAGTGTTTATCTATCTCCACTTTATACATTGTCTTCTATCTGGTGTACTAATTTACAGACAGATAAATGAAAGGAGACATTGTCTCCTGATCTTGAGAGTTACACTCTGAGGAATGGAGAAGGGTAGCAGAGTGTGGGGTGGGCTGGTGTGTGAATAAGGATGATTACTAATTATGAGTTCTTTCCTGGCAGGATGATACCTCCTTAGAGATCGGGCAGACGAATCACAGTCCAGCCAACAACCACCAACCCATACCATTCTGGGCACCAAGCATACCCAAAAGTCCTACCTATTGTTGGCACTACCTCAACATGACAGGAGCTTGTTTGTGAGTTCCAGGACTAGTAGACAATTGCAGACACCTATCTCAGCAATCCAGAGAATCAGTCTTCAAGAGCTTTGTTGGGCTTCTATGCAGTTCCTGTGTCCTAATCTGTAAGACAGTCAGCGTGTACCAGATCAAACCGAGGCATAGCTATCCACTGAGTCAACCACAGTCGAATCACCATGGACTGAGGGGAGCAGTGACCTACTAACTGGGATAAGTGATCTCTTAATCATATACATGCTCTCTTCCCACAGCTCCCTTTTGATTCCGATGATGAACTCATGTAATGTCCAGGAACTACATCTGGCTGCTTCAACATCTGGGTTGTGTCATTAATTACTGAACTCCCTTCACTGAACACTCTTGATTATCTATTCATTTATATATGTGTATAAATTGAACTTATTACATGCAGAAATTTTTATGGCTGACTTTGGTGTCCCTGTTTCACCATTCTAACTGTCCAGCTTTTATGTTTGTGTGAGTAAAAAGTGTAATCTGTGTTAACATGGCTATGATAGTATACTATCATAACCTGGTGGCTACCTTTTTATAGTAGTGTGGGTGTCCAGCAAAGTGTGCCTAGAAATATTATATATTTTGTAGTGCCAAAGTTTGAGTTGCCCTACTCCTGAAATAAGTTGAGCGAATATTGGCGACGGGATATCCCTTAGACCAATACGAGCCAACGACTCAACATTATTATTTCAGAGTGCTGTTGGTTCTTAAGGAGAAATCCTTATATCAAGCACGTGACAGGAGCGGTATGTGACAACAACCACAAAACTAAAGATAACTGTTACACTCTCCAGATAATGTAAACAACCACAAAACAAATGATAACTGTTACACTTACCAGATAATATAAACAACCACAAAACAAATGATAACTGTTGCACTTACCAGATAATATAAACAACCACAAAACAAATGATAACTGTTACACTTACCAGATAATATAAACAACCACAAAACCAAAGATAACTGTTACACTTACCAGATAATATAAACAACCACAAAACGAAAGATAACTGTTACACTTACAGGTAATATAAACGACCACAAAACGTAATATAACTGTTACACTTACCAGATAATATAAACAACCACAAAACAAATGATAACTGTTGCACTTACCAGATAATATAAACAACCACAAAACAAATGATAACTGTTACACTTACCAGATAATATAAACAACCACAAAACCAAAGATAACTGTTACACACACCAGATAATATAAACAACCACAAAACGAAAGTTAACTGTTACACTTACAGGTAATATAAACGACCACAAAACGTAATATAACTGTTACACTTACCAGATAATATAAACAACCACAAAACGAAATATAACTGTTACACTTACCAGATAATGTAAACAACCACAAAACCAAAGATAACTGTTACACTTACCAGATAATATAAACAACCACAAAACGAAAGATAACTGTTACACTTACCAGATAATGTAAACAACCACAAAACGAAATATAACTGTTACACTTACCAGATAATATAAACAACCACAAAACCAAAGATAACTGTTACACTTACCAGATAATATAAACAACCACAAAACGAAAGATAACTGTTACACTTACCAGATAATATAAACAACCACAAAACGAAAGATAACTGTTACACTTACCAGATAATATAAACAACCACACAACGAAAGATAACTGTTACACTTACAGATAATATAAACGACCACAAAACGTAATATAACTGTTACACTTACCAGATAATATAAACAACCACAAAACCAAAGATAACTGTTACACTTAGCAGATAATATAAACAACCACAAAACGAAATATAACTGTTACACTTACCAGATAATATAAACAACCACAAAACGAAATATAACTGTTACACTTACCAGATAATATAAACAACCACAAAACGAAATATAACTGTTACACTTACCAGATAATGTAAACAACCACAAAACGAAATATAACTGTTACACTTACCAGATAATGTAAACAACCACAAAACGAAAGATAACTGTTACACTTACCAGATAATATAAACAACCACAAAACGAAAGATAACTGTTAACACTTACCAGATAATGTAAACAACCACAAAACAAAAAATAACTGTTACACTTATCAGATAATGTAAACAACCACAAAACAAAAAATAACTGTTACACTTACCAGATAATATAAACAACCACGCAACGAAAAATAACTGTTACACTTACCAGATAATGTAAACAACCACACAACGAAAGATAACTGTTACACTTACCAGATAATATAAACAACCACACAACGAAAGATAACTGTTACACTTACCAGACAATGTAAACAACCACACAACGAAAGATAACTGTTACACTTACCAGATAATGTAAACAACCACACAACGAAAGATAACTGTTACACTTACCAGATAATATAAAGAACCACACAACGAAAGATAACTGTTACACTTACCAGATAATATAAACAACCACACAACGAAAGATAACTGTTACACTTACCAGATAATGTAAACAACCACACAACGAAAGATAACTGTTACACTTACCAGATAATATAAATAAGACTCCACCTATCAATGTCTTGGAGTCTTTTCTTATGTTGCCAGTGACGCTAAAGATGACAGCGACAACGGAAAGGATAAGCGACGACAAAGTTAAGGCCACTGATCGACGCGCTGAAGCTGACAGAAGGTGAGATATACAATAGTCATTGGTGAGGTGGCAACATCATGTGTGCAATTAATTGTGTAATTAACTCATTCGGTACCATGCTATTCACATTGTGTTCACTGGTTATTCTAAATAAAACAAACTATTGTTACTAGTTTCTGTCACAAATAGCTAATTTAATTAACTTATTACTCGTGATAAGCGAAGTGCATGGACTTTCTCGGCTAGAACCAAAGGGAAGATCATTAAAGAAGACAGTGGAGCCTTGGCTTCTGCCATTAGCAACATGACAGTGGAGCTCATGGCTGCGACAAAGGCCCTAGGATGGTTGAAAACTCAGGATTTCACCAATGCATGTTTGTCAGCGACTCAGTGAGCTTTCCACAAAAGATCAAGGCGGGGTACATACGGAAACTGTGGCTCCATTTGATACAGCGCAGAAAGTTTCGCAGTCACCCTTATTTTTGTCCAAAGGTATGTAGGTATGAAAGGCAATGAAAGATAGGCTCTGGCATATCAGGAATAGAACCTCTATGGATAGGAGAGACATTATTAATGCCATACGAGAGATTAAAAACTGGAGGCTTTCAGTTTCATTGAATGATTTTTCAATCAAAAGAGTCCATGCACTGGGTGTACCAATTGGAGCAGCGAGACAGGAAAACCATGCGGGAGCCACCCGTCGTTTCATCAACCACAGTGGGAGTTATTAATCTAAATACACTTGGAGACATACTCAGGAGGAGATCGGAGCACTTATGGTCATGTTCGATGTGCGATGAAGATGACCTCAAAAATGAACAATGAACAGACATTTACATAAAAGTATATAGAAAATCTAAGCATTCTGACCCACTCCTCTTCTCGCCCAATGTTCTCCAGCATGCATGCTTGTCTTTTTGTGTCTTTTGCTTGAGCTATCCACGATTTTTCCCTTTTCAGCCTCTTACCCTTGCCTGCAGCCAAAGCTTCATTCAGAGGGTGTTCCATGTCTGCAGCTACTATGAGGTATGACTTAACCTGCAGCACCTTTAGCCTATCTGCAATAGTCGGCAATGCAAGGATGGATCACATGCACATAATCGCGGTGTTTCTTGTGCAACCCAGGATCAGCCGCATAGCTTCATTCTGTATGCGCTCCAGTTTCTCTAGCTGACTCTTCAAGACAGTGAGTAACACCGATCCATAATCTGGTCACTGAGATGATTAGGTGCTGGTAAAGTGTGAACAGCATTCTCTGCTCCGTGTCCATCGCTGCCCTAATTTTGTAGGTATGAAAAAACAAACATAGAGGCGTTTCTGCAATTGTTTACCACAAAGGCGTAAGTCAGTTTTTTTTTCTCTCTAATGTAGCTTACCGATTAGCATACAACGTGAGTTACGCTTTTACACCTTGAGACTTAACTTTACACCTTAAAATGCAACATTACACCTTGTGACGCCGCTTTTCAACTTGAAACGTAACTTCACACCTTAAGATACAACTTCACAACTTGAGACGTAACTTCACAACTTGAGACGTAACTTCACAGCTTGAGACGTAACTTCACACCTTAAGATGCAACTTTACACCTTGAGACTCAAATTTACACCTTGAGACGTAACTTCACACCTTGAGACGTAACTTCACACCTTGAACGACTGAATGTTGATTAAACATTTGAACTTTTTGCTGTAAAACTCTTGAAATATCATTCATCAATACTCATGGTTTTTTTTTTTTTTTAATGAAATTTGCGCATTACTGAAGTTATTTTACAAATAAATATGCATTACTGAATCTATGTCACAATGAGATATGCGCATTACTGAAGTTATCTTACGAAGAAATATGCATTACTGAATCTATGTCGCAATGAAAAATGCGCATTACTGAAGTTATCTTACAAGGAAATATGCATTACTGAATCTATGTTACAATTAAATATGAGCATTGCTGAAGATCTCTTAGATAGAATGATGCGCATTACTGAAGCTCTCTCGTCACTCTTCGCTGCATCACTCTCTCCAAATTTTGATGATCCATCTGCATCGACTATTTCAAATGGTTTCATGTTAGCTACGTATTCTAGACAGGGCGTTGCAGGACCAGCTCTAGCATGTTTTAGCTGTTTGGTTTAATTACACAATTCTACGTTCAGTAGTTTACCATTGGTATTGAATGGTCGGCTCTCGAGAGCAGCGTCGAAATAACACACAGCGGTCGGCTGATATGCCGTCCGCAGCTAGAGTAAACCCGGGTGCAGTTGGAATCAGACGGGGAGTTACATCGGAATTGCGAAGCGCGTTCGTAACGCCTAAGCCACAAACCAAATGGTTTCAGCCTGGAAAAATTTATACTTCTGAGATATGAAAGTAGACTTACGGACTTAGCAGGTTCATGGAAACAAGAATAAACGTGGAAATTAAACGAAGCGGACGATTTGGCATGGACAAAGGCTGTCTTTTAACAAAATTTCATCATCATCCTCGTCACCACCACCACTATCTCCTTTATCGCCATCATCATCATATCCTGTTGTGCCATTTTATCTTCTTCTTCTTTCGCTCGCTTGAAATAGATTATCTCTATCTGCAATGCTGTCTCTAATTTGAACTTTACTATCTTTTGTAATTCACTCAGCGACCCGTAAAGTTAGACTCGCACCGATGTTTCTCTTGGCCAAAAGTTTTGCCTTGATATGTTGTATTTGGGACAGTCTGGGAGGACATAATCTGTTGTCTCGGTATCTAGTCCACATGTGCACATTGCTGATTCGTCAATTTTAAATTTATATACATGTGGCTGCGAAGTCTATTGTGTTTTGTTCCAAGGCGTAGAATAATAACTTGCTCTGGTCTGTCCATAAAATTGTTATCGTCATTTTATGTCTTTCAGGAATGGCAATCTGTTCCAGCTGTTGTTGTAATATGTGAAATTCTTTCCATATCACAAATGGAATTAAATCCAACTCTTTTGACCTCTCTCATTTTCGTAGGTTTTATAGTTTCTTTTCGGCGCTGTAGTTTCTTCAATGGAGACGGAGCGCTTATGGGAATGCCCCGAGTGATGGGATGTCGGTTCTTGAATCAAATCAAATCAAATCATTTACGTGCCTATTTGGCATTTAATCGCTTTCCCCGAATATGTCAAATATAATGCTAAAATCAAAAACAAAACAAAAAAGCACTATGAAAGATTTCAACACCTGCTAGTATTTGGACACACAGATGCATAACAGACAAAGGAAGTGGGTGACCTTAACAGCTCCAAAACAGGATTTCCATGGCAAAACACTGCACAACCAACATGATGTACCTATAATGGTGAACGATGTAGTGCTGAGAAGTTCTCCTCTACCAGTCCCTTTGACTTCATAACTGATGGCCATACAGCTGATAATGTCGGGTACTGGACAGAAACACGAAAAATATGTCAGTTCATTGCTTTTAATAACACGTAAATCTAACTAATGGGCACAAATTGAGGCTGAGTTAACAGAGGGTGACCAAACAGACACTTACACAAGAAACACATGAACTGAGAAAACCAGGACACACAAGAGAAACTTTAAAACGAACGTTAATGAGAGAAGTCAAAAGTGCAGGACTCAGTGCAATTTATAATATCGAAACGATTACACAAACATATATCCTACATAAGAACCTGCCGGGTCAAGCCTCTACACTTCCCCTCCCCTCCCCCAAATTACACAATACTAAAAAGAAAAAAGAAAAAGCCTTCTCGGCGGGCACCTTCACACAACCACCATAATCATTGATCAGGTCTGTGTTCTCCTCCTCGTGTTGCCATGAGGTCAATTTGTCTAGGCATTTATATCTTTGTCTGTCCATGACCCTTTTCTGTAACGTTTCCATATTTTACCGAATTGTCAAATGTATTGCTCAAAATGAGCGTTTATTTGAAACCCATTCTATTGCTTTGTTACAAAGACAGGAGAGAAACATCAACAGCAGTGGCAGAACTGAACAAAGAATTTATTTTGAATGAATTATTCACGGTGGATTGGTCAGAAAAAGATGCCATAGTCATTCAGAAAAGTATCCCACAATTTAGGTAGTCAGTGAATGCCATCCGCAAAAAAGGAATTGGGGTTGCGCACTGAACCATGCGTTAACCGCATTGATTACGTCTCGTGGTACAACTAAAAAAAAAATCATTTGACGTAGACGTGTTGTTTATGAGAGACGAAGCACTGCATAATTATCTGCACAAGAACAGACTTTATCCGTGACTCTCATGGTTGTGGGAACTTGTGAGGAATAACTATACATTTTAGACAAAGATGTTTCCACTTATTGCAAATATCCACACACACACACACACACACACACACACACACACACACACACACACACACACACACAAAATCAATGGTAATTTTAGTCCATATTATTAAAATATACAAATTGGTAAAGTTGTCCCACGAAAAGCGATCTGAGGAAACAGACACAGGAGAAGGAAAAAACATTTCCAACTTATTGTTTTCTTCCTGGAAGGTAAAGATGTGAACACACAACCTGATAATGCATTTACAGATCGGAAGTTATGGAGAGAAATGATCGCTCAAGCCAACAGGCAGTGCATTTGATAACGCTCATGATGATGCTAATAAGGATTTTCAAGCCAAAGCTTGCATGGAGCCTGACTAACCGAAACAGTACATTTTCTCTTTATCTAGAACAAATCCAAACTACGTTTCTAAAACGGTTAGTTATTTTTCTTTTATTATTATTATTATTATTATTATTATTATTATTATTATTATTATTATTATTATTATTATTATTATTATTATTATTATTATTATTATTATTATTTCTATTGCAATCGAAAGAGTAGTTCTTTGGCGTGACTCCGTAAACTAATTGTTCGACGAGATTCACAACCAAATCTTGTTACTTCAAGTACTTTCGTGCATTGCGCTGAAGTCAGATCCGTGAATACAATAACGTGTATCGTACTCGAGATTTTCACTTCATCAGAAATTATCCCAGGATCATACATTTCTACACAATTGTTTCTGTCCCTGGAGTTTTACAGTATTTCAGTTTCTTAGTAATCGTTACTGGGATTCTCTGTAGGGAGTTTATATCGTATTTTGAAATACTGGGCGACGTTCTCTGCAGGAGGGGTTAACCGTATTGGATACACCCTATTGTAGTGAAATCGATTCTCTCTTATTCTTCGCGTACAACGGCAGTAAACTCCGGAGAAAAGTTCTGGTTGTTTGTCTACCTCTGGACTTTAGTCTCGTTCCAGAACCTGTGTGCTGCGAGTACATCCGTTAAACAGAACTGATTTAATTGTATGCAGATTATTGGTTTCTTGCCTTTCCAGCAGATGCACTTTGACTTCGAAGGAGCACCCACTTAATCGACTCTTACGACATGCTTGTTTAGGTGGTGGGGTGGGGGCAGTTGGTCCTTTCTTGTCCCCCCCCCCCCTCACCACCCACCCACCCCACAATGGAGCTCTAAAACCAATGCAAGGAATCGAATCTCTAGACATTAACTTCAACTTGGCAAGTACTCCTATTCCTTTACATGTATTGGTTTTTCCACATCAAGTAAATCTTCTGGGTATTATGATTTCCACCATAAAAGGTTTGAGATTTGAACAACGAATCAACATCATGGCACACGGATAGTAAACCATAAGTGCTTCGTTTTTGTTCTAACTCAAGTCTAAGCCCGAAGAAGCTCAGCACAGTGCATAGGCTCTGTAGCACCGGCAAGAATCCTGAAATACTTTGGGTAAATTTTTAACTCCAAATTTTGCACGGGCAGTGTCCGATCTCAGTACCCAGAGACCAGGGAGAATTACTAGAAGTCCGAATCAACGTGAAAAAAAATCCCAGCCCTTAGCGGGGATTGAACTCGGAACCTCTAGACCATACCTCGAGACCACACAGCCCCCATTATTTCTACCATAAGATATCCATAATCTCCTTTAGGATTTATTTCCATCGTTTAATTTTGTACATCCTGTTTGTCGGCGGGTTAAAATAAACATGTTTTAAAAAATCGACATTTCAGAAGAAGAGATTAGCGAATCAAATTTGTTTCCCATTTAGAGGGAGAATGCCTTGTGACGTCATACCATACAAGACATACGCGAAAAGAACATTACAAGGTAGACACACACACACAAAACAAGATGGAAAAACAGCGCCAGAGAAACTCTAAAACAGCACAATGTGTCTGTGGTGGAGGGGGCCAGAAAAGTAAGAAGTAGAACCTTATACCTACCTCGACACCCGAAGCGGTAAAACAGGAAGTTTTCTTTTTTTCTTCTTGTTCACCGGCTGTGAATTCCGGCGGTAAGTCACGGTTGTTCGTCCAAAATGGACTTTTGGCTTTTACCTTGACCTGAGTTTTGCGTGTACATCCGTTTTACTGGCTTATTTGTTTGCAGTACTCGTTCCCCGCCTCTCCGGCAGATGTACTCCGACTTCGGAGGAAGACGTCAAGCCTATTTCTAGGTTGACTGTGGCCATTGTTTTGTGTGGGTCGAGATGTTGCCTTATTTGTGTGGTGTCCTCTTTGACTTTTAACAAGTGTGGCCCCCGGCATGTCGTCCTTAAGGCAGCTCTATGTAGAGTTTTCAGCCCTCAAGGGAAGGCAGGGGCAGATTATGGGCATTCCCCGCCATCCAAGGAGGCTTCCATAAATGCAGAGCCGACACATGATGCTCTGGTTCTGGGCTCACCCAAGGAATCGTCACGTCCTGCCCACGACTGCTTAACCTCACAACCGTGTATTGAGCTTCCCGCGCTACAAGGCTGCGCTCTCTGGAGATCAGCGGGGAGCAGCCCGCAGGTCTAGGACGTTTGTGGCCACACAAATAGGTACATTCTTTTTCATCTTACGTTAGACACCTTTAACGTTGTTTCAGCTGTGCCCTTAGCACGACAGAATGGGGAGGCAAAAAGCGTCAGGTGTGGCTTCACCTGTTTGGTCCCAACACTCGGGCGAGTTGGACCAGTGGATACGGACATTCAGACTTTTCCTAATCGGTACGAGTTATGATCGTCGGACTTTGAGCTGGCATGTGTGCCGTGGGGTGTAACGTTGTCGGACATTGTTTTCAAGCCAGCATATGAATAGTTGCTGCCATGGTGTACCTCAGCGCGGTGACGACGACACTGAGGATTGACAGAGGATGTACGTAGGTGGGATCTTGCTGCGAGAAGTCGCCCACAAGAGATGTTACTCGTCTTTGCTGCGGGTAAATCTCTCGGTCAGGGTTGAGTCTCAGCAGCACAGTTTTCCATTCGCTCCCGAATTTTAACCAAGAGTTGTCATTTGATGGTACATTTAGCAAGCAGTCCTTGAGTTTTGTTACTTTTCACCCATGCGTTTGGGGGCGGGCTGGTGAGAGCCAGAAAGGACTCTACACCTCTAGGGGCCGCCAGCTCCGAGATCCCCTGCCAACTCTGTTAATGCTCATTTGAGACATTATTCGTGGCGCACGACGGGGACGTGCAACAGGAGTCTTGCATGAGGTTCCGTAAAACCAGAACAGTGAAGGGCTGGCCCCCGAGTGGGGTACGGAATATCTCCTTATACACATCACATCAGACTTAACTTCCCCTCATGCCTGTGACCGAAATCACCGCGCCACAAAACAGGAAGTGAAGAAGAAAAAGAGGAATAGAAAAGAAGCAGTAAAGAATTCATACTTATGTGGCAAACAGCCTCAGCTGCCTAGTCATTAGCCGCTCGCCTTTTTGTCTGATGGATTCGAACGCATACTTATCGAATTTTAAAGAAAAACAAACGAACCTTAGCTTTCGATTGAACCCGACGTCAATGGGTACGAAGAAAATGCAAATGGAAGTACAGGCGGTCGGCATGATTTTAACCACATCGCCCGTCGGGAGCCGATTAGAGAAAATAAATTTGAGTCTTTCGTTATTTGCCCGCTGTGCCACTAACTGAAAAGGATTATTTACTAAACATGTCCGTGGTCAAGCCGTTCGCCTTGCACTCTGAAGGTCTTGGTTCGTTTCACGGCGGCGCCGTTTAGTTCACGAATCCGATATTTACGGAAATCACTGGGGATTGTCACCGGCGCTACGGAGGTTGTGCTCTGTACGATGCTCTCCGCTAGCTGATCTGCGAAGAGAGACTGCGCCATATGTGATAAAAGCCCGTTGCAATGAAGTCAAACATCTCACTATATCCTTTACATTTACCGTATGTGGGAAGAAAGCAACACAGCCAGATGAAATTCCCCCATGGCGTGCATTGTACTAGGTGTATTTTGAACGCTAAAACAATGTTGGCAACTAGTAAGACCATAATCAGCAGGGAGCTGTATATTTGGACCGCTTTATGAAGCACGATAAATGGCTTGGTACACTAAGAGTTAATAACTAATTCGATTGTTTGTTTGTCTGTTTGTTTGCGTACATTGGCTGTAAACCCTGGCAGAAAGTCGTAGTTGTTCGTCTATTTCTGGACCTTGGCTTTGTTCCATGACATCAGTTTTGCCTGTGTATCCGTTTTACAGATTTGACTTCCTCGTGTGAGACTGCTGGTTCCTTGCCTCTCATGCTGATCCACTGCGACTTCGAAGAAAACACCACCACTATTAAGTCGCCTTCTATGATTTGCTTGTTGGCTTGTAGGTTTTAAAAAAAAAATACCGGAGCGCGGGGTGGAAAAGGGGGGGGGGGGGGGGGGCGGGCGGAAACCATACGGGGAATATATCTAAGTGGGGAAATGAAAGAACACATGTGTTAGTTTGCTCTGATATTTAATTAGATTACCACGGGCACCGTTTTTATGGAAACTTCTTTGGCCACTGAAGAAAGGAACGGAGCACGTATGAGAAAATCCCAAGTGCAGTAATGTTAATTCTCGATTTATTCATTTATGACAGTTTACTTACCCTCTTCAGACACCATGCATAATCTCCAGAGTCCAGTCCACACCCGAATCCAAATCAAACCGATGGTGGCGTTACCCAAGAGCTCCGGGTCGATAGACAGTGCTTCTCGCGTGAGCAACCAGGAGTCTGTAGACACTGCTAGGGAGAACAGACCAACAGACATGGCGCCGAGAACGAATGACAGCACTGTCAGTTTGTAGACAGTGCACATGTTCAGTGTCTGCAGTTCCAGCACTGTCTGTAACAGGCATATTGGCAAGTTGAAATGTTCATGTCGTGAGGTCCTTCAAGCACTGTTTATGGACGTAACAAAAACTGAACATTCAATTGTAAGACCTAGCGGGAAACTGTGCTAATTAAACACGTTTATGTCGTAAGGCTCATCGAATTCTGTTTACAGTCTGTAAAGTAGATGGTATTTAAAATGCATTTTCTGTATATACTTGAAATATACGAAATTCACATGTTCATGTTGCGGGGCAGTGTGCAGTATACCATTGTAAAGTAAATGGTGTTTACATATTTATTTTCATAATTAATTAAAACGCTGACTATAGAGGGGAAATATGAAATTCAAGAGTTCATGACATGTGGTCATCAAGCAGTGTTTATAGTTAGAGACACCTTCGTTGTATGACACAGCTTAAATTCCCCTATTTTAGCAGCAAGTTTCTTCTGCTTTCTTCGTTCGCTTGAAATAGATATCTATATATCCAGTGTTGTCTCTAGTATAAACTTCACTGTCTGTTGTAGTTCACTCAGCGACCCGTAAAGTTTGGCTTGCACGTAGCGGCAAGCGACATTTACAAATTCATGACTTTTGACCAGTTAAATACGGGGTGTAGTTGTATCGTTTGACCAGTCAAACACTGTGAGTAGCTGTAACGACAAGTAAGATATACAAGTTAAATGAAGGTAAGTAAGTAGCTAATAAACTTTTTTCTAACGCCATTTGTGCATCGAGCACATAATTCTGGACTTACTTGTACAGACAATCGATGGGTGATGTGGTCAGTAACAGGTCGGCTGCCTCCGCTTTTCAAAACGTTCCCTGGCACCCATTGGAGGCTGGGTCGACCTTAAAGCAAGGGTCAATTCTCAACAACAACAACGCACACATACACAAACACTATATTTTCATTTGATCTTATGAACATCGGACTGACAGGCGAACGCTTAGCTGCTACACTAATGCGGTTTCCCCTAATTGTGTGACTTAGTTCAAATACGCTGTGAAAAGCGTGTGATGCGAAGTTTTGTAACAAGTTGTAAGGGCGTAACTTAATGTGGTTAGTTTCTGTCTTCTCAGAATGGCTCTGAAAGTTAAATTCGTAACACTCAAAAATATAATATTTCAGTTAAATACATATTTTCATTTCAGGGTAAACGAAGTTGTTTGTAGTATTCTATTTCAAACCCAGAGAAAAGAACAAAACATACCCTAGATATTATCGACCAGACATTCTCAATTTAGGCTATAGAAAAGTCCATTATTTCTACACATGTTTATCGTTTTATCTTTCTACACATGTTTATCTTGTTATCTTTCTACACATGTTTATCTTTCTACACATGTTTATCTTTCTACACATGTTTATCTTTTTATCTTTCTACACATGTTTATCTTTCTACACATGCTTATCTTTCTACACATGTTTAGCGGAGAAGGAAAAGGGAAAATGTACAGCTTTGACAAAGAATGTTGGACGATACATAATTAGTGACGCTGAAGAAATTAAAACTTACACAGAACCATGGCATAGATATATCCAAAAGTACACTATGGAAAATTTAAGAGGTACGGGGACTTACCCCTCATGATAAACAATAACAGAAAAACCCCAACTTCTATCATACGTTTATTTCACGTGGGTACTGTAAAATTTGCTTTGCTACCTAAATAAAATTATACAAGTGACGAACTTTACTAAGAAATCGCCTGTTTTGATACAACTGTGCAGTAAAATTGTATTTATATTTCAAACATCAACGTTGAGATTAACAAAAGAGCTCATACAAGATCAAACAAACAAACAAACAATTAAAATCACGTTTCCAGGATAAGTAATTAAAATCTGGAAATAAAGTTTACTATGCCTTTCAACATCTGTCAAAGTCAAAGTGGTTATCTCGCAACACCAAGATCAAAATATATAAAACGTTGATAAGTCCAGTCGTTTTATATGGCTCTGAAACTTGGAGCACAACTAAAAGATATGAAGCCTTATTACAGGCTTTCGAAAACAGTCTTCCGACGAATCTTTGGACCCATCAAAGATGCAAACAGCTGGGAATGAAGAGTGAGAAGCAATAACGAAATTCATAATCTGTTTAAATCACCACAGATCACTGGCATCATGAGAGGTAATAGACTGGAATGGTTGGGGCATATTGAAGGGATGTCAGATGACAGAGAAGTAAAAACTGTAAACTCACGGGAGACGAATTATCGTAGACCACGAGACAGTTCAAGAAGAAAATGGAGAGATAATATCCAGACAGACCTACAAACACTTGGTGTCACCAACTGGAAAACAAAGACCAGCCTGAGAGATGACTGATATCTGCAGCAATGAACCTCAAGGGCTCGGAATGCTGAAGAAGAAGAAAAAGGATAAGAAATTATGGAGCAATTGTCAAAAATACAACATCATAAATTTATGAATGGACTATAGATAAAGTAATGTAAATAACTGCAATGAAAGATTAGATTTATATATCACAATAATATATATAATTCAAATATTGGTCAATCTCTCTCTCTCTCTCTCTCTCTCTCTCTCTCTCTCTCTCTCTCTCTCTCTCTTCTTTTACCCCACTAGGACATCACACAAGCAATAAACACCCGATGACACAAAATGGATCAGCCGTGGAAGGGTCCCAGAAACCGCGTTCAGCCATTAGACCATATTTATAGCCGAGCTATATTGCGGCCCCTGGCAAGACCCAGAGTAGGGCTTCAAATAATGAAAAATTGTATCCCATAAAGGGTTGACGAGACATGAATACGTCAAAAATTGGTCGCTGCGAGTGGCTGATCATGTAAAGTATATAAATGGATTGAACAATATGTTACAAATTACTGGATGACGTAGTTCAAAAATGGCATACAGTAGCAAAATGTTACATTAGTTTTAGGTTTAGACGACAAATCAACAGCATGGCACAAGGGGTAACCAATATGTGCTCCGTTCTAGCCTGAGTAGGGAGAATCTCAGTGCAGTGCACGAACTCCGTAGCACGGTGAGGATCCTGAAGATCCTGAAATACTTTGGGTAGATTTTTAACTCCAAATTTAGCGTGGGCAGCGCCGTTAGTCTACTATTTTCGATTGTTCAACTGGCAAGGAATTATTTGTATATGCGCAGCAATACACACGGGCTTCCGATCTTACTACCCAGAGACTAGGAGGAATTACTAGAAGTCCACGCGAAAAAATCCCAGCCTTCACCGGGGCTTGAACCCAGGATCTCCAGATCTCTAGGCGGACGCCATGTTTAGAGACCACGCAGCCTCCTGTAACATACGCAAGTACATGACACCAATGCAATCAAGCACTGTAGATATCTATAACGATAAAGAAAATTGCAAATTTGCAACAACAACAAAGAAACAAAAAAAAGTATTATCTGTAAAGTACTACATTTTTTGGTGGTCGTTAAGGGTGCCCCAGTAATAACTTCTTTTCAGTTTGAAAGGGTTAACTAGAATTACCCTGTTGATCGGCCATCCAGGCTGAGATTTTGTAATCTAAAGGTGTCACTACTTAGAACTGTGGTATTTATCTGGGTCAGACAATTTAAGACGATGTTCTGGCAACATTTCAACGTCAGAGGACCCGCCCACAACAGTACCAGCACCCCAAGAAGAATGGGGGGGGGGGGGGGGGGGGCGTCGACTTTGGCAAACAGTGAATTTGCTTATGAGGCTCCTGGTACTGAGAGGGGGTTTAGGGGGGGGGGGGTGGGGACAAGTCTAGTTATAAAGAGAGATAACAACAAAATACAAATTTTAAGGGCAAGCTAAGTGTTCCATGCCGTAACAAATAGAAAGGTTCTATGGTAAATAACTGCAGTGCATGTTAAGTTTTAGTGATTGTAGAGTTAAGTATAAGAAATACACAGAAATCGTAGTTGCACATAGCACTTTGACATACACATTGCTACCAGAATGACATTCGAAAATTTCCGGCCTGTCGCCCTATCTCCTATGATAGAATTTGGTAGTCATTTAAGGTTGTGTTGACATGGAAGACCAGGCCTTGTTTCGAATACGGTTAATAATTTGTATATACCTGGCTCGATTTAGCAGCATGCGATTAGGTAACAGGCCGCTATGCGTTGATTTGACAATGGTATAGAAAGCCATACGTTTAGAAAGGTGGCAGAAAGATAGACGTAGAGGGGAGAACGGGAAAAGTTAGAGAGATGAGATAGATAGATAGATAGATAGATAGAGAGAGAGAGAGAGAGAGAGAGAGAGAGAGAGAGAGAGAGAGAGAGAGAGAGAGAGAGAGAGAGAGAGAGAGAGAAATTAAAAACACGAGAAACGTCCCAGACTCGAGACACTAAAATACCCAGACACCGAAAAACAGCTATAATAGATATAAATACCGCCGGTATAGAGAACCAAATAACCGTCGAAAGTAACACCACATGGCTTGTATCCAAGTTTAACAGGTACAGACAACGTTTAACAGACAATATTCTAAGTCCCCAAAATCTTAACTCAGATAAAATTATATTTGTGCAGACTGCGGAGAGACGTAGAATAGTTCAATCTAGAGCAATAAACAATGTCCAAAAAGGTTGATTTGTCTAGGTTCTGTACTACTTAGAACTGTGGTACTTATTTGGGTCAGACAATTTAAGACGATGTTCTGGCAACATTTCAACGTCAGAGGACCCGCCCACAACAGATATATTATGGTACTAGTATAGGTGCGGAGCGGTAAATACCGATTGGGAACATGACCCCGGTCGGGTTAGGTTCATGTTAATCTTCCCAGACAAAGTGGGTGACTTTTCATTCACAAGTTTGTTGGGCTGTTCGACTTTCCTGAAGGTTACGGATGTGTCCCGCTCTGTTGTTTGCTTTCTGTGGTGTCTTGCATTTACGTTGTCATTCTGATAAAGAGAATGTCTGGGACATAGGTTGCAGCACTCTCTAAGGGGTGAGCTGTGTTAGGACCAGTTGGTTTATGTTTTTGGAGCGTTGAAGGAGTGGCGTGCTGAAATATACAACACGCGATATCAAAGGTATCGCAGAACACCCACGTAACCTTGTGGGAAGGCATGGGGCTCAGGTACTACCAATTAGATTTGAGGTAGTGTGTATATGGGCGTAACGTGGGGGGGGGGGGGGAGAGACTAACGTTACTTTTACCCCCAGTCGCTTCCATGAAGTTTCCGAATTGAGCTGAGGTGTGTGTGAGTGCGTGTGTATGTGTGTGTAGTTGCATGTGTGTGCGTGCGTATCTGTCTTTCAACCCCACCGGGACCTACAACGAGCGAAAAACACAAAGTGCCACCATTTGGATGAGGATCAGACGAGCGCAAGCCTCAGTAACCCCGTTCAACCGTTAGGTTATATTAGGGCACCCGAGTACAGCCAGTGTGGGGCTTTAAAAAAAAACGAAAAATTGCGTCCCACATGGGGACATGGATGTCTTAAAAATTAAAGTTTCAAATGAATGAGTTGATAGAAGCAATAGTGTCGGCTTTCGATGATTTGAAGATACTATTTCAATTACTAAGATAATAATTATGTCAATCACTCGATTCATCTATCAGTCCAATAATCATCACCGTCATCATCATCATCCTCAATGTTCTTTATAGAACGTTGCTCTGTTCACGGACCGCCAACAAGTTTTTTTTTTATTATTTTTTTTTTTTGAGTGGCTTCCATTTAGAGTATCTATGGATATATAATGTAGTAGTCTTCCCTAACTTTCCACATCACCATGGCTAAGGGTCTCAACCTTCGGCAATATTGTAGATTGCTAGGGAAAGTGAGCGTTATTTTCTGTGATGCTCCTGCTAACAGCAGATAGCACGGCAGTGGTGGATATTCATTCCCAAGACTGCGTTAGCCGTACCAAGTTGTGATGTCAAACAATCAGGTGTATATTTTTTTCATCTCTGTCTATGCTTTATATTTTATTTTGTGGTGGTTACCAACTGTTTCCTGTTTTTTTTTTTTTTTTTTTTTTTTTTTTTTTTTGTTAATATATTTACATATCTGCGACTCCAGCCTCAAGATTTTTTACCGTATAACTCAAGAGCCAGTTTTCCAGTGCAACCCCAACAGAAACAGATCCAGTTCGTGGAGGACTAGGGTCTAGGCCCATTATTTTTTTTTTTTTAATTAATGAGTATAAATTGAAATAGTGAATTTATAAATATTTCTTTTATGGGCGTAGATTTTCCCCGTGTTCTCTATTATATTATTTATATCATACCATGTTCCAAAATCATATTTAAAACATGAAATGTCCTCTTCAACCTTTATAATAAGATATATCATTCGACGAGGGAGATTGCTGAATATTTGTTAGCACGTTTGATTATAAATGGAATGCTGGGTTCAATCCCGTGCACTAGCTGAACCTAGATTTTTTTAAAGAATATTCGTATAAAGAATATCTATTTAATAGCAGTCGCAGTTTACCAAACCATTCATCCTTTGCCAAGAAATCAAAGTCGACATTTTGAGAGCATGCATCTTTCCTGAGCAACAAACGGAAATGAGTCATGGACTGTCTCTCAGTCCGTCTGTAAGAAGATAGTGGTTTTTGAGTTGATTACTAAAGAAAGATTCTCGGTAATACAATGGAGAAAGATGAGATGGAAAAAACCTGATAATCTAAAAGAGGTCTGAACACAAAGGAATACTAGTAAACAACATCTCGTCACGAGAAATGAAATATTTTAGCCATATCACGTGCCACAGCAGACTGGAAAGAAACTTAAAGCAGAAGGCAGGGTGACAGGAAGGAGAGGCAGGGGCCGACCCGCACGATCCTGGGCAGGAAATTTGATTGACACCTTGTGTAGGAAAGTGGACAAGGAGGAGAACTGGCAAGAGACTGAGTTTCTTTCAGGCAGACTGTGATGGCGACGACATTCTGCAAAAGAACCAACTACATGATGATTCATCGCTCTAATCATGACACGATGAAAAGCACTCAGTGTCTTTCTAGCTCCTCCCCCCCCCCCCCCCCCGTTAACTTTCTTTTCTTGTCCAGGGTGTCCTAGATGTCCTGTGTCCATCATTCTGATGGTCGACCTTAGCCTCTTCTTCTAAAATTCTCAGTAACTGCTCCCCACAAATCATTATGGCGTTCAATACTGAAACATTACATGCGAAGTAAGGGTTATGAGGAAGGTGGACAATCGCCATATCTCACTGTGCTTGAATCTAAAATATCCTAATTTTGGTTTTTTAAATCTCCGTCAGAGACTAAAGCTGGAAGGTTCGACATCGTTACTAAAAACGCCATGCTAAACACAGACTGATGTAACATGCGCACAAATCTAGCATGTACGAATTCCAGAAACTTTACCCAACGGTAAAGAAAAAACATTTATATTGGGAGACTGCGCGGCTATCCTTGTGTCGGCTCGTTGCGCCAGTTAATTGGAACTTTCCTGCATCGAAGAACAGTGATCTGTAAGTGCTGATGAAAATGTAATCGATAGTTTAATTCTTGGACAAAAAGTGTCTAAATCTGAAATTAATATGTCTCGCCACAACATTTGGTGAAGTAACGAAGTAAGCATTTATTTGAAACGAAAACACGACCATTAGATAGCAAAGCTTAGCTATGCGCGCGCGTGTGTGTGTAAGTGTGTGTGTGTGTCCCCGCGCATGTGTGTGAACGCCTTTTCGGAAAGCGGGCGATTTTTAAACAGTACACATAATTCCTGCAAATTTTTTCGCCACTGTATGAGAATGCTAGACATCCAATACACTAACACCCCAGGACCAAGGATTGGAATCATTCTATATTTTTAACATTCAGCACAGTCCATGCTGCAGATCAATTTATGTCTGCTTGATGTTGCACTCTTCAACTACCCGCTAACTACAAAAGATAGGGAACATGATGATGATACATGTAACTTAAAACCGCCCCCCCCCCCCCCACACACACACACTTGCGGTAAAAATACCCACTACTGCATCATTGTTACACGTTTCGAACCTCCCTAAACCCATAGTGAAGTGAATTAAGTTCCGTAAAAGTATATGTTTCTATATAAACTTATCACATTTGGGAAACCACAAATTTTCAATCTAGAAAAAATTAGTTTCAGAATAGTCTGTGCCATTTTGCACAGCAATTCCCTCAACATGTGTGCGTGTGTGAATTTTGATCTCTATTGCTCATCAGGAATCATTGTAAAAATGGAAGGACACATGTTGACAACACACATGCTACATACAAATGTGACTATAAGAAAAGCTTGTAAAAATGTTTCATTTGAGGTATACTATAAATTTCTTTCAGTTGAAAAAAAAAAAAAACTTTAATAAACATAATGAGTTTCTAATACATTAAGGAAATTCACTTACAATGTTTTTTTAAAAATATATATCAAACATATTATTTCCTCTGCTTTCTATATTTTTAATCACGGTGTATGTGTTTTCTGCCATAAAATTCTGCAGAAGAGTCTCAGATTTGCTTCGAGACGAAACTGATCGATAACTTCCAACATAAAACGGACAGGCAGATCAAATGTCAAACGCTAATTGTTGAAGGAAAGCTGCAGTAGGAACGGTTTGGAAATGTTTATCACCAACTTAAACTATGTTTCGATATGACGGTAGTCGTTTCTGGCTCTGGCATCGATTGCACTGTCACAATAAACAACCGAAAGAAACAGGATATTGGGATGTAGGACGGCGGAGCAGACAATTTGGTGGAACTTTTCTAGTGAATATGGCCAGGCAACCAGATAGAGCCTCTTAACCGTTGATATATAGCTTTATAAAGCACTTCGGTATACAGACTGCGAACAAAATTCTTTAAGGATACAAGAAGCTAGCAATGTTTGCATTTATTTTCTCTTTCTCTCCTCTCTCTCTCTCCTCTCTCTCTCTTTCTTTCTCTCTGTGTCTGTCTTTCTCTGTCTCTCTATCTCTCTCTGTGTCTCTCTCTTTGTCTCTGTTTCTTTTTGTGTCTCTCGCTCTGGGTTTCTCTGTCTCTCTCTGGATGACTGTCTCTGTCTCTCTGTGTTTTTTTCTCCCCCTCTCTACCTCTATCTGTCCCTCTAAGTCTCTCAGTCTCTCTCTGTCTCTCTCTGGAAGTATCTCTGTCTCTCTGTGTCTTTTTCTCTCTTCCTCTCTACCTCTATATGTCTCTCTCAGTCTCTCTGTCTCTCTCTCTATATCTCTTTGTCCCTCTCTGTCTCTCTCCGTCTGTATCTCTGTCTCTCTCTCTGCCTCTCTCTGCCTTTCTCTCTGTCTCTCTTTGTCTCTCTATGTTTCTCTCTGGATGTCTCTGTGTCTCTCTGCCTCTTTATGTCTCTCTCTATCCAGTTCTGTCTCTCTCAGTCTTTCTCCCTACTCTCTCTCTCTCCATCTCGCTCTCCATATTTCTCTCTCTTTCTCTGTGTCTCTCTGTGTTTCTCTGTCTCTCTTGGTCTCTCCCTTTCTGTCTCTCTCTGTCTCTCTGTCTCTCTCTCTCTCTCTCTCTCTCTGATGTGTGTTATTAACATCATCTGCTAACATTATGTGTGTATGGAATAACGTATGCCCGGAGTGAGGCCGTAAGTGCAGATTGCAGGATGTAACTGTGTGTCAAAACTATACTAACCCAATTCTCTGGATGTTAGAGCAATAATATATGCCCGGAGTGAGGCCGTAAGTGCAGATTGCATGATGTAACTGTGTGTCCAGACTATACTAATCCATGTCACTGGATGTTAGAACAATAATTATCGCATGCTTTACAGTTCCAGTTTATCCCCGTGTTGGTTCCGGGGCCACATTGTGGGGAAAACAAGAATAGACCCACTTCCTCCCCAAAAGCATGTCGTAAGAGTCGACTAATTGGGAGCTTCCTTTGAAGTCGGAGTGCATCTGCCTAAGAGACAAGGAACCAACAGTCTGCATTCAAGTGAATCAGATCTGTAAAACTGATGCACACGCAACACAGGGTCTGGAGCAGGACTGCAGTCCAGAAGTGGACGAACAACCAGAACTTTCCGCCAGAGTGTACAGCTGGTGAACGCGAAGAAGAAGAAGAAGAAGTTCCAGTTTGAACGTAAGGCTGTGAATCCTGGAGAAAGAAAAAACAAATCAGACTCTTTCTTGAGGCCTCAGAGATGTGGTTTTGGAGAAAACCTGAAGAATTCCTTCGACAGCCAAACAGAGCGTTGACAAAAGGCTAGGGTTCGAAGACAAATTATCACAAACCTCTGAGAGAGTCACCATTTTTTGGCCATGTTATTAAAAGAAGGAAACTATAATACTGTAACAACTGGAAAGAGTTTTGGAAACACACATACACACACAGAGGGAGAGAGAGAGAGAGAGAGAGAGAGAGAGAGAGAGAGAGAGAGAGAGAGAGAGAGAGAGAGAGAGAGAGAGAGAGAGAGAGAACGAACGAACTAAATTTTCAAAGGGTTACAAATAGGGCACGCAGGCCCGTCTTACATTCTGGCTTTCTACGCACTCATTTTTTAGTGTACAAATGCCTAGAGAGAGAGAGATAGAGAGAGAGAGAGAGAGAGAGAGAGAGAGAGAGAGAGAGAGAGAGAGAGAGAGAGAGAGAGAGAGAGGAAGACAACGTGAGAAGACTCTTGACTGCTTGTGGTCATGACATGGAGAAGTGTCAGTACAGAATTTATACATGCTGTTGAATTTGTAGAGAGACATCAGCGCCCTCGCTAGTCGACAAGGCACATGATGATGATGATAAAGATGACGATGATGATGATAAGGAAAATGATGATATAACTGAGCAATAACAGCAAGGCTAATTCAAATCATCATCACCGTTGTGCCTGACGTCTTTTGCATAGTTTTAGATGAACAAAAAAAAACGTGTCCTCTACTCATGCGCGAGATAACTATAGTTTCGGAACGGGTTTTCCGCATGAGATTGAGAAAGTCACACTGTACTCATCTCTTGTCCTCCTCTGCATATTTACCAATTTATTTTGCCAGTTTTTACTGAAATTTGTTTAACTAGCAACAGTAATACTAAACTAAATTTTTTTAAAATTCTTATGTCAATTCAGTACTTTTGTGTGGGGCGGAAACATGGAGAACAGCTAAGGCAATTACTAATAAATTACAGACATTTATTAACTGGTGCCTGCGCAGAATAGTGGGAATTAAATGGTATGATAGAGTAACTAATGTAGAGCTTTGGGAGAGAACTAAACAGGCTCCAGTGGACCAAGAGGTAAGGAAAAGACACTGGCGCTGGATAGGACACACACTGAGAAAACAGGAGAACAGAACCTTTCTTGGCGTTACACTTGATTCGCGACTTACTTGGAGGTCACACGTAGAAGCAGTACAGGGGAAAGCATCCAAGAAGCTTGCAGTGATGAAAAAATTAGCGGGTACCACATGGGGAGCTAACTCCAGAATCCTAAAACAAGTATATACTGGAGCAGTCAGGCCAGTCATGGAATATGCCTCCACTGCATGGGCTGCAGTAGCCAAAACAACAATGGGAAAACTGGAAAAGGTTCAGAATATGGGATTAAGGATTGTTCTCGGAGCCATGAAATCCACCCCCATCAGAGAGATAGAGAGGATAGCAGATACTGAACCACTCGAGCTCAGAAGACAATACAAAACTCTTTTACAGTATGAGAAATTAAAAAGACTTCAAAGTCACCCACTGCATTTTAAATTTCAAGAGAGAACAAAAAACAGACTGAAGCGTCAGAGCCCCAACCACATTGCTAGAGAACTGTACAGACAGCACTAAGATCTGCTTGAAAGAGATGTAGGTCTATGCGAAAAATTTAGGCCAAAACCATGGACAAGCAAGCCAGAGAAGGCAAATGTAGCTCTAAAAATACCAGGGATCACTTCAAATGATGCCCAGACGGAGACACAACAGAGAAGCATGGCTCTTGCTATGCTTGGTGAGAAGTATCCAAACACCACTTGGACTCAGGTTTTCACCGACGGCTCTGTTATAGATGCAGTCAGAAAGGGGGATTTGTGGAATATACATTAAACCCCCCTAGCAGTAGAGCAGAAACTCTCTCTCTCTCTCTCTCTCTCTCTACCAGCAGGTGACATCTGCACTAACTTCAGAGCTGAGGCAACTGTCCTCCTTTCTTTAGTCCAACATCTCATCACTCAAGAACACAGAGGGCACAAAATTGTTATACTTAGTGACTCATTGTCTGTTCTCCAAGCACTATCAAGCAAAAAAATAAGACAAACTAATTGCAGATCTAAGGACCAACATTGGCTTACTCTCCAAGGAAGCAGAACTGGTCTTGCAGTGGATACCAGCCCACTGTGGTATTCAAGGAAATGAGAGAGCAGATGAGTTGGCAAAAGCTGGGAGTAATCTTCCACAACCCCATCCACCACACAGCTACAAGGAAACCAAAACAGCACTAAAGCAGTCTTTCAGGCGGGAGTGGAGAAAGCAGAATAGAGATTACAGACCAGAGAGTGACAGCATAAACAAACTCAACAGAAAATAACAAACATCAATTTTTAGACTTTGGACTGGACACTGTGGTCTTCGGGCACACCTGTACAGGATAGGCATAAAAGAATCTGCTGCCTGTGATTGTGGAGCAGAAAGACAGACCCCATACTGCAGTACTGCCCTTACCTCTCCCAGCAAAGACTGTGGATCTGGTCCAGGAGATCCACATTGCGAGAGAAGCTCTTAAAGGCACAACCGTATTTTTGACCCAGACGAGACTCAGTGTGTAGCATGACTGATGTCGAACGCAGAAAAAGAAGAAGAAGGAGAACAGCATAACAAGAATGTCTTTGCATTGAAACCCAAAGAGGCATATAAATAAAGAAAGCAAAAAAAAAAAAAAAAAACATGGAGAAGAGAGCTGGTAAAAAAATTAAGTTAGAAAGATTGGGAGGACATGGGGAGAGCTCCATGCAATGGCGAAGGATAGAACGACTTGGCGTGAGTTGGTTGAGGGCCTTTGCTCCATTGGGGGATAGAAAGGCAGAAGAAGAAAGAAGAAGAAGCAACAACACTTCACACACAACATAATAAACTAAGAACACACCAGATCTAGGGAGCCGCGGTTGCGTAGTGGCTAAGTGTTTGTCTGCCAGTCGAATGGTCTGGAGTTCAAAACCACATAGAGATTTTTTTTGTTCAGTCTTTACTTGACTCTCAGGTCTGCCTTTACTAACATGAGTACGGCAGGATACTTTCACACCACGTGACCTACCGAGTCTAACGTAATATGCTCGGTGACCAGATTGCTATGTTTGTTTGTTTGTTTAAGTATCCAGAAGCCATGAGTTGTTAACCCTTAGGCTTGGTATTATGGATATCGCAACCTTTCGGCCTTGATTCCATTGTAAATACCGTAATTTGGGAGAAATGTGGCTTTTCTGCCTACCCCCGGGAGTGAACCCGGACGACGAGGAGCTCGTCACCCGGTCACCGCGCAATCCGGTTTAGCCAACTACGCTTAGAGAGCCGAGCACCAGGTTGCTATAAAAAGGCCGTTTGCTTTACTTTCTTTTCTTCAACACAACAGAATTAACAATGCAACGGAACTAATTAGCTGCACAACTGAGAGCCACTGCCAATTATTGCCTTCATTTTACAAATGTTGCTGTGTAGGCAAGGGGCGCCTTTCAGCCTGGGGATTTACAGCCGCATGGCTAGTGCTGTCGCCACGACTGTGCAGGTGAGGAATTTATTTTGCTCCTGACAGTAAAAATCCCAGCCTTACCGAGGGTTCGAACCTGGTCTCCCGCTTGTGAGCCAAGCGTTCTAACCATTCGGACAGCCACGCATCAACAGAATTAGCTATGCAACGGAACTAACTAGCTGCACAAGTGAGCAACTTAAGCAATGGAACTAAATACACAACCGAACTAAACAGGCATTGGAACTACTCAAGTACAATATTCCCTCTCCCCTTTTTTTTCCACTAAAAAATTATATTATTGTTGGTATTGACATTTTTTGCAGTGGAGGCAAGAAAACCAAATAGGGGGAGGTGGGGGTTGAGGAAGCTATTGAGCCTGAAGATTTAAGGTCACATGGCTACTGGCTGTAGGTTAGGATTTTATTTATGCCCCGGGATAGAGAGAGAGAGAGAAAGAGAGAGAGAGAGAGAGAGAGAGAGAGAGAGAGAGAGAGAGAGAGAGAGAGAGAGAGAGAGAGAGAGAACATCCCTAACCTTATCTAGGATTCGAACCTAGGTCTTCCGCATAAAATCTCAGCTTTCTAGCTTTTGAGCCAGCCTTTCCTCTACAAATTGCACAATGGAAATAAATACACAACCGAACTACATAAGCAATAGAACTACGCACAGGCATTTTGGAACTTTTTTTTTTTTTTTGGTCGTCTCACTGACACTAGGTTGCAGTCCAGTATCGTCGTTTTCTGTTTTTGTCTGCTCTTCTTTGGTAGCTTGAATGATGGATTTGCTCCTCTTTTTGCAGGTTTCAGTTACATCATATATCCATCTCTTTCTTAGTCTTCCTCTCGCTTTCCTCCCAGATGTTCTGCTCTATGTTGTCTCATATGCAATTTAAACCTCTTATCTCGCACAGCTGCTAGCTACTTTCTTAGACCTGAGCAATAACTTTGATAAGGTCTGGAAGAAAGGACTCTTGCTAAAACTAGTACACAATGGGGAAAAAAAGACATACGTTTACCTGGATAAGAGATTTTCTTTACAGGCGCTGCTCAAAAGTCAGACCGGAAGAACACAGGAGCAAGCTAGTCAAGTTACAAGGTGTCCCCCAGGGAGGTGTCCTACCCTCTTTATTCTTTTCATCAATGATCTCCCAAATCAGTTCACGGCTCATATTCAAAAACCCTAAATGCAGATGACTCAAGCTGAACATATATGAATAACTAAAACAAGAATGCAGAAAGCTTTAAATACAGTTAAGAAACAAACAGACTCTTAGGGAGTCGCAATCAATTAGACAAAAAACCCTCTCAACTCTCTTCTCTCTTTCCACAAAGCTAGAACAATTTGTTCTGTGCCTAGAAGGCAACATATTTCTAAAAGAGGCAAACCCCACATATTTGGGAATAAAACTAGACAAAGGACTAACCTGGAGCTCCCACATGAAGACACACAAAGGAAAGCTACCCTGCGGCTCAGACTTCTGAACAAACTTACTGGAACAAGCTGGGGTGCAGATGACAACACTGTACGATAAGTATACATTGGATACGTACGACCAACAACTGGAGTATGGCAAAAGATCGCTGTAACTATGGCAACAACCACACAATTAAATGACCCCACCCCCCTCCTTCCTAACCCCACATGTATAACAGGGCCTCTGCCACAAATAATTAATGGGGGGGGGGGACACGTGGGCTGAGCCTACTCTAATTTCCTAGCCGACCCTGGGGTGGCTTCAAGGGTATTGGTCTCATTAATGTGCAAAATAATAATCATCACGGGGACGTGTTTAAGGGCAAATAAATATATATTAGACCTGAAAAATATGAAGTGTATAAACAAATACTCAAAAAAAGAGTACGTCCATACATGGCTGGGGAGTGGGTGAATTAGCTACATTGCAGATTTACTAGGGGCCCTGGGTGAGGGCGTTATCCACCCTAAAAGCTACTGGAAGAGGGTGGGCCTTGAGGCCTCCATGTTCGGCGCCTATCACGTTACACGAAGAAACGTAAAAAGGCGATAATCACTTTCTCCTTCAGAAATAAACACGATTGTCTAGAAATGAACGCTGGTTGTGACTGGGAAATAACATCACCGAGCCGGTTATTAGATGAACGTGTCGAGCAGGGAGCTCTAGAAGTCATGTTACGTCCTAAGGTTTACAATAGACGATGATACTGGCTCCGCTTTGGGTATTAATCTGCTGGGGAATTATACATAAATGTGGTAAACACATACCCGTGTAGGTAAACTCGCTCTGGGATCGATGCTAGGGAAATTTGATTGAAGCATGCACAGATAAATACAACAGAAAAGTTAGGAATAGGGGAGGTTGTATTAGGAACACCATAACAACAGAATGTATGTGTTTGAAGAGCTGTTGGGGCAACAAGAGGAGATAAAATAAAAATACAATATTTATGAATACTGAAATAGAATATTTTTCAAAGAGAAACATATAAATGTTTTCCAACTGGTACGAAGTTGAATGTGAAGTGCAAATGTGGTGTCGAAAACAGAGCACGGTGTTCTATGCAGTGGGTTTTGGAGGACTGATAGAAAGATGGGACATGTTGGTAGAAATCATGTTGAAAAATAAATGGACAGTATATGTGTGAAAATAAACGGTTTTCACTTTGTTATCTCTTAAGTTTTTTTTTTTTTTTTAAACAACCATTTGTGACTTACTTATTGACTTTCCCTCGTAGTACAACACGTCTAATTAAAAGTGTTTTCTTGGAAGTCGACGTGCATCTATCTGTCTGAGAAGCAAGGAACTAACAGTCTGCATGGTAATAAGCCTGATCTATAAAACGGACGTGCGTGCAAAACTCAAGCAAAGCTTTAGTTCTGGAACAAGACCAAAGTCCTGAAGTGGGAAAAAATCATAATTTTTTACTGGAGTTTACAGCTAATGAACGCTGAGAAAAAGAAGAATACCACCTCGGAGGAAATGTTAACCAAATTACAGCTTACACTAGAAAGAGCACGTTAAAGATTTTCACATTTCCCTCAAACGCTTTACTTTGGTAACGGGAGGAAGAAAAAAAAAGGAAAAAGAAATATATAAAAAGGAAACAAAAGCAATATGTGGGAAACAAATATAATGCGGTTTATTCCAAGCTGGCCAGGGGATCGATTTAATTGTACCGAGCTTTATCCCATTTGGCTCGGTCGCTCTACACTGAACGGCTAGCCAAATGCCGAGACCATTGCATAAGGTAGGAACTCCGTGTCAGTGGCGACGATCCCTATGGATCTCAGGAAAAGAGAGAGTCGTAACCCGAACGAGGCAACCTTAAGAGGGCAGGCAAACAGCTTCACTATTTTGTCACGGAGAACCCCCATCTATTGTTTAAACTCTTCGTTTAGAAGAGGTCAAACGTCTAACCCACCATGCATTCGAGTATTTCAGTAAGTCACTTCTGGTAATCTGTGTTCTAATATGTGATGGAACGTTTCTTTTAGAAAAACAGAGACTGGTTTCCTATGCATAGGGTGACTCGCATCGCTTAACAAGGCATATAAGTCGCATATCATGTTTCCTTACCCAGGAGATTCTGGTGTATGGGGTAATGAGAAGGCTGATAGATTGGCTTCTGCAGCGCTACTTTATGGTAAAGCGGACCTGGTGAATTTTCTCTGCCATCAAACGGATAGTGCAGCGGAACAGAGTATTCATACCTCGAAAGATTGATTCAACGGGGATTTGGTAGAGGGTGTAAGTGGTTTTCAGCGCTCGGGGAAAAACGGTAGGCCGACTTTTAGTTATAGTTACTGCCAGCATTTTCGGTACTTAAACTTTTCGTTGACTTCTGAGGAATAAGCTTATGGGAATGCACCCCACTGCAATGATTTCAGTTCTTGATTTATTCATTCATTATTTGTAGAAGTCCACCTGAAATCAAACGAGACTCAAATAATTATGACCAGTCACGACTCTCGAAAAACGAGCTTGTGTTTTTGGCTTTGTGAAAAATCACAAAATGAGGATTTCAACATGCCCCATGACAAATGGCGTGAGTGCTGATAAACAAGACAATGTTTTGGAAGGATGAGAAACTGCAATACCACATTAACAAAGTGAACTCAACATGTAGAGAATACAATATGATGATAACTGCTAACAACACTGCAGCAATTATTAGCTGTCAGAAAATCTTGCTGATTCGATATTGTGTTGGATAGGTGTAAAGTAAGTTTTAAAATGTAAATACATAGGTAGCTTAGCCAAGGACGATGGCAGATAGATGGGGACATTAAAAAAAAATACAAAGGCAGATGCACTTACATACCAACCGGCACCCTTTCGACACTAATTGGGAAAAGAAACTGTATATACATAAAATCAAACACCGTTGATTTGAGTTGATTCAATAACCGTCATCACAGCACTCGTGGCATTACTATAAGCTCTCTGTCCAAGTCTTCATCAGCCAGTACAGAGTTCCAAAACTAATGATGCCAGTAGCATTCTGATTAAACGTCTGTCTTGCTTGTCCTCTGAGCCTTGAGCGCAGGTCAGAACCTCTCGTCACTACCTGCTGCATCAATCTCAACCACCGTGCAATTAGAGACCCCCAGTAAAACCACCAGTCTGTCCTGTAAGACCGAGCAAGAATTGATAACACTCCGTGACAAGGACATTTAGAAGCAGAATATCAACGTTTCTTCTTCTGCCTTTCTAACCCACAATGGAGCATATGCCCTCAATAAACTTACTCCCAATCGTTCCATCCTTTCATTTTGCAAGCACCTCTCCCAATATCCTCCACACCTTTTTAACTTCACTCTCCAGTTCCCTTCTCCGTGTGTTAAGAAACTATTAACAAATGGGTTGGGTTCTTGTTATAATTCAGCAACACCCGATCCGTTTTAACAGCACTGTGGGCCCCTGTGGGCAAACCTGTGTGCTGGGGACTCTACTGACAAGTGTGCAATTGTTATTTACGGCAAGCCACTCGATTTTCATTAGTCACTTGATTAGTCACACAGATTAGCATAAAGCCCCTATGCTCGTGATGCCCTCGGGGAAGTGCCCAGCGAGCCCATGCGTTGAGGCCGCTCTGGCAATACCAGTTACCACCACAGGTCTAACAGTTAGAAGAGTAGATAGGAGAACAAGAGATCATTTAAGAAACATTTAGAAAAAAGAATATATAAACAATGCACATTCGCGCGGGGCGACACGATAGCTTAACGTTTAACAATCTGAAGGCCTTGGGTTCGATCCTCGTCAGTCGATCGAGCCTACAATGAGTAACAGAAAATGTCATATGAGGTAAAGAGGGCCGGCCTAATGTTGACCCTATAACCTTTTGAGTGTCTGTTGGTCCATAAACATATTATTGCAATACCAATACCACACGCACAAAGCTCCAGGTCAAATGTACATCATCGTATGCAGAATCCTCAATGGCGGGAAAAACATCCTTTTTTTAAAATTTTTGTTTCTTTTTCATTATACATTCATCTGGAATCACAGTTATCAATGCCATCAGTCTAGCGCTGGTTTCACAACTATTTTCCCCTAGATTGTTTAACTGTAACAAAATGAGAGAAGAAGATGGTAATAAAAGAAGCAATAATAGCTGAAACGATGAAACAGTAGGAGATCATCAAAAGATCGTTCTTTCTTCAAACAACGAAGCACGTCTGGGTGATTTTGATTGAATTCATGGGATTAATGGTAATGGGAAATGGCAAAGTAAACAGGCGGGTTTCTCATCAACTGTAGATAAGACACGGATGTCCTGAGTGAGCAAGGGATGATCATCATTTCGTTTCGTCACTTTGTTTGCATGATTTTTGTCGGGTATTTTCTGGGAGATAGGCTCCGCCTAAAATGATGAACCGAGATCTCATGTTTTGTGAAATAAAGATGACCGCGTAATTCCCTTTTTTAATGTTTTTTTTTAAATTTTTTTAACCCATCATAGATGGGCTCGTTTTGCAATACAAAACTGTACGTTTACACCAGTGATTCCCAAAGTGGAGCTACAGCCCACTCTTGTCTGATAAAGAGACCTAGAACTGAATATGTGCGACTGAGCTGAGAACCTCTTAGTAACAAATGACATGTTGGTGGAAACAAGATAGAAAAGAACCATGACTGCTTGGTCACATGCCTGTGGCAGGACAAGAGAACTGGACTGATCCGTTATATGTTTTTCAGCGCCGCATATGATGATGATTATGATATTTTCATAAAGAGGGTTGGAATTGGGAAAAAAAAAGGGGGGGGGGGGGTGGAGAGACATTGCGTGATGTTTTAACTGAAAAGAGGGCAGTGGGTCAAAAATGTTTGGGAAGCCTTGTTTACAGAAAAAAAAAATCAGAGCCTAAAACTGTAGGTCTCGAACAAAGAATCGGAGCCTTAGAGACATTAAACAGGTTAAATTATACAGTAGTTAAGGGATGTGTCTTGCATTATCCAGAAATCTAGATAACTTCTTTTCTTCAGTCTTTATCCACACAAGAAGTAAGACGATAGAATGAACACACAATACCATATACCTAGTATACCTTGAGCGTACGTGAGAGAGGGTCCGTTGCTCTTCATTACGTTACATTATACTTTCTTCCACTCAGATTCAAGTTACTTTACTTTATGTTACTTTTCCCTACTCTATACTACATTACTCTACTGTACTCTACTTTACCCTGTTTGACTCTGCGGTACTACCTGTATTCTCTACTTTAGTCTACTTTACCACAGGCACTCAGACGGGCCTTCAATAAAACTTTCTCGAACACCTTGAGCAGCCATAGTCGTCCCCCATGTGGGATGCAAGTTTTCGTTTTTTTTAAGACCCACCCTGGCTTGTGCCGGGGACCCTGAATATAGCCGGGCCATGAATGTGGCCATAACGGCTGAAAGGGGTTTCTGGGACCTCTCGACTGGTGATCCTCACTCGCATGTTGGCACTTTGTGTCACCTAGTATTTATCGTTTGTGTGATGTCCTGGTGGGGTAAAACAAGAGAGATAGAGAGAGAGAGAGAGAGAGAGAGAGAGAGAGAGAGAGAGAGAGAGAGAGAGGAGAGAGAGAGATAGATAGAGAGAGAGAGAGAGAGAGAGAGAGAGAGAGAGAGAGAGAGAGAGAGAGAAAGAGACATGGAACATTTGGACTTTGCAGATGATATTTATGTGTCATCACCAAAGTAAATAACATCTGCAAGAAAAGACAGATAAGATCGCAGAAATAGCAAACCAAACAGGCTTAACAAATTAATGTCAAAAACACAAAACTGTTGGAGATAAACCCCGCAAGTGAAAGACAAATAATAATTGATAATGTAGGTTTGGAAACAGTAACTGACTTCACTTACCTGGGAAGCAATATCTCATCTGATGGAAATGTAGTGGTTGTAATAATTCAGAAAATTGCGAAGGCAAATGCTGCTTACAACAGACTTCAGAGTGTCTATAGATCAAACATCTACAGCACTAAAACTAAACTCATGATACACAAAACATGTGTTAGGACAGTTCGCTATGGAGCAGAAACTTGGAAAACAGATAGAAAGATAGAGAACATGCTCAAAGGTTTTGAGGGAAGACTTCTCAGAAGATTGTTGGTGTTCACACGGGAAGATAAAATTAGCAATTCTAGATTACAACAAAAGACAGACTTAGAAGATGTATATTTAAGAAGAAAAAAAAAGCCAAGATGGAGGTAGATTGGACACGTCCTCAGAATGAAGAAAAAGAGACGCTTGAGAAAGGCAATGAAATGGACACAATGGACACCACAAGGACAACATGGAAGAGGCAGGCCCTGGGACACCTGGAGATGAACCTTTGAGGCTACGCGAAGGACAAACTGGAGATAGAGAAGATGGCTCAGGATCGAGTGGTGACAGTCTGTCTCTGTCTTATGTAAACTGGGCGAAATGAGGATTGACTGATTGACTGACTGATTGACTTTACCTTAATCTACTTTACTTTACTCATCTGTATTTTATTCTTCTTTGTTTTCCTGTGTTTTGCTTTATTCTACTCTACTCTTCTTCACTTTACATCTCTTCACTTCAATTTACTTCTCTTTGCCTCACTTCATTTGACTAAATTCCACAGTACTATATTTTTACCCTAATTTACTTTCAAACTTCAAGGTACCCTGTGAAAGACTGAAACGCAGGGGGAATTTAGTTTTACAAAAGAAACTGCTGCTAAAGGTGACGTTAAATTTATTCGAAATCTAAAACAAACGGACGAAATGGGATCTGTATGTAACCTGATCATCTTTTCTTCCAACTCAGAATCACCAGTCAAGTTTCAGAAATTAAGAAGCTCACCTTATTACAAAAGCCTCCGTTTAAAGATCTTTCCTTTAACTCCAAGTGTAAATTTCCAAGCTGTTCAGACAAAGTTAATATAGATATCATTTGCAGAGCTTTGGTTTAATCTTTTCTCATGCCTAGAAAAAAAAAAAAAACATTCAGCCTATAAAATTCAGCTCTCAACCTGTCGATCACGACTCGTTTAGGGGTCAAACGAACCTCCTTTCACATGGGTCGCCTAAGACCATCAGAGAGAATGTGTTGAAAGGAAGATCCCTACTCAACAACATAAACATTTAAACCACGCGTCACGTCACACTGGCGAGCTCGCCGAGATTTGGCTAATTACTCCTAGACTAATGAAAGTAAATTTTTAAAATTTAACTTTAACTCTTCTGCCAGTATAGTCTAAATTAAAATTAGTAATTTATACATGGGGAGAGATTACAAAGTAATAAATAACTTTTTACTAAAATCAATAATTGGATAGTATCATGTCTATCATTGATCACTTCATAACCATTGATTATTGTTTATTTAGTAAATTTTAATGTTGATGATTATTATATCTGCTTGCATGTTCCATCATTTGATATAGATTGTAGAGCATTATATGTTGACATCATATCATTGATATTATGCTTAGTGACTGATTGTAAGATCACATCATATCATTTACCGGTGTAATCTCTGTGCTGCTATACTATTCTAAAAGCTGTCAGTCTGGTAGGCCACTTTGATTTATTTACATCTTTGTGCGGCTGTCATAGGCTACTCTTTTGCCCAGTTTACCTTGCTCTGATATATTCTTCTAATCTGGACTCGGGGTAGTATTTTATTTATCTCTAGATAGATCTAATAAGATATAATGGACTTACGCACCGAGTTCCTAAAAGATGTAAGAAAGATCGGGATAGCTGAGGGTAGAGTGGGAGCGCAGTTAGAATCATTTGTTAAAGGCCATATGGATACTTTCGATTACATGAGTGCCCGTAATGCTGCAGAGAAGAAGCGCCAGTTGGAGAAAGAAGAATATGACTCGATGCTTGCACGTCATGCAGCAGAGAGGCTAGAAGAAGAGAGAATGCGGCAACTTGAAGAAGAAGAATATGCTAGACAGTTGCGACTCGAAGAGGAGGCAGCTGTTGAAAGAACGAGGCGTTTTCAAGAAAAGCTGCGTAACTATAAACCACTTAGGCAGACGAATAGAGAACTGCAGTTAGACACAGGGAACGGTGAGAACACTATTAGGGTAGTTGAGGGAACTGACAACTCCCATACTGACACTCTGGTAGAAAGGTCTGGGACTCACTCTCTCAATGGAGAGGTGTGTACTATTCTGCCAAACGGTACCTCATCAAGTGATGAAGTAGTAGACCACCCAAGACCTTGCCTCACCCCTCTTATTTCTAATAGGGACAGAGCTGACATTAAGAAGAACTCTTCTGTAGGGATGACCGGATCTACATTGCTGGCCCCCTTTACTTCCATTCTTAAGCCTAAAAGGAAAAGTTGGAGTAAGAAGCAGAAATCTTCTAAAGGGACCGGATCTACATTGCTGGAACCCCTTACTCCCATTATCTCAGATGAGATATATGAGAGCACACCCCGCAGTAATCACAAGCGTGATAACTGTTCTGACCGTCGACCTACTGATTCGACTGGCACACCAGCCATTAATGAGGACGAGGGCAAAGACTTACCCAACTCCCATAATCCCTTTGGTCCTTCCAAACAAGAAGAAGAAGTAAAGCAGACTAATGTAGGGAATAACACTAAACCTGTTTCCCCTATTTCCCTTGATGCGATTGCATACAACATAGAAATAGTTAGTTCTGACTTTTCGCCCAAAGTAGTTGACTGTTATGGCCGCGACAAATCCCCTTATTTGCCTCCACTAGACTTGGTATGTGAAAGCCAGACCAGGGCGGAGATAACAGATAAGGAGGATAGTTCTCTTAAGTTCTTGACGACCTTAGAGACAATGAGTAAACAGGATATTGCTGCAAGTCATGTGCACTCTGATACTGGACAGACAGAAATTTTTGCCATTGATGAAGAAGAAGGTACTTCTTGTGTGCAGGGAGACAAATTGTCTCTATCCTGTACAGCTGGGGCGACAGGGATACTTCGGATGAAGGACCCTGAAGCGGAACAAGCCATAAATAGTAGGGAACCCCAACATTCTGGTCTTGTATTACTCTTCGCTTCGAAGGAAGTGACAGGGGTATCTCAGCTGATAGTGGAAACTTCATTGCGAAGAAATGCCATTTTACTGTCTGCAGGAAACCCTGAGTTTCCTAATGATTTGACTGTACCCCCTGACTTGATTTTGTGCTCTGATTCTGGACTGATCTTAATGAAAGAGAATTCCACCCGGACAAGTTGTAAAACAGATAGGATGCACCGAGGAGGAAACAAGTGGACACTCCTTCAAGAAATCGTCAGTGGTCAGTTGCACTCACGGCATGCTGTCATGATGAGTGACTATATCCCTCAATTTGAGAGGAGATTAGTGACAGATTTTTTCAGGATCTGTAGATGTAAGAAAAGAGAATCCTACCTGACTACAACTCATCCTTTTCGGAGAGCACTTCAGGCCCTCCCTATGCTACTAGGGCGTGGCGAAGTGAGGAAGTGGACAGGGACTGTCAGTCAACGATGTCGAGGAATCCCATTGTTGAAACGGAGATCAGTTCTTATCCTGCGGGAGAAGAAACCTCCAGATAAATGGATATTACTGAGCGGCTGCTCGGAATACCCGCATGATTCTAGGACTAAGGACTTAGTCTGGAATGAGGGACAATTGGTGACTGTATATCGATGCAGGACATCACGATTCCACAAGGAATACTGGAGCTGACAGGGGTACTAACCTTCTTGGGAATCACTGAGTGTCGTAGAATTGGTCTTAAGCGGGCTACGACCAACTTAACGGAGGGCCTGTCACGAAACGATCTCAGTGATTCCAGAAGTTAGTACTTGTAATAAGTTCTTCTGGTTATTGAGAGACAAGAGACTATGCCCTTAAGCCAAATGTTACGTTAAACCGTATTGATTTAAATGTTTCCAGTCCTTAGTCCAGACAAAGCGACTGAACCTTGGGTAATATTACCTAAAACTTTACACTGTAGCTAGGAATTCTATTCTCATGCCAGTGTCAGAATGTTATCTCCTGACCAGACTGTAGAGGCCAGCGAACGGGGAACTTAGCATCACACCTGAGCTGGACCGTAGGTCATAAAAGATAACCTAACACGAATTGAGCGGACTGTAGACATAGAGGCGACGAGAAGTTTAAAGTTTAACACGTCAGTGTAATTCTGGGGAGAACAGGTGTTTGGCAATTAGGAATGTTTTATCTTGGTCAAGGTCGTACTGTAGGCCGTTCACTGTGAGTGACAGGTCACTGGTTAGCCAATTTGATTTGATAGGTACTTCAGAGGCGGAGCTTACGCCATCATCTTGAGGGTTGGGCAGAACCCAGGAAAGGGAGGAGTTTAATCTGGACAATAGATTGATACTTATACTTCGAGCCTGTGGAATTCCCGTCATTAATCGCAGCCTGCCGGCAAACAAACACAAGTCGACGTAAAGGTATATTTTACTGTCGTACTCTGGTTTGGCGATAGATGGAAAAGTTCCCAGGTGAATATTAATTTTAATCTTGTATACTTAGGTTAGGGAGTTAAGCTTAGTCTATACTACCTTTTCCTAATTTGTCTGCACATTCTGCTTGAAATAGTTCTGTGTGAGTATTCAGTATCTCAGTTAGGGAACTGCTAAACTATTCCTATTTCTTGTATGTTTGTGTCACATGTTTTTCATTGTATGTTTTCATGTGTATAAAATAAGATGTGAACAATGACATTTGCTATAATGAAATGTAATTATATTGTTTTCACGATCAGCCAAAATATGAGTTGGGACTGTGGGAAATGATGCCCAAATATGTGCAGGGATGCTGCTACGTTTGTGTGCCCACCATGTGCTCACTTAATGTGTTCACCTGAACAGGGGATTTATAACCCCAGGGGAAGGATGATGGGTGTATAGAATTCACGGTCACTGAAAGATAATATTCAGGACAGCGTGCACATATAAATTGTTTGCGGGTTCAGCACATAACCTGCGCCACATGTTTATGTCAAATCTATGTCAGCCAGTTGGAAGTCTGAGTGATGACGGACAACAGACTTAGAAAGTCAACTATCATGACATAGCATTTGAGGGAAGGCAGGATATGTGACGCCCATGTAAGACAAAAGACCTTCAGACTAGACTGGAGAGGATGTGGAATATGAGGAGGAGTGATGGGCTATATCTTATTATTATATGTTGTATTAATTGATACATGTATTCTTAGTGTAAGTCAAGATACTACACGTATGTGTTTTGTTTCCATGATGACAGCGCCCATGTGACGATCAGTCCATGAAGTAGACTACATTGTGTTAGACTCGGCCAGCTGGGAACGAGGTGGAGAACGAGGTGGAGAACGATGTGGAGAACGAGGTGGGGAGGAAGTGGAGAATAAGCTGAAACAGGCAGACAACAGGCAAGGAAGAGTTGGACAAGCTTGACAGTTCCTCACGGCTGTCAGAGGCTTATAAGTTGAGTTAACCCCTTTATGTTAACCTTTTATCATCATTATCATACCACTCTAAACCCCGAGCTGTTTGTCTCGCTGAAGCGTATCACTTTCATTAACCAGCCACTGTTTGTGTAAATCAACAAACTGGTAATTTCATTGTAGTAAATAAAGCTGTATGTCAAGTTTTAAACTACATAGTTTGTTAAATTCCAAATGTCTGTTCTTACATGTTTAATTAAACTGTTAGGATAGAATACCATTTGGTGGGGGCTCAAATAATATAATAATTCTTTAATTATTAATAATAACACCGGGAGAAGGTAGATGACTTAGGAATCACTTGCCCTGTCTAATAATTCATTAAGTTTGATAGACATCTAAAATTCCTTGCCTTCTCTTGTGGGTACCAAGTTCAGCTAATGTTAATGTACTTAACGAGCCAATATGGCTGTTTTCTTGGATATCCAGGACTTTGTCTGAGAGCAACATAGCTCAGATTTTAGTTCGGTTTATCTAGTGGAGAGAATGTGTTGAAAGGAAGATCCCTACTCAACAACATAAACATTTAAACCACGCGTCACGTCACAGACAGCAAGTGAAATGGTTTGCCCACTTAGAGAGAATGCCTTGTGACACCATACCATACAAAGCATACATGGAAAGAGAAGAAGGACGTAGAGCACGGGGTAGACCAAGAACAAGATGGAAGGATAACATCAGAGAAACTCTACAACAGCACCATGTGCCTATGGTCGAGGCAGCCAGAAGAGCTAGAAACAGAACCTTATATCTCCCTCGACACCTACAGCGGTAAAAGAGGAAGTGAAGAAGAAGAAGAAGAAGATGGATGGCCTCAAATGGCCTAATCCATGTATAATGTTGATGTTTTTTAAGCGGATCAACATTATGGCACACAAGTGTAACCCATAAATGCTTCGTTCTACTTCTAAAGCAAGCCTGACTCTGAAGAATTTCACCGCAGTGCACGAACTCCGTTGCACCGGCAAATATCCTGAAATACTTTAGGTAGATTTTCAACTCCAAATTTGCCATGGCTGAGCTGTTATGCTACTCTTTTTTCGATTTCCAACTGCCAAGGTATTTTGTACGTGAGCAACAATGCAAACGGGTGTCCGGTCTTACTACCCAGAGACCAGGTGAAATTATTAGAAGTCCAAGTGAAAAAATCCTAGCACTTTACGTGGTTTGAACCCGGGACCTTCAGCACTCGAGGCGGACCCAATACTCCGAGACCATTCAGCCCCTTATCCAATTCAATAGATAATAATAGTAATACTAATAATAATAATAATGTACTGAATGGCAAACATACGTTCTAAAATATCTTCAATGATATGATACGAATAAACACAATCTAAGTCGTCTTTTTGTGGGATGCAATTTTTTATTGTTTGAAGCCCCACCCTGGCTTTTGCC
>CAJHNH020008521.1:271984-474484 GCA_905116865.2 Candidula unifasciata | reverse complement strand
TGCTTGCGGTAAACGTACGATGGTAAGCTGATGACCCCAATCTGCCATTTCCTTGTTAAGTGATTGGCTTTCTCAATCAGGTGCCGTCTCCAAAAAAATGGTTTTCTGCAATTAACATCCAAGTCTCCCCGCTTGACGCCCTGCGTGTACACTCTTATATACTGTTGTTCCTGTCCGTGTCCATTCCAAGAGAATTAAAAAAATTTACCACGTTCAATGTGCTGCTAGCAGCATGATTCCTGGAACTACTCGAACCCGAAGCGTGCCCTACACTGATAGATTCAGTTGTATGGCATGATCGTTTGGCTCGTTAGCTCAGTTGGTTAAACCTGACTTCGCGGAGACCGGGTGACGAGCTACTTGTGGTCCGGGTTCACGCTCGGGGGTAGGAAGAAAAGCCACATTTCTCCCAGATTTACGGTATTTGTCATGGAATCAAGACCGAAGGGTTGCAATATCCATAGTACCTAGTCAAAGGTTAACAGTTCATGGTTTCTGGATTTAAAAAAACAAAAAACATAATCAAGAGAGCAACCAATGAAATAACAGGTTAAGCTGGGCCCACTGTTACTATCAAAATCTCCCTTGGTAAAACTATTTAGAGAGATGGAGAAAAAGAAAGAAAACAAAAGGGGGGGGGGGGGGGTTATTTCTTGTGTAGTATGGCTATTGGAGCAACTCGAACTCCACCTGTACTTGGTGAAGGTTGCTCTTATTGTGACCCGGAGTCGTGCAGTCTGTGTGTTCTTTAATTCGTATAAATAAACATACCAATACACTTTCTGTTACTTGATTAATTCTTTATTTCGTATAGTGTTTGTCCATCTCATCTTTTATCGCTGTTGCTCTGCTGCTTTTAAATTTTCATTCCTAACTGTGTTTTTCTTTCGTGGCTTTCAAAATATTGCTAGTTGTTAATGTGCCGAAATATGTCATTTGTTAATTTGCTTGTTCTTTCAATAACAATCTTTTCATTATAATCGTTAGGCTGACGGACCGACGGACTGACCAGCAGTCAAACAGACAGACAGACAGACAGACAGACAGACAGACAGACAGACAGACAGACAGACAGACAGACAGACAGACAGACAGACAGACAGACAGACAGACAGACAGACAGACAGACAGACAGACAGACAGACAGACAGACAGACAGACAGACAGACAGACAGACAGACAGACAGACAGACAGACAGACAGACAGACAGACAGACAGACAGACAGACAGACAGACAGACAGACAGACAGACAGACAGACAGACAGACAGACAGACAGACAGACAGACAGACAGACAGACAGACAGACAGACAGGCAGGCAGACAGGCAGACAGGCAGATTGGCATTCAGGCAGGTAGGCAGGCAGGTAGGTGATGAATAGATGTGTGTGCGTGAATGGATATACGGACCGATAGATAGATAGATAAAATGACAGCCAGGCAAACAAACAGATAGACAGACAGGTAGAGCAGGGATGAGCGAGAGAAAGAGATAGAAGAGGTGGGAGTGAGAGAAAGGTTTGAGCAACCGACATCTGTACCAACAGATAAGCATGATAACGACTCCGTTGCAACAGCTTCTAAATATAAGGAAATACGAAATAAGGTAATCACAAACAACACAAAAGATGGAGCTCATATTAATATCCTAGTATCGTGGCATGACAAGACGGGAAATTGGATGTGATTGTCAGAACTAGAATTAATACTGGGGAATGACATGAGCAACTAACTACTGAAAGACATAATATTGAGTTGTTTGACAGCTTAGCCTGGGATCATTTGCTTACACGACAAACAATAAAGGCTGACGACAGGAAAATGGAAAGCGAAAGAGAAAAAGAGAGAAAGAGAGCGTGAGATAGAGAGAGAGAGAGAGAGAGAGAGAGAGAGAGAGAGAGAGAGAGAGAGAGAGAGAGAGAGAAGAAAGAAAGAAATGACTGGCACCTATCAAAACAACGGCATTCTTTAGCAAAACAATAAGCCAGCAGATGATTATAATATTGCTGCAGAGTTGTTCAAGGCAGCGTATGATGTTACCATAACAACGAAGTGAAAGATTTGTTGAATAGAATATCGACAGAAGAAACAATCCCAAATAATTGAAAGAAATGAAAAATTGTGAAAATTCGAAAGAAAGGTAATCTTGCTGCTGTAGCAACTGGAAAGGAATCACTTTGTTATAAGTAAATGATAAGACCTTTTGTAAAACAATTCTAAACAAAATTGAATGGGTAGTCGACAAAATCCTGAGAGAGGAAGAAGCGGATTTTCGACCTGGAAGAAGCTGTTTAGATCAAGTATTTATCCTGAAGCATATTTAGGTAGGTAGTCCGGTAAGGTGTACCCCACCAGGACATCACACAAGCGATAAACACCAGATGACACAAAGTGCCACCATGAGGATGAGGATCACTCGAGGAGAGGTCTCAAAAACCCCGTTCATCCATATTAAAGGCCCGGTTATATTTAGGGCCCTTGGCAAAAGCCAGGGTGGGACTTCAAAATAACTAACAATTGCATCCTACATGGGGACGACAGCAGTATAGAAGCTTATTTTTGAGAAGTTTCTTCAAAAACAAGATTCCCTTATTTTGAATTGCATAGACTTTAAGAAAATGTCTGATAGCTTTTAACGAACATCACTATGGAGAATATTGGAAAGCTATGGTATACCAATTAAAAAAAATAATATTACGGCAATGTGCGCAGCTTCAAAGTGTGCAATGAGAACAGATGATGATTTATATGATTGATTGGCAGTAGAAACTTGAGTGAAACAGGGATGCATTGTATCTCCCCTGTTATTTAGCTGGAAACACTGGCATTGACTGAGTGGAAAAAACAGTTAGTAGACCTTGATAATTTTTAATATTATTATTATTAATCTGCTAAGTAAAAGCAACAATGACAGACACAGAAAAACAGAGATTTAGCAAATAAAGGATAAAAACGTGTTTTTTTTTTAAGACAAATGTATTGAAGACATCAATAACAGATCAAGCAGACGTAACACAAGAGACACAAGTGACTGACGTCGCAGGTCGGTTTACTTTTTTAAGGTAATAGTTTTGATACAGGAAGAAATAAAAAGAAAGAAATTATGACACGCCTTGGCAAAGCATCAGCAGCTGTTAAAAACCACAAAAAAATATGAAGCTCTAAGCTGTATAGTTTAAAACTAAGTTACGATTTCAAACACTAATGCTATTTCAGTTTCAACATATCTCAGTGACTGTTGGCGACATGGAACGAAACTTAAATGCTTTTGAAAAAAGAAATACCTGAGGCGAATTTTGAACATAAAATATAAAGAAAGAGGGAATAGACTATGAACCTTATGGGATCTGCAGCACTTGGTGGTGAGCTGGTGTATTGCAGGGCAGATGATGTCAAGGCCCTTTGGGAACAAGTAACGGAAGGAGTAGAGAAACAAGATTACTGTGGCCTGGAGAGAATGAGGCACCTGAGTGTAACCAGGGGGTTTGGCCGACTCGCTACACTCAGAGAAAAGGCGAGACGGACCTATAACCAGATTGTGACCGGTAGCATCAGTATTGGAACTGCGCTGGTTGCTGAAGATGAGGACGGAGCCCGCATGGGACTGCCCCGAGTGTTGTGATGACAATTCTTGACCTAACTAGCTAACTAACTAACTAACTAACTAACTAACTAACTAACTAACTAACTAACTAACTAACTAACTAACTAACTAACTAACTAACTAACTAACTAACTAACTAAATAACTAACTAACCTTATGGGACATAAAATGGCCCAACTGCGCAATAATGAATGTACAGATATATAATGAATGAGCTGTTTGCGTCCTACCATCCACCTTTGTGCGTTATTAGGCTGGTCGTGTTTACCTTTCTGTTTTCCGCTGTTGTTTATGGTAGCGGGTAACTAGGTTTTTTTTTTTTTTCTTTACAAAAAAATGAGATCAGTGAAATACTGACATCAAGAAACTGTTTATTTTAGAAAAATATAGTTAATCAAAATTTGTAAAACTTTAAAATTGAAGGACTGTTGTGGCACTATTGGAACATCAGAATTTGATACTAAACTCCTAATTGCATGGAGCAAACACTTCATGACTGCTGATGTGGTCAACGTCATGCTGGCTACCTTTACTTCCCAGTCTATCAAAGTCTACTATACATAAAAACATGCTTTTATTCCGATTCAAAGCTTCAAATTCTTTTGGCGAGGTAAGATGAAGCTAGGCACGGCGCTATCGCGGATGCCAGACAAAACTATTGGGAATACACAAATCTACACTTGTGATCATTCCACCGGGGGTATTATCATTTTCCTCCCTCAACATTGTCTTTTAATTTGCGCAGCCCATCTACATATTCTTGCCAGCCGGGTATCGCTTTCCAAAAACTGCTAGGTTATTGGGTCTATATTGATGTTATTGAAGTTATTAGACGAACTGGCAGTTTTAAGATAAATTATGCCACATTATTTCTTTTGCATATATTTTCTCGCATATTTTTATTCCGGATATGAAGTTTGATGTTTGAGAACATTGGAATTTTTATTAAAGAAATTATATGTTTTACAAACTCATGCATACTCAGAGACCTACTGAATATGTTTAAGAATATCAAGGTTGGTTAATAAGATAAGAATGTATTGTATCAATAAGCACTTTGTTAATAGCTGGCCTAACCTTTATCTTTGTGCCTGGCATGGCGGGTATTAGAGGCAACGAGCGTGCAGATTATGTTTCAGAAGCTGCGGTTGCTTTGGCTGGTCCAAAACTGGACAGAAGGGAAGATAAATGCGGCAACGCACATGACGCCGTTTCCCTGTCTAGGCTGATGCACACGGGGGTGCAACCTGGAGCAACAAGAAATTAGTTTAGTTGAGTCAAGAATTGACATCACAGCACTCGGGGCATTTCCATGCCTGCTCCGTCCTCATCTTCAGAAGCCAGCGCAGAGTTCCAAAACTGATGGTAGCCTAGTGGTCACAATCTGGTTATATGCCTTGACCACATCTGCCTTGTCATGTATCAATTCACCATCCAGTGGTGTAGATCTAGCAAATCAGTCCGCCTGTTTATTACTTACCACACCGGCATAGCCTGGAGAAAAGATCCAAAGTATGCTCACTACCCGTGACGATCCTACTGATGCTCGAAGCATCCCTGTCTTCACCTTTCTCAGCATGCCTTCAGTGTCTATTACAATTACGACATGTGTATGCATCTTGTTCTCTAGCCACCGGAGAGCTGCAGTTACCGCCTCCACCTCCATTCTCATGCTAGATGTTGTGATGTCGTATGCTAGGCTGTCATGCAGTAAAGATTTTCCTTTGGCTTTCGCTGCGAACCCCAAAGCACTTCTCTTTCCCCTCAACACTGAACCATCTGTATAGATAGATATTAAGATCAACTGGGTGTGAATTGTCGTGAATCAACCGTGGGACTTCCAACTCCGAGCACCTGCTGGCCACTCTCTGCACTTCCTGCCCAATGTGATCATAACCCTACAAAGGTCATACTTTTCCTCTGGTACTCTCACCCACTCCTCTCCTCGACCAATGTTCTCCAGCATGCATACTTGTCTTATTGTGTTCTCTGCTTGAGCCATCCATGATTTTCCCCTTTTCAGCCTCTGACCCTTACCTGCAGCCAAAGCTTCATACAGAGGATATTCTTTGTCTGATCTACCCTGAGGTATGACTTAGCCTGCAGCACCTTTAACCTGTCTGCAATAGTCGGTAATGCAAAGATGTATAGCATGCACACAGTCGGGGTGTCTCTTGTACATCCCAGGATCACCTGCATAACTTCATTCTGTAGCCGCTCCAGTTTCTCTGGCTGACTTTTCAAGACAGTGAGTAACCCCAATCCATAATCAGTCACTAAGATGATTAAGTACTTGTAAAAAGTGTGAACAGCATTCTCTGCTCCATGTCCATCGCTGACATAATCTTTAGTGCATTAAGACCTCTTTGAGCCTTTGTCACAACCTACTCTATGCGATCCTTAAAAGACAAACTTCTGTCAAATTTGATACCCACGTACCGCAGTTTGCTGTCTCTTTTGATGTCCTTGCCATTTATTTTGAGTCTGGGAACACCCGCTCTAACAATCCTGTTTTCAAAAGAACACCACAGGACAGTTGCGTTTTCTGAGTTGATTATAGCATTCATCTCTGTACACCAGTCAGTCACCTTATCTACTGTCGCCTGTAACTCTTTAGCTATTTGATCCCGATCTCTCCCCTTCCTATATACGAAAACATCGTCTGCAAATGTCAGTATTCTGCCAACTCCAGGTGTTTCCAGATATGCAATCTTGCTCGTAAAAGCATTGAACAGCAAAGGTGAAATTTCAGATCCCTGTGGTAGTCCTGGAACTATAATGCATGGTTCAGAGGTCAACGAATCCAGGCAGAGAGCTCTCTGGCGAGTATACAAAACGGCTGCTATGTAGTTCACCAATAAAGGACAGGCTCCCTTCTCCATAAGCGCTTCCGTTCTAACAATATGAGAAACATGGAAGGTGACAGAATGTTCCCTTGTCGGACTCCTGATGTTATCCTGACGTATTCTGCTCGTTTCGACAGTGGTATCGAGAAGCCGACCGTCAAGAAAGCAATGGCAAACTACTAGACATAAATTTCCCTAGAAAAACCACAACAGCCAAAAAAATGCTAGGGTTGGTTCTGCAACGTCCTGTAAAGGATACACAATTAACTTTTTACTCATCTGGTAGCCCATACGCAGCAAGTATCCTCCACATCATTGTTCTATCTAGACTGTCAAAGGCTTTTTCAAAGTCTATAAAGTTTATATATAATGTTGCATTCCATCATTCTAAAGCTTGTTCCACAATATTTCTGACATTGAAAACATGATCATAACAGTTTCTCCTTTTTCCGAATCCTGCCTGACTTCAAACAAAACTCTTTCTTTTGACGTCTTCATTCTGTTGTATATTATCCTACAGAGTGCCTTTTCCGGGTACAGACAGTAATTGTATGCCTCTCCAGTTGTTGCAGTGTGAGAGATGACATTTCTTCTGTAGTCAATTAATCAAGTAACAGAAAGTGTATTGAGCAGCACTCATAGAAAGAAGTAGAAGGATAGAAGAACACACTAGACAACATAAAAATCGAAAGCTATAGTTACCGTGCCGAGAATTGAACCTATTACCTCCAGACGGCGTCAGCGCCTCGCCATGGATACAAGTGTACTAAGTTTATTCTTTTGTAGTGAGATGATTACACCATTATTATTTTTTTTTCAGAAGAACATATAAACTCCAATTTTTTTCCTCTTGGTATTTTTTTATTCTATGGTGCCTTCAACTACAACTAACGCAAATCTGTATTAGAAGAGAAATTAATGGGACTTTAGACTATATATGCCATTAACATTCTAAAATGAACGTTTGATGGCTACAGGGGAAATAATCTGAAGTCCCAAGCACTCAGGGGTCTTACAAATTAGTTATGACAAGTTCCAAATTGCTAGCTTGAATATTGGCGGAATAGTAAGTTAAAGACGACAGCACTCAAGTCCCGGACTAGCAAATGGGAGAATTCTGACCATTACAATGCATTAAAAAAAAAAAAAAAATTAATGGCACCACCTCGGAGACGAAGGGTAAAAGCAGTTTGAGTAATTTAAACGTTTACTGCTAAAGCAGTTTTAAAACAAGGGAGGAGTCGAAACAAGTAAACGTTACATCCTCTATCACATTTGAGATAGCCAGGTACATCAGGATAGTACATTGCGTAGCCCTGACTAATGATCTAATTATAACGTCTTGGAAGATTTAGGATGGTGTGTGGAATTTGTCGCTTTTGACCAGCGGTTCTCAACCTGTGGGTAGCGACCCTTTTAGGGGTCGAACGACCCTTTCACAGGGGTCGCCTAAGACAATCGGAAAAAACATGTTCACTGAACTTATGAAGTAGCAACAAAAATAATTTATTGTATAGGTCACCACAACATGAGGAACATTTTAAAGGGTCACAACATTAGGAGGTTTGAGAAACACTGCTTGAGAGTCTTATAAAAAATGTGGCTCATCAGGTCGCAGTAGACACAACTTCCATGAAATAGTCAGTCGGTCCGTCAGTCAGCCAGCCAGTCAGAGCAAACATTCGGAAGAAAGTAGATGCAATACACCGCACAGGAACAAGACTTTGTAACTGAGGCGGCTGGTGTATAGGCACTTCGGCACTGCCAAATCGCCTATTTTTACTTGATAGTATAGGTTACATGGAGCCGTCGTGATGTAGCTGCTAGACGCTCGCCTGAAGATCGGAAGGTCGTGGGTTCGGATCCTGATTGAGCAGGACTTTTTCAAAATTTACCAGGTCGACCCAGCCTGGAGTGGGTAACAAGTACAGTTCCAGGAAGTAAACTCGGCCGGCGTGATGCTGACCACATCACCCACCCAGCGTCGACTGGTCTATAAAATATAGGTCTAGCTCTATATGCCCAATACACATAAAGGCGGGAAAACGGGGCCTTTACTTTATTATGCATAACCTTCAATGCGTAATTCAATGAACCTATTGTTTATCGTTAAGCTTTTTTTTTTTTAGTTAGTTAGTTACAGGACGTTGCAGAACCAACCCAAGCACTTACTGGCTTTTGTGGTTTCTCTAGGCAAATTGTATTTACAGTAGTTTATCATTGCTTCTGAGCGGTCAGCAATCGGTACCACTGTCGAAACCGGCTCAAGACAAATCGTCCGCAGCAGGGATCGAACCCGGAATCCCGGCATTATGAAACGAGTTCGTAAAGCCTAAACCACAGACGCCGACCCTTTCTTTATACCTTTAGATTAATTATACTAACCTTGAGCCATTCACAAGTTCGTTGAACAATTACTTTGCACTTCACAGTTCCTTTGGCATCGTGTTTCGGTTGTGCCCATGCACACAGGTCCGAGATATGCAGCTGTATGTTAGGCAGAGAGAGAGAGAGAGAGAGAGAGAGAGAGAGAGAGAGAGAGAGAGAGAGAGAGAGAGAGAGAGAGAGAGAGAGAGAGAGAGAGAGCACTGTGGCTCATGCAGTGCCGAACCTTCTGTGCAAATGTAAAGTACTGTTTCTTTTTGACTCCGAGTATGTTATACCGTTGTGCACTATTATTTATGTGATAACGTTATATGAGTATTATGTTTCCAGATATTTTGTTTATCCAAAACAAAATGTTTCCCTGTGACATTTTAAATAAAGTGGACACAAACAGTACATTGTAAAATTTATTGCCAGGTACATTTCTCTGTATCTCGTCAGGTGCATTATTATTATTATTTTGTGATTAGGTGTTTGTGGTCCTGTTTCACACACACTGTGGGGACAGTACAATCTTTATTTTATGCATGTGGTAGTTGAGCCTGCAGTGTCCAGTTCGTAGACGGAACATTGTTTATGTTGCTTTCTGTTGAGTTTGCTAATGGGGTCTTGTAGATGTTTACTGTTAGTTTGTTCTCTCCACAATTCCTTATATTTTCCCTTGATAAGTGTTCTGATTTCTGGTAACGACAATGGATGAGTATGTTGTTTTTCTTTTGTTCCATTTCTAGCAAGTCTGTCTGCTAACTCATTTCCTGGTATGCCGCAGTGAGCCATATTCCACTGCAGAACGATCTGATTGTTTTCTGCGCAGATTCCTCTGAGTCGCCTGGAGGACTGACATTCAGTCACCAAGAATAACAATTTTGCTGTTTTTAATGTTTCTTACCTCGAGCACTTTGGCTAAATCAATAATTGCTTGCTGCTCTGCTCTGAAGTTTGTTGAGAGTTTTCCGGAGGTGCATGACGTTTCTACTGTGGTCCCATTTTGCAGCATGATGACCAACCCAGCTCCTCTGTTTGTTTTTTCCTGCTTACCCCAATGATCCATCGGTGAATACCCACGAATTTAATAATAAGCAAAAAATATATATATATATATATTAATAGCTTTAATTTCGATTTGTTCAATCTGAAAAGTTAACTTTGTGGCTTGGTTTGCTTTTGTGTGTATGTGTGTGTGTGTGGGTGGGGGGAGGGGTTATCACGTTCACGCAGCATCCCCGAAGGCGGAGCTTTAGGTTATAACTATGACTAGGTTTATGTGCGCCATATAAAATGGCTTAAGATTGCTCGCCACCAAGTAGCTCTGAAAAGAACTCTTCCAATGTTGATGCGATCAAAGAAGACAGACCCAAATACTGTCCCGACTGGCAACGAAGTCGTCTACCGGCCAGCCAATGGAAGGACACAATCGCCGATGAACTTTGTGGCTGCGATTTGTGTATGCAATGTTTTGCTTGCTGCGTTTGTGGTGTAGAGGTAATAAAACACAGATTGCGTGGGAAAATATTTAACAACACAAGTATATGTTTGAGGTTAGTTGAGTATCCTTTACAGGACGTTGCAGAACCAACCCTAGCAGTGATATTTTTTGGCTGTCGTAGTTTTTCTAGGTAATTTTGAGTTCAGTAGTTTGCCATTGCCTTCTGAACAGTCGGCTCTCGATACCACTGTTGAAACCAATTCAAGGCGAAGAATCCCCTGCAGCTGGGATCGAATCCTGCCACACCGGCATTACGAAGGGCGTTCGCAACGCCTAAGCCACAGACGTCGACTGTTTATGAAGGCATATACGTAAAAGTAAGTCAAGGACCCTATTCCCCGCCTTCTGAGGTACTGGGCACAAAGGGTTAGACCTATATTTATAGGCCAATCCGCACTAAGTGGGTGATTTGATGAATATCACACAGGCCGCCTTTACTTCTCAGGACCACATCTAGTATCCACTCAAGGCTGGGGCGACCTGGAAGCCAAGGTAATCTCAAACAAACAAACAAAAAACAAAAGGTCAGGCCCCGTCAGGTCCCCAACCCATAAGGTATATACATAAAAATGACTTTAGATTGCTCGCCACCAAGTTGCTCTAAAAAAGAAGCAAATATGTGTGAAAGACAAACATATATCTCTATATAAAAGCACCTACGTTTAAATATCTGAAAGCAACTACGTGTGTATTCATGTGTATTGAAGCACGTAACCTAGATATGTACATATGACTAAAATACCATGGTATAAGTCTGTGTAAAAACACGGACATGTGTGTGTGCATGTATAAAAACATTTACCTGAAGTTAGAAACAAACGAAAAGCACTTCATCACCAGTATTATCGTCTGCCACTTTTCCCGCGCCAGAATGAACTTCTCAAACGATCTGTGACTGAGAACTTTCATATCGCCCAGCGCAGCTTTGCCGGACATCATTCGATCAAATTCGCTCACACACCAGTCCCAAAATAGCCGCTCTCCGAGAAAACGGCTTTTTTTGCGCTAACCCTACTACTGTCAGTCTGGTCTCACTCGGCGGTCTCTTTGTTGTCTTCGTTTCATTATTTTTTTTTATTTCATTTAGTGCCAAGCAACTGTTGAGTTTATTTGTAAATCCATACATGATAAGTAAGGTGCCAATATCACGAAAACATTAGGAGTGATCAGGGAAATGGAGAGAAAAATGTGTGTGTTTGTATATGGGGTGGGGGATGTAAAAAAAAAAAAAGGGGGGGGGGGGGGGGTCTCATACACATTTTTAAGATAGGGGAGGGTTGTCTCAAGGGAGGCCTGAATTTTCTGAGATGCGTAATAATAATAGTAGGAAAGAAATTGATGGATGGAGTAAAGGAGACACATCAGACAAACAATATAAAATGAACACAAATTACACAACTAGCAAAAGACAAGAAACTACATTTAACTCCTCACTGTGACACATCACGGCATAAGTGGTAGGACAAAAGTTAGTAAAGTTAGTAAAGTAAAGGACCTGTTTCCACGCCTTTCAGGCGTATTGGGTATATAGGGCTAGACCTATATTTTATAGACCAGCGACACAAGATGGGTGATGTAATCAGCACCGCTTCGGTCGCCTTTACTTCCCAGGACAGCACCCGGTACCTACTAAAGGCTGGAAACGTAGAATAGTATTAATAACAATGTGCTAAATGGCAACAAAATGTATATCCGAAATAAAACGAAATGCATCAACACACACAAAAGTAGTACCTCAGCATCTTCCTCAATCCTTAAACTTATAAAAAACAAATTTCCCATAAGAAATAAAGTGAGAATGATTTATTTGTTCCCATAAAGACAAAATTGTATTGCTATTGGCCTATTATACACTGATCGGGTTGTAAAACAATAATTAAAACATTGCATAAAAATACAATAAATATAAATACAAAAGCAATAGATGATACAAATTGAATTTTACATAGCTTTAGTTTGTTGAGAAGAGTCGAATGCCTACTAGAATGGTGCTGAGAAGGATGGAGGAGAAGATGTCACTGTTAGGAAGGTGAGCACACATTTTTTTTTTCATCTTTTTTTTTTTTTCTCTTTTATCCATACTTGGACCTAGTTCAGGCTCACTGGGTTTTATTTTTATTTTTTTTTAAAAAGCGTCCATAAACTGTGCTTCTGCCTTCTCATCATGTTACGGAAATGTGACAATGTCTAGTCATTTAGACAATGCTGTTACGGCGTGTTTGAGAACTTGTGCAAGTCGAAATTCCAAACAAATATCAACCATGATTGTTGGAGTCTAAACAGGACGTATATCATGTAGGACTTATACATCCGAGGTTGCACTGTACTTAAATGAGAACTTCTATACATGGTTATGGGGGTAGCTTAGCCACCATTATGAATGTGTTACGGAAACTCAGCTAATCTACCCCCTCCCCCACCCACCCCCCCCCCTCCCAAATCCCTAAACTTAGGGGACATTATTCTCAACGAACATGTTCGGTGCCTATGATGATATCCTTCTTCTTCCTCAGCGTTCCGAGCCCTTGAGGTTCATTGCTGCAGATATCACCCGCCTCCACTCATCTGGCTGGCCTTTTCTTTGCAGCTGATGACACCAAGTGTTTGCAGGTCTTTCTGGACGTTATTTCTCCATCCTCTTCTTGGTCTGCCTCTCATGATATTTCTGTAAATATAAGTGTTATTTAATGATGAAATTAATCTACTCTGTCTGGTTGTTTAACTTCTCTGTTCAATAAGTTTATTATTGTACAAGTATTTTCTTTAGACTCAACATTTATTGGTTTCAAGTATCAATAGCTTGGATAGAACACGCCGAAGACATCGATCGATCGATCCGTCAGTTTGTCCCTCCTGGCTGCTACCTACCTTTTTTAGACAAATATATAGTTTAATCATTAACCCAACCCCCCCCCCCCCCCTTTCACACTCCCCTTTTCCCCCGTTCTGCACTAGCACTAGCATTATGGAACAAGTATCCTGGCTTCACTAGCAGCACACACTAGCATTATGGAACAAGTGTCCTGGCTTCACTAGTAGCACACACTAACATTATGGAACAAGTGTCCTGGCTTCACTAGCAGCACACACTAGCATTATGGAACAAGTGTCCTGGCTTCACTAGTAGCACACACTAACATTATGGAACAAGTATCCTGGCTTCACTAGCATTATGGAACAAGTATCCTGGCTTCACTAGCATTATGGAACAAGTATCCTGGCTTCACTAGCAGCACACACTAGCATTATGGAACAAGTGTCCTGGCTTCACTAGTAGCACACACTAACATTATGGAACAAGTATCCTGGCTTCACTAGTAGCACACACTAACATTATGGAACAAGTGTCCTGGCTTCACTAGTAGCACACACTAACATTATGGAACAAGTGTCCTGGCTTCACTAGTAGCACACACTAACATTATGGAACAAGTATCCTGGCTTCTAGCACTAGTAGCACACACACACTAACATTATGGAACAAGTGTCCTGGCTTCACTAGTAGCACACACTAACATTATGGAACAAGTATCCTGGCTTCACTAGTAGCACACACTAACATTATGGAACAAGTATCCTGGCTTCACTAGTAGCACACACTAACATTATGGAACAAGTATCCTGGCTTCACTAGTAGCACACACTAACATTATGGAACAAGTATCCTGGCTTCACTAGTAGCACACACTAACATTATGGAACAAGTGTCCTGGCTTCACTAGTAGCACACACTAACATTATGGAACAAGTATCCTGGCTTCACTAGCATTATGGAACAAGTATCCTGGCTTCACTAGTAGCACACACTAACATTATGGAACAAGTATCCTGGCTTCACTAGCATTATGGAACAAGTATCCTGGCTTCACTAGCATTATGGAACAAGTGTCCTGGCTTCACTAGCAGCACACACTAGCATTATGGAACAAGTGTCCTGGCTTCACTAGTAGCACACACTAGCATTATGAAACAAGTGTCCTGGCTTCACTAGCATTATGGAACAAGTATCCTGGCTTCACTAGCATTATGGAACAAGTATCCTGGCTTCACTAGCATTATGGAACAAGTGTCCTGGCTTCACTAGCAGCACACACTAGCATTATGAAACAAGTGTCCTGGCTTCACTAGTAGCACACACTAACATTATGAAACAAGTGTCCTGGCTTCACTAGTAGCACACACTAACATTATGAAACAAGTGTCCTGGCTTCACTAGTAGCACACACTAGCATTATGGAACAAGTGTCCTGGCTTCACTAGTAGCACACACTAGCATTATGGAACAAGTGTCCTGGCTTCACTAGCAGCACACACTAGCATTATGAAACAAGTGTCCTGGCTTCACTAGTAGCACACACTAGCATTATGGAACAAGTGTCCTGGCTTCACTAGTAGCACACACTAGCATTATGGAACAAGTGTCCTGGCTTCACTAGTAGCACACACTAGCATTATGAAACAAGTGTCCTGGCTTCACTAGCAGCACACACTAGCATTATGGAACAAGTCTCCTGCCTTCACTAGCAGCACACACTAGCATTATGGAACAAGTCTCCTGGCTTCACTAGCAGCACACACTAGCATTATGGAACAAGTGTCCTGGCTTCACTAGTAGCACACACTAGCATTATGGAACAAGTGTCCTGGCTTCACTAGCAGCACACACTAGCATTATGGAACAAGTGTCCTGGCTTCACTAGTAGCACACACTAGCATTATGGAACAAGTGTCCTGGCTTCACTAGTAGCACACACTAGCATTATGGAACAAGTGTCCTGGCTTCACTAGCATTATGGAACAAGTATCCTGGCTTCACTAGCATTATGGAACAAGTGTCCTGGCTTCACTAGCAGCACACACTAGCATTATGGAACAAGTGTCCTGCCTTCACTAGTAGCACACACTAACATTATGGAACAAGTGTCCTGGCTTCACTAGCAGCACACACTAACATTATGGAACAAGTGTCCTGGCTTCACTAGTAGCACACACTAACATTATGGAACAAGTCTCCTGCCTTCACTAGTAGCACACACTAGCATTATGGAACAAGTCTCCTGCCTTCACTAGTAGCACACACTAACATTATGGAACAAGTGTCCTGCCTTCACTAGTAGCACACACTAACATTATGGAACAAGTGTCCTGGCTTCACTAGCAGCACACACTAACATTATGGAACAAGTGTCCTGGCTTCACTAGTAGCACACACTAACATTATGGAACAAGTATCCTGCCTTCACTAGTAGCACACACTAACATTATGGAACAAGTGTCCTGGCTTCACTAGTAGCACACACTAACATTATGGAACAAGTGTCCTGGCTTCACTAGTAGCACACACTAGCATTATGGAACAAGTGTCCTGGCTTCACTAGCAGCACACACTAACATTATGGAACAAGTGTCCTGGCTTCACTAGTAGCACACACTAGCATTATGGAACAAGTCTCCTGCCTTCACTAGCAGCACACACTAGCATTATGGAACAAGTCTCCTGGCTTCACTAGCAGCACACACTAGCATTATGGAACAAGTGTCCTGGCTTCACTAGTAGCACACACTAACATTATGGAACAAGTCTCCTGGCTTCACTAGCAGCACACACTAACATTATGGAACAAGTGTCCTGGCTTCACTAGCAGCACACACTAACATTATGGAACAAGTGTCCTGGCTTCACTAGTAGCACACACTAGCATTATGGAACAAGTGTCCTGCCTTCACTAGTAGCACACACTAACATTATGGAACAAGTGTCCTGCCTTCACTAGTAGCACACACTAACATTATGGAACAAGTGTCCTGGCTTCACTAGCAGCACACACTAACATTATGGAACAAGTGTCCTGGCTTCACTAGTAGCACACACTAACATTATGGAACAAGTATCCTGCCTTCACTAGTAGCACACACTAACATTATGGAACAAGTGTCCTGGCTTCACTAGTAGCACACACTAACATTATGGAACAAGTGTCCTGGCTTCACTAGTAGCACACACTAACATTATGGAACAAGTGTCCTGGCTTCACTAGTAGCACACACTAGCATTATGGAACAAGTCTCCTGCCTTCACTAGCAGCACACACTAGCATTATGGAACAAGTCTCCTGGCTTCACTAGCAGCACACACTAGCATTATGGAACAAGTGTCCTGGCTTCACTAGTAGCACACACTAACATTATGGAACAAGTCTCCTGGCTTCACTAGCAGCACACACTAGCATTATGGAACAAGTGTCCTGGCTTCACTAGTAGCACACACTAACATTATGGAACAAGTCTCCTGGCTTCACTAGCAGCACACACTAGCATTATGGAACAAGTGTCCTGGCGTCACTAGTAGCACACACTAACATTATGGAACAAGTATCCTGGCTTCACTAGCAGCACACACTAACATTATGGAACAAGTCTCCTGCCTTCACTAGCAGCACACACTAGCATTATGGAACAAGTGTCCTGGCTTCACTAGCAGCACACACTAACATTATGGAACAAGTATCCTGGCTTCACTAGCAGCACACACTAACATTATGGAACAAGTCTCCTGCCTTCACTAGCAGCACACACTAACATTATGGAACAAGTGTCCTGGCTTCACTAGCAGCACACACTAACATTATGGAACAAGTATCCTGGCTTCACTAGCAGCACACACTAACATTATGGAACAAGTGTCCTGGCTTCACTAGCAGCACACACTAACATTATGGAACAAGTATCCTGGCTTCACTAGCAGCACACACTAGCATTATGGAACAAGTATCCTGGCTTCACTAGCAGCACACACTAACATTATGGAACAAGTGTCCTGGCTTCACTAGCAGCACACACAGGCACACCACGCAGCATGTGGCGGAGAACACTCCAACCTCACTTAGGTCAAACAATGAATGCCTGTGGTAGTTAGTTTTGAATAATTTGTATCAGTCACGGTAATGTAACAAGGCAGATGTGGTCAAGGCCCTTTGGGAACAAGCAACGGAATCAGTAGAGAAGCAAGATTATTATGGCCTGGGGAGAATGGGGCACCTGGGAGTGGTAACCAGATGGTCTGGCCGGCTCACTACACTCAGAGGAAAGGCAAGACGGACATTCACCCAGATTGTGACCGGTTACAACTATCCAGTTTCGTCCTTATTAGGACGAAATTTTTTGTCATTTGAAGCCCCACCCTGGCTTTTGTCAGGGGCCACAATATAGGCAGGCAATACATATGGCCAATTGTCTAAATGCGGTTTCTGGGACCTCTCCACGGCGATCCTCATCCACATGGTGGCACTTTGTGTCATCGGGTGTTTATCGCTTTTGTGATGTCCTAGTGGGGTAGAAGGTCAGTCAGTCGGTACCATCAGTATTGGAACTCTGTATTGGCTGCTGAAACGATGACGGAGCATGCATGGGAAAGCTTCGAGTGCTGTGACGTTGATTCTTAACTCAACTCAACTCACGGTAATGTAAAGCAAAGAACCTTTTTTCATGGGTTTGGTCGTATTGGGCATAAAGTGCTTGACCATTTTTTTACAGACCAAATGGCACTTGCTGAATGGTGTGGTCAACATCACGCAGGCCGCCTTTACTTCCAGTGACTTTAATTGGACCTATTTTAGGCTGGGTAGACCTGCGAGCCAACGTCATTTTTTAAATAAAATGTACAGTTCCGCTCGGATTTAAACTCACGACCTTCGGATCCGTAGGCATCTAGCCACTACACTGCAGCTCCCTCATGGTAATGACGATGACTTGTAGTCGCTAGTATGCGCATGCTCACCAAATGGCCCAGCTTCAACTGAGGCACACACAGGGACAAAACACAGTCACTGAAAACAGCAACAGACTATGTTTTCACAACCTGCATTTTGTATGCTTCAAAATCACAGTTGTTTTAACACTCCCTAAAGGTACGGAAATATAATTACTTACTATGTGGCTTTAGACTGTTGGTCCCTACTGTACTTCCGGCACGACATTGTCACGTGCAACGTCTCATTTGCCCTGCGGCAACGTTGCACCCTAATCACGTAACCGGTACAAGACTGAGCAGACCAGCAGGAAATTTCTACAGATCTGCGGCTGTCCGTCGACCATAGGTTGAGAAGCACTTAGATCTATGAAAGGTCACTTACCATGTGTGTCTGGTGGTAAAGTTTTTTTTTGGGGGGGGGGGGCAGGGGGGGACTGTATGGATGGGTGGTCGCCGGACGATCAGATAGACTAACAGGCAGGCAGCAGACAGACAAACATACGGAGAGGCAGACAAACAGACATACATACATTTAGACAGTCAGATAAATAGATAGGCAGGGAGAAAAAGGCAAGAGACAAACAGACAGACAGACAGACAGACAGACAGACAGACAGACAGACAGACAGACAGACAGACAGACAGACAGACAGACAGACAGACAGACAGACAGACAGACAGACAGACAGACAGACAGACAGACAGACAGACAGACAGACAGACAGACAGACAGACAGACAGACAGACAGACAGACAGACAGATAGATAGATAGATAGATAGATAGATAGATAGATAGATAGATAGATAGATAGATAGATAGATAGATAGATAGATAGATAGATAGATAGATAGATAGATAGATAGATAAACAGACAGATAGGCAGGGAGACAAAGGAAGGGAGACAGACAGACAGACTGACAGATAGATAAACAGATAGATAGATAGACAGACACTCAAACAGACAGACAGATAGACAGACAGACAGACAGACAGATAGATAAGTGGACAGACAAACTAGTACCCGTCAATGCAAGATCACATAGAAGATTCCATTATGTTTCCCACCATTTCAACAGCAGAACTGACATGAAAGACCTTTTGATGCTTGATAGTCTCCAGATTTGCACCTAAAATCCCGGTCAGTAACAGTCTATTGAACATTATCCAATATCGACCAGTTGTTTGAACATGGGATAATCTAGATAACTAATGGCTGTTTAGCACAGTGTTAATATGAATGTCCGGATGCAATATCTAGTTCTCTATGTCCTTTCCAATTTAAAAAAAAAAAGTTTATCGATGATAAAGCTTGCCAAAAAAAATTTGGCACCCTACTCGTCAGTATTTGTATACAAAAGATGAAGGTGGAAATATAGCATTAGATGTGCGCGTGATGTGCCAACTGGTCTATACAAAATTTAGGCCTAGCACTATATGTCCAATGCGCCAAAGGCGTTAAAAGTCTTGGCCAAGGTTTCAACATCACCACAATCAGGTCCTCCCATACTTGCTCCATTCATGTGCCAGTGCGAATCAACTGAAATGTTTCTTATTGTTGCAGTGGAAAAACTTATAAACAAATAACTAGTCCCGGAACAATCCAGAAATATGTGCATGCATTAAATGCATATTTCAGGTGTTAGAGGCACCAAAGCCAACAGTCGCCACCAGAAAACCGGTTTGTCGTTAATAGAAGCATTTGGGCACAATAAGTTGGCTCTACACACGTAGAATGATTACATAAAATATTTCACTAACGCATACATAAACTGGCTACTGGCCATACTGATTAACACAACCGCTGCACAGTTGAAAGGTATTCCACAGGAAAAACACAGCTCAAGCACTAAGTAGCTCAGGCAGCAAAACCATAGACTACCGTCCTTATGTGGAAACTGCATTAGCAAAGCGCTGTGGTAAACAAAAATAACTTTGAAACGTAACATTTTGCCAAGCTTTTCCTCCATTTTGGCCAAAAAGTCATGCGTTTAAAGAGACCTTTACAGGATCAGAATGGCCAAACAAAACTAAAATCCAGAATTTGACAAAAAAACCAGCAGAGTTTACAGCCAGTGAATGCAAAGAAAAGAAGAAGAAGAAATTAATAACATCTTCCCAGAATCTATTCTCAAAATTCTGATGCAGCTAAAATAGCTTACACTGCTCTACAGACAGGGACAGACTTGTTTTACTTATGACAGCCATCATCACAATACTTATCCATGTGTACTTCCAACTGGATTTATGTATATCTTATTTCAGTCACTGTTAACCATAATATGTTAGGCAAAAAACAGTATAACCACAGTAAGCTAGACACTCATCTGTCAGCCTCTAGGTCTTAGGGTCAAATCTGAATCCAGGCAGATTTGTTTTTCAAAATGACATTTGCTCTGAGGTCAACACAGCCTATATTGGGCCCCAGGTAAAGTCTGGAAAGTAAAGGTGACAGGCATGATGCTAACCACATCACCCATCATGGAAAGATGGTCTACAGAAATATGAGCCCAGTATCAAATCCCCTGGCACCAACGCTGGCATTAAAAGAATCCTTTAGAAACTTTTTACTTTTATTTACTTACTGTTCAACAACAATAAACAGATTTGTTTAAGGAAAAATTAAATGACGAACTTTAGTTAATTAATAAATTTAATAATATGGCATAATCAAATAGGCTGATTTCTCTCTATCATAAAGAATAATAATTTTGATGACACTAAAACTGACATTTTCACAAAAACAATAAAATACATAACTGGAATACACAATGGCTTGCAACCGGTCATAACAGGCTACCAGATTCACTTAGCCTAAAACAGGTACTGAGAAAAATCCTAGCAGCATACTGACATCACCTAATCACTGCTAACTGATCTAAACATAAAGGTTAGGCACCTAATGCCTGATCTACCACAAGGCTGGAGACAGGACCCTATTTTCTCATAAAGTCTTGTTTACCTCATCTATAGGATCTGGGCTACTTTCTAAATATGTAATGAGATATTTGAAGATATTCTTTTTCTTTTGTCCTATTGTGAAGTGTCGCAGAGGAGATAGATGCAGTTTTCCTGTCTACTGCTAGTTGTACAGCTTGCATTGATGTCATATTGTGTTTCTGTACTATCTCTTTTACTCCATTCACCCATCTCATTTTTTAATGGCCTCTTGCCTTGCAGCCTGCTGTTTCTTGTGTAGAACACTCTAGCTGCTGGCTGATTTTGTTCCATTCTGACCAGATGACCAAACCATTTGATTCTCTAATGTTCTATGAAATTGAAATCATTTACTGGAACTGTGTCTTTCACTGTTCTTAGTTACTTCAATTTACGATAAATGTTTAAAGTTTCAAATCTCAAAACATATAGCTAGGCTGACAAGTTAAATCTGGCATAAAACATGACCAATGGGCTGAAATTTAGTGAAAGAATCAAGGAAATATATTTACCCTACCAGACCGCTGGCCCGATTTTCCGGGAATTTCCTAACCAGCCGCTAAACCGCTGGCCCACTTTTCCGGGAATTTACGTAGTGCGTGACAAATATGTGTCAGACTAAAAATAACCAGCCTATCGCCATCAGACTTCGTTGTTAGTCATTGCGAATGACTTCAGACGTGTGTTGAGATTTCTTTGTGTGGTTTGATGTGAAAAAAATTCGGAAAATTCTCAATGAAACCAGCGGCTTTGACAGGAAAGTGACGTAGGTCTAGGCTTATCACAGTCCAACAGTTGATTGATACTTTGGTTAATTCAGACTGTGAATATGTTCCCAGTTGAAGTGACACAGTCAGTTAGAGCTAGAGTGAGGAGGAGAATTATGAAAATTATAGATTTAAAACTGGATCGACAGTAAGAGAAAGGGGCGTGTCCCTCAAACAGCAACATCTGGTGCTTACTTCGCGAATCAAGCTGATCCTACTAGGTAGATTGGCACACAAAGGGGAAAGATTGGCGTTAGATGAAAGGTAAAGTTTTATCTTATTCTAACCACTTGTTTGCCTATTACTAATTTTTTTGTACATCATGATTTTTTGCGTGTTAGTGCCCAGGAGCTCAGGTTAAAGGGACAGTTAGGTTCAGGGCCTCAGGTCTGGTAGGGTTAAGCAACATGTAACTAAACCATTTAACATCAGGACACAAATAACCACTTATTATAAAAATGGACCTTATAGCATTCTTATTACCAAAATAACAAAACAAAACACACACACACACACACAAAAGTTAAGAATAACAGTTTCACAATTAACAAAGTCTGATCCTGCAGCATTCATCGTCTAAGTATTTTAAATTACAATATATAATTAACACAATGAGTAACATGATACTGCCAACATTTTAAAAATATATCTAGTTGTATTGTCTTAAAACACTTATGGCAACATAATCTAATTAATCATGAACAAGTCTTCAAAAGAAGAAAGAAAAAATATTAGCATATGAAATTAGATGATATATCTTCTTGAACAGAAATTGCATTCGTAAGGCACAGAAAGTAGAACTCAGACAGGATCACTGACTCATCATCATTCTTCTTCTTCTGCTCTGTATCCCCCATCGGAGCCTAGAGCCTCAGTAAACTCAAGCTAAGTTGTCCTACCCCCTTCTATTGCATGCAGCTCACCCCAAGTCCTCCCCATCATGTTATCTTCATTCTAATTTCCTTCTCTGTGTGTTTTTGGTTTGTTTTCATCTCTATGACCCTTTAGGTTCTAGTGTTAGGACTTTCTAGTTATACTGATTTTGGGGTTTTCTCATGTATCGTATCTAACGCCAGCATCTTTTCTTCACCTCTTCTTCTTCCTTTCTATCCTTTGTTTTCTAACAAAGCTCCATGTTAGGTATTTTATATCATTTGGTTCCCTGTTCTGCACAGGCAGCAGTTGATAAACATCATTTTTTACCTTGAAACATCTCGACTGACTGGAATTTGATAAACTGTAAGATATGCCTTTGCTCAGCTCTCACATAGAATGACAATTACTGGAATGCTCAGATGCTGCTACTAAAACACTTATTTGAGGCTGAGGTAACTGTACAGACAGAAAATGGAAAAAAAAAAGAATTCGGGAAGATAAGTCTTAGAAGATAGGATCATATGATAAGGCTGTAAGATTTGCCTTCGCTCAACTCTCACACAGAAAGACAATCAGTGCAAATTTTATACATTGCTGCTAAAATGCTTATTTGTCCTGCATTACAAAAAATAAACATGAGGTTTAAACATGACATCATTTATGTAAAAATTGTTATTTCATTGTTACGAGCTAAGGTGGGGCAGTGACTATTGTATTTGTCTCCCAGCCTAACAGTCGCAGGTTCGATTCGGCAATGATGTGCTTTTTAAAAAAATGAAAAATAATATGAGTTACTATGTCAACTCAATCTTAACTGGGCACCAGGAAAATGTCCAAGGAAGTAAAGGAGATCAAGGTGTGATATTAACCACATTCTTAATTGAGTGCCAATTGGTCTATAAAAGTGTGGAGCCTAAACCATACACCTAATGACCCCTAATGGATAAAAGTGCCCTCTGCTGTACTTTGTCATTGGCATCCATGTAAAATAAAAAAACACATCCAAACAAAATACTATCACAGCCATTGCTGATCCCAAGCCTGGATGAAAAAGGAGGATGGCTAAGCGTGGGGCCAGCTCTCCCACCCTGTAAACAATTATTTACTACAGAAACTTAGAGGAAGTGATGCCATTCCTGTAAACAAAGGAGGTGAGGACAGGCAAAAGAAACCCTCAAATGAACCGCTGAGAGAGGCCAAAGGGGCTGGACTGGATTTCATCTATGATATTCAATAAATTGCATAGGATAGAATGTAATGGAGGAACTGACTGTGAGATATATGACACATATAATGGCACAACAGGTCAATAAATGAATGCAAAATACTAAACTCTTACAAAAACATTATACGTAATATTCAGCAAGTGTAGCAGCCCTATACAAAAGAACTCATAAATTACATAATTACAAACATGATCTCCAAACAGTAAACAATCACTAGAGTAAAAATATGTCGTCCCGTTTCGGGATGCAATTTTGGTTATTTTAAAGCCCACCCCGGCTGTAGTCAAGGGCCCTAATATAACCTAAGTCAGGGGCCCTAATACGTAACTTAAGTCAAGGGCCCTAATATAACCTAAAGTGAACCAACTGAAAACTGTGAATCTGCAACCATGGTAGACTGCAAGAACAGTTAAATGGGGTGTAGCCAAACAAGAACACTATGCGGGTAGCCAAAGAAGAATAATAAACCAACACAGGACTGGTGTTGTCAGCCGCTACACGCTGCAGGATTTACTGAGGAGGGGTTCCGAGCACTTAAGGACTGAGTGGTTCGACGTGCAATGAGGATAATCTGTCAACTAACTAACTAATATAATCTAAGGGCTGAACGGGGTTTCTGGGACCTATCCCCGGCTGATCCTCATCCGCATGGTGGCATTTTCTGTCACCGTGTGTTTATCGCTTGGTGGATGTCCTGGCAGGGTTGAAAATCATTCATTCAATCCCTAGACTAAACATCTAATATGTGCTTCCCCAATAATAAGTCTCTACTTTTCTTTCACTGTGATGATTTACTTACCGGTCTAGGTTACACATTTTGCAAAAAAAAACACATCTTTAAAAAAATGACCACATGCCTCCTCATAACTCTACTTTTCTCTTACCCTGACTATGTATTTACTAATTAAAGTTATCTACTTAGTGGTGAAGAACAGATCCTTGGTTAACATGGAAGTAATATATGGGATCTGTCTGTTCTGATTTTCATACACATTGTTAGCATTTAATTCAAAAGCCTGTGCCACTTTCTTGTTGACTCTGGTGATCATTGTCAACAAGTCCATTGTCTGCCAGTTCTGCTCAAAGACATCATGTATTGACTGAATGAACCAAGATGGTTTTGATATATTTTTCCAGGCTGAGGAGGGAGAAAAATACAAACATCAGTTAAAGGCTGACATGACTTTTGTATATTCACTGCCTTTATTTCTCCATGTTGGTTACAGGGCCTAATTTTTCTAAAAAAGGTAGGGAGTTGGGGGGGGGGGGGGGTGGGGGAGATCCGCTGCCCCTTTACAACACACACACACAAAACTTGCCCCGTTTCCCTAACTAAAAGTGAAGTAAAGAACCCTTTTCACGCCTTTTAGGCTTATCGGGCATATCGAAAGAGCGCCCATATTTTCTACAGACCATCGGCACTAGGTGGGTAATGTGGTCAGCATTACGCCGGCTGTCTTTACTTCCCCAAGACAGCCATCCCGGTACCATTTTTAGGCTGGGGCCACCTGTGACGCCCCATACCATGATAACAATCCATGCAGCCAGCTGTGGGTTTCGATCTGGAATTACGAGTCGGACTCGCAATGTCTAAGCCACGGGCACTGCGTTTCCCTAACTACATGTTTTTATGCTAACTACAGGATAATTGTTATGTCTGTGGCTTAGGCGTTGGGAACACGCTTCGTAATGTCGGAGTGCCGAGTTCGATCCCAGCTACGGACGATTTGTAATGCGTTGGTTTTCGGCGGTGGTACCGACAGCTGACCATTTAGAAAGTAACAGCAAACTACTGAAGATAAAATGTGCCTAGAAAAACTTCAACAGCTAAAAAATGCTGTGGTTGGTTCTGCAACGTCCTATTAAGGATGTGGAACTTTTTTTTAAAATGGGAATATTATATGGTGAGACTTAAATCTCTTCCACAGTGTGACTCTTGTATCACTGTCTGACAGGCATAAAAACAGTTTTTTCTTTCTAAATCGCCCACCACTGAAATCGAATACTTGTACACGTTGATGATTTCATTGTGAAACTATTTCACTAAAATCTAGGCCACAGAATTGTACTGAACATGTATGTCGTAAAAAGACTAGCTAAGGTCTTGCTGAAACTGAAACAGATGGGTCAAAAAGTGCAGATATGGTAGCCTAGGTGTAAATTGCAAGACACCAACTGTCCTTTTAAGGGCAAATTAAGATTATTTTATTTTTATTTTTTATGAAGTGTAACAAAATCATACCTGTTCCATTAGCTTTATTACAAACATATGTACATAAGAAGATGTATTAAACTTAAGCAACTGTTAAAAAGCAAACGTGCCCCTGGAGTTGTCAGAAGAAGCTGACATAAGTGTTTGACATGCATCTCACTGCATGATGAGACAGCAAAGGTTGCCTGCAAAGGACTTTAGCTGTTCAATAAACCATTCAAACATCGCTGTCATGAAGTTCTGACACACAATCTATAGTCCCAATCTGTCCCTATTTGTCTTTTACTTATTTGGAGCTTTTAATCTTTTCACCCGAGATGATGATAATCTGGCATCACTATCTATTACAAATCCTGGCGTGAGCCTTTCTTTTTTTTTTTTTAAACAGACCAATCAGCACTTGGTGAGTGATGTGGTCAACGCCACGATGGCCACCCGTTGAATTCCCATGATTCTTCCTGGTACCAATTTTATGCTGGGTCAGGCTGGCAGCCGGTGTGAATTTGGACCCAAAACCTTTGGACCCAAAACCTTTGGACCGGTAGGCAAGCACCCAGCATCTGCAACCATGACTCCCCTTGTTTTCCTTGCATTATGGCACAGCTTTCCCAACACTCACATGCAATCCACATGATTTGGTATCTATAATAAAACAAGAAAAATGCAGTAGAAAGAAAACTCAACAGTGGAATAATGGATGAATGATGCATACCTGGAATCATTGAGTATGCCATCAAGAAGTCTGCTTCTGTTGGAATGCGACGAACAGTTTCCTCTTCATTTGATTCCTCTCCAGCACTTTCAAAGGATCTCTCTCCTTTCTCTGGCATGAAACCCTTGGAAGACTAATATAACCAAATTGTACAGGTTATTACTAATGTTAATAACTAGAACTATCAAGCTCACTCAACGGCATTAGAAATAAAAGGGACAGGTATTCACTAGCACTCATAAAACATTAAATCACAGAAGTTAGGGAAATAAATAGAGATAAGAGGATGTACTAAACGAAGAAAACATTTAAATCTTCAGCCAGAATTTCTTCTTCTTTTTCTCTGTGTTCGGTTTCCTATGCTCAGATCAGACCATCAGGTGGGATGCCTTTATGAACTCGCATGTCAGTAGCAAGCAGGTCCTTCATGGTTCCCCACAGCTTGCTCTGCACATTTTGCTCTTGAGGCCAAGTGTCTTTTCGAAGTTGTAGGTAGTGGGCAGGACTGCAGAATGTGCTCAGGTATTTGTGGTTCTGTCTGACAGTCACACTGTACAATTTTTATTTTGTGCATGTGGTAGTTGAGCTTGCACTGTCCTGTTCATAGACGTAAAATTGTTGCATGTTGCTTTCTGTTGAGTCTGCTGATGGGGTCTTGTGTATGTTTACTGTTTGTTCTCTCCATAATTCCTTGTATTTTCCTTTGATAAGTGTTCTGATTTCTGGTAAGGACAATGAATGGGTGTGTTGTTTCTCCTTTGTTCCAATTTTTTGCAAGTCTGTCTGCTAACTAATTTCCAGCTATGCTGCAGTGAGCTGGGATCCACTGGCGAACAATTTGATTGTTTTCTGAGAGTCTGTTGAGCTGGTGGGTCAATTCCAATGTTGTCTCATGGAACTCTCTGAGTCACTTGAAGGACTGACATGCAGTCACAAAAGAAAACAATTTTGCTGCTTTTTAATTTTTCTTTCCCCAAGCACTTAAGGGCTGAATCAATAACTGCTTGCTTTTCTGCTCTGAAGTTTGTTGAGAGTCTTCTGGAGGCGCATGACGTTTTTACAGTGGTCCCATCTTGCAGCATGATGACCAACCCAGCTCCTCCATTTTTTTTCTGCTCCCTCCAATAATCCATCAGTGTACAGCGAAAATGTAAACACGCCAATTCCAAAAGATTGCATTCACCTTGTTGGAAGAACAGTTTCTTTGTGTAAAGGCGAGGTTTCTTGGCATTGCCTTAGTGCGTCCGACTTGTCAACACTCGGGCCAACCACCCACCTCCCTAGGGTGAATATATTTAGGTGTACAAAATATAGCCCTCACCGCCGACACATCTTTCGTGTTTGGAGGATACAAAAGTATTCAATGCACGAGAGGTGGTCAGCAGGGAACTTGCTTTGCACAGTGGCAACGATGGCTGGGGAGTGCGTAGCAGCGAAAGAATTAACAAAACTCAGCATTCAGTTATGCCTAGGTGGCTCCCAAAAATGCAACAGAACTTTTTCTCGATCCAACAAAACAATGCACAACATCACACAAGCCAGAATATATGGGAAGCAATTGACTAATTGCATTGGACTGTACCCCAGCGTCTATCCAACAGCCCTTATCTGGCTTTCTATTTTCATTTCTTTTGTCCATTTAAAAATGTATTTTGCGATAAAGGGTTTAAATATGATGAGGATGTTATTCATGCTGTGAAGAACTGGTTACATGAGAAGTCTAATGATACACTTTATTTCATATAAGGAGAGCTTGAGGAAAAACAAATAGTTAACAGACATTATGTGTAAGAGGCTGGGCTTAAGAAGGACACAGGCCAGAAAAAAGACAGTCACAAGGTTAGCATAACTGCTATGGAACAGGAGAATAAGTAAATGACGAAAGGTGAATGTGTGAATGATAAGAAGTGAATGTGTGGATGATAAGAAGTGAATGTGTGGATGAAAAGAAGTGTGAAAGAACTAAGAATTATTCCGTATTTGGTGCTTTGACAAGTGTTCGAATGAATGTGTATGAATTAGAAAGTTGAACCTACTAAGCAGCCTACGGCAAAGTGTATCTGGCCATCTGATGGACAACAAATTGGCAGTGAAACCAGCATGGCAGTGATGAACATAATCAGAGGTTACATGCTGACGCCAACCACCTGTGTTGTAAAAGGGGACATTTTTTGACAGAAGACAGTTGACAGTGCTGTAAGTAATGGTACAAAGATTCATGTCTGAAGACAGGTCTAGAGCCAGTCTTTCAATCCTACACGTATTAGTGACAGTAGAAAGAGAATAGCGCACATCTTGAAACAACCATCAAACATTCCAAATTGAGAAGTGTGTTCTGCCCATCTATTGTGGATTTCCATGTGTGTTGTTGCTGTTACTGATGAATTTCTATAAGTTTCACCCATTCACTCATCAAAATACAGATAACAGAACACGGATTCCTTTCCGGTGTGTGTCAAAAGTGTGATAGCCATATTTAAACTGTCATTATATCATCACCATGTTTATCTGTACCGTGATATTATGTTCTTAACACTCTTTAACATCCTTAACAACAATACTGACAGGTTACACGGCAAATGAATGGCTACTGTAATTTCTATAAAACCTTTTAGTTTTTAAATTGAAGGATTTTCGTATAACTCTTTGTGTCGCACTCTGTATTTTTCAATTCCAGTAGCTTAAAACATCTTAAAGACTATTGGACACAACATGAGATTGAATTAATAATTACCTAGTACCGAAAGAGTTAATGCAATGTAACCTGATATCCCTAGGGAGGGGGAGGGGGGTGTGTGTGAGAGAGAGAAATAGTACTGAAAAAAGCATGCATGTATGACAAACCTGTATTAAAAACAACTTTGGTTTTGCAGCAAGAGATTTGCATAAGTGTCCCTTGAAAGGCTGAAGCAGTTCATCCACAGGGATTTTATCGTCAGTAGCACATACATAGCCATCGTCTCCATGAGTCAGTATGACACACACAAAGCAGTCGCTGTCGGTATGGTCCATGCTGGCCACTGCTCAGAGAATAAACACAAGTGGTTATTGTTTCTTCATTCTATTTTGTTTCAGAAGAAACATGAGTGTCAGTGTGTATTTAGTTTATACTAAATAATAAACTAACAAGGAAAAGTTACTGTTTCTTCACTCTATATCTAAACAAAACCAAAATAGTCAGTGTTTCTTCACTCATTATCATATCTAAATAACAGTTTATATCCTGGTAAAAACAGAAATAGTCTCCTCTATATTTATCTGAAAATAACAAAAATAGTTATTGTTTTTGTACTATATTTTACATTTTTTTAAATAATAAGAATAGTTACTGTTTCTTCACTCTATATATATATTTCCCAAGCAACAGGAATAGTAATTTTTTCCCAAACTGTATATTATATCTGAAAAACACAGAAACAGTTATTGTTTCTTTACTCTATTTTTTGTTTTGTTTTTGTTAAACAGGAATTAGGAAGTAAAGGTGGCCATTGTGATATTGACCACACCACCCATTAAATGGTGATTGGTCAATACAAATATAAGTCTAGCACCATATGCCTGACGCACCGCTGACGTAAAAGAGGTCCTTTACAGTACTTGGTCTGTAATTCCAAGGATTCAGGACGTCTTCTTAGTCCATACCGTGTGGCGTCGGTAGTCATGTTTATCCACAATCTTCTGTCTCGTGTACTTTCAATCAACTCTGACACAGATGATCCTCCTTGCCATGATGTCAAACTGTCCGGCATCTTTTCTCTTGGTCTCCCTCTACCTCTTTTCTTTTCCAACTTTCCCATGGTCACAATGTACTCCAGTTTTCTCTGTTTAGTGACATGACAAAATTTAAATCAGGAACTGAAACTTTTTTTTCTTCAGCATTCCGAGCCCTTGAGGTTCATTGCTGCAGATATCACCTGCCTCGTTTTATCTCTCTGGCTGGCCTTACCCTTATAAAAGGAACTGAAGTGAGTTGTATAATTAACATCTGTTTACCTTTTTGAAGTATTGACTTCATGTCAGCAGCTGTCTGGTCTTTGTAAAACATGACATCTTTAAATCCTAGAGTCTTCAACAAGTCAACCATGAGTTCTGCATCAGCACTTGGTTCCTGCAAACTTCTTTTACTATCCCCGATGTGGCCTCTTATGAATAGCCTGGGATGGAACGTGGTATTGTTGATAATCAATGCCACCCCTTTGTTCGGATGATCCATCTTATAAAGGAGAGATGAAAACGCAGACTCACTCATTCTCGGCAAGCTGTTCCTGACACCAGAGAAATCAAAAGTAATGTAAGAGAAGTATTGTTAAGCCAGTAGATAGTTTTATAATATTCAAAATTGTGTGGTGGAAAAATAAAAATAATATCACTCACAGGAAATCATCTGTCTTTTTTTTTTTTGAGAATCAACATGTTACCATCTGATCTCAAACTCACAGCCACAGATCTTTTTCTAGCTAGTCATCATCATTATCTGTCTCTTTGCATTCATATTTATGCTTGGATGTCTTAGTTTGGATGGCTAGTAATGCTGTACATTCAAGTAATGTGCTGATGAAAGCTTTCTAGCTGCAATATTTACTTGTAGTTTGTGTTTGATAATGTGAAGCTATCTGGATCTACTTGTCGTTTGGCTGGAAATATTTTTATGTTAACGATAAATGCTCCGTTTCCTGCAGCAAAAGTCTCCAGGGCCTCAATGATGATCATTCCAGAAGCACAATGGCTGTACATCCAACACAATTTTCCTCCCATAATCCTTTCTTGTCAAATATACATTTAACCTCAAATTCATGCAACCAAATAGACATGTTAATTTAACTAACAGTGTATTTTTGATCAGTGTATCTTTAATTACATGTAGCCTTTAGAATAAATGCCATATCCAGCCAGTATTAGGTTTTCTAGCACTGCACTTCTGTAGGGCGCGTGCGCGTGCACACATACATACATACACACAATCAGCTGATTTATTGACCTGCATTACTTTATGTGTGCACACACACATACACACAATCAGCTGATTTACTGACCTGCATTACTTTATGCGTGCACACACACATACACACAATCAGCTGCTTTACTGACCTGCATTACTTTATGCATGCACACACACATACACACAATCAGCTGATTTACTGACCTGCATTACTTTATGTGTGCACACACACATACACACAATCATCTGATTTACTGACCTGCATTACTTTATGTGTGCACACACACATACACACAATCATCTGATTTACTGACCTGCATTACTTTATGCGTGCACACACACATACACACAATCAGCTGATTTACTGACCTGCATTACTTTATGTGTGCACACACACATACACACAATCAGCTGCTTTACTGACCTGCATTACTTTATGCGTGCACACACACATACACACAATCAGCTGATTTACTGACCTGCATTACTTTATGCGTGCACACACACATACACAGAATCAGCTGATTTACTGACCTGCATTACTTTATGCGTGCACACACACATACACAGAATCAGCTGATTTACTGACCTGCATTACTTTATGCATGCACACACACATACACACAATCATCTGATTTACTGACCTGCATTACTTTATGCATGCACACACACATACACACAATCATCTGATTTACTGACCTGCATTACTTTATGTGTGCACACACACATACACACAATCATCTGATTTACTGAGCTGCATTACTTTATGTGTGCACACACACATACACACAATCAGCTGCTTTACTGACCTGCATTACTTTATGCGTGCACACACACATACACACAATCAGCTGATTTACTGACCTGCATTACTTTATGTGTGCACACACACATACACACAATCAGCTGATTTAATGACCTGCATTACTTTATGTGTGCACACACACATACACACAATCATCTGATTTACTGACCTGCATTACTTTATGTGCACACACACATAAACACAATCAGCTGATTTATTGACCTGCATTACTTTATGCGTGCACACACACATACACACAATCAGCTGATTTACTGACCTGCATTACTTTATGCGTGCACACACACATACACACAATCATCTGATTTACTGACCTGCATTACTTTATGTGCACACACACATACACACAATCAGCTGCTTTACTGACCTGCATTACTTTATGTGTGCACACACACATACACACAATCAGCTGATTTATTGACCTGTATTGCTTTATATCACATTTAGAGCACATTTATGTTTATCAGTGTATTATTGAAGTACACATTTTTAGTATCATGTCGCGCTCTCCTTTTCAACATTATGGGGTGCAAAACAATTATCTATAAAATTCTTTAATAAATAGGTTGACAGGTTAGCACACCCAGCTTATGAGCAAGTGCCATTATGTATACAGGTTGTTAGGCTGGACACAGATTTGGGGAAAAAAAGTGGAAAAGTAAAAATGTGACGTACTGTTTTTGGGACAGAAAGTAGACGAGAGAGAGAGTGGGAAAGAGGGGAGAGAGAGGTAGAGGTTGGAGATAGACAAAAAGAACTGCAACATGCTGTTGTGTGATATAACATAGAAAATGGGGGGGGGGGGGGGGGGGGGGGGGGGGAGGGGGGTGGGAACTGTGACATACTTCTATGGGATCAAAAGTAGAGAGAGAGAGAGAGAGAGTGAGAGAAAGAGAGATACGGGGGGGGGGGGGGGGGGGACAGAAAGTAGAAACTGAAACAGAGAGGAAATACTGTGACATATTTTTAAAGTAAAAAATGAGAGAGAAATAACTGTGACAATGTTGTTTCTAGATGGAAAGTAGAAAGTGAGTCAGTAAGAAAAAGCTGACTGAAAAGCTACATACTATTTGAAAAAAGCTATTTTAAATATTCAAAATTGTGTTTTTTCAAGCAAAAATCAAAGTAAAAATTTAAAAAGAAATTCAACATGAAACATTTCTCACAGAATCAGGAATGCTGGAAACTCCATTAAAGGTGTTCATGCATATGATATCAATTTATCAGTCAGCAGTTATAATTATTTCCAGATTGTACTTCTTCTCTCAGCATGTCGGAGCAGTTACAGTTTGCAACCAAGTACTTATTCTTTTTTCATAATCTATTTAAATCAAAACTGATAACTGGCATCGTGAGAGCTAATAGACTGAAATTGTTGGGGCATATTGAGAGAATTTTATATGACAAAGAAGTGAAAACTGTTTACACAAGGGAGATGAATGGTTGTAGAACACAAGGCAGACCAAGAAGACGATGGAGAGATAATGTCTAGATAGACCTGCAAACACTTGGTGTCACCAACTGGAAAGAGAAGGCAAACCAGAGAGATGAATGGAAGCTGGTGATATCTGCAGCAATGAACCTCAAGGGCTCGGAATGCTGAAGAAAAAGAAGAATAGTTATAATTAATGGACAAATCAAATCAACTGTCATCATACCTTGGCTGACCTCTGGCATCAGGTTCATCTGTGTCGCCCACCCCAAGAGCATCAACCATATCATTTGCTGACAACACTACGCAGAAGATAAAGGAATACAACAACAGATGAATACAGTAATGGACATAACTAATCTGCTTCTTTTTTTATTTTTTAATCCCTGTGGCACCATGTGGCATTGGTAATTATGTCACATGGACATAGACAGAAAGAAAATACTGGGGGGGGGGGGGGGGGGAAGGGAAGAGCAGAGAGCAATGTGTGTGTGTGGGGGAGGGGGGGCAGAGAACAGTGTGTGTGTGGGGGAGGGAGCGGACAGCAGTGTGTGTGTGGGGGGGGGGAGGGGGCGGAGAGCAGTGTGTGTGTGGGGGGAGGGGTGTGGAGAGCAGTGTGTGGGGGGGGGCAGAGAGCAGTGTGTGTGTGTGGGGGAGGGGGGCACTCAGCCCCCTTACAAGTTTTCTTGGGGTAAAGAGGGCATGAGTCTTGTTTGAGTGAACAATAAAAATAATTAGCAGATTGGCAAATAAATATAATAATCTATCTAAAATAAAATGACATGCATGAACAAAAACATATTAAAGAGAACTTCTATACATTTGTGGGGGGAACGGTGAAGGAAGGGTGAATGTAAGGGGCTAAAAGGGTATAAGCCTTGTTTTGGGTGAATAACTTCATAGCTTCAACATACACTTATCATTTTTTATATTTTTGCATCAAAATAAATGGAGAACAAATTGCCAGAAATAAAAATGGGGTTCTTTTGTTTGACATCATCATCACCTGACTGTAGATTTGATACAACAACAACAAAAAACTTGTACCTGCTAACAAAATAGACTAAATTTCAAGACATAAAACATAAAATTGTATTGTTGAAATACACATTTTTAGTATCAAATCATGTCACGCTGCTCCTTTGTTATATCAATACAAAAAAGTGGTTTGCAATTCAATATCAATGCAAACAAATATACACACACATACACTACTCCCACTTATCAAATTTTACAGCCAGTTTGTTAGTAGTGTGGTACAGTTCATAGCATCCTTCAATACAAAGTGGCACCTGAAATATCTTTCACCGGTAACCTGTCACGTTGCATTTGCAGCCTTTGTATTTCTGCATTCTAACACTGATCTTTTTCTACATAAACTGCCGTGCACTTTCTTCTGTAAATGGGAGTATTTCAGGAAAGCCCTGCAAATCACAATGCCAGTTATCAACCAGTGTGGGGTATAGCAAATCTTCCACGTACTCGTCAAATGATGATGATTCTGCATCAAAAGTGGCATTGATATCCTTGTCATGTGCAGACTCAGACACAATATCTTCAAAATCGACAGGCTCTGAATGAATACTTTCACTAGAGCTATCAATATCAGAAACTTCCAATTCCAGCATTGATAGGGGATGGATAACGGTTGAGAACTTGGCTTATATTGACTGTTCTTGTCGCTGTTTTTTATCCAGTTTTGCAAGATTGTGAAGTCCACTTTGCAGCTGGAGCTCGGTTTGGTGCCCCTGGTGGCACTATGAGCTGTGATTATCGGTTACTGACTGAGTTCCATTTAAACGAGCACATAAAATGAAGGAAGCTGCAGGAGATGCGGTAGCTGCTGCTCGTGAGTCCCAGCCATCTAGTTTAGCCCCAATCCACCCCGCGTGAGCAGTGTGGGGAATACCCTCGGCGGTGGCAGAAGTGCACAACTGACACGCGACTGAGGCCCTGTTAGGGTATATTTTCCACCTCGATAATTTAGGACCATTATTCGGAGGATAGCCAATTTATTGTACCCAGTTTTGTAGCAAATATAAGACACTGGCTTATTTTCAGCGAACTCAAACACAGCAGACTGAGCGAACAGTAAACAGTAATTGTAGACGAGACAGGAAACCCGGACATAGAAAGAGGAAACATTACATCATATTTAATTTTTGAATGGCTCTCCTCCGAACTTTGTCCCGATATTATGGCGGCCATAAAAAATCCTTACGGGGCTCAGGCATATGTAAAATGCGGACTTTCTGCCAAGGAACAAATCGCAGCAAAACTAGGATTACTTGACAATTTCAAGAGACACAACATTGCAGGACGATAGTAGCAGACGATAATAGCAACCGTTGACAATTTCGAGCATTTCTGCAGACAATAGTAGCAGACGACAATAGCATGCGCAAAACGCGATTAAACCCACCGCCGAGGGTAGCGGCACGAATGGGAGGCTAAACTAGGTGCCTAGGGCTCACGAGCAAAATAACTGGAGGAAGTTGCAGGAGATGCGGCAGCTGCCGCTCGTGAGTCCCAGCCATCTAGTATAGGGATACGGTCGGCGGTGAAGCACAGTCACAGAAACAGGTCCGCAAGTAACATATCGCTGAGACCATGTTAGAGCATTTGTTTCGTTATACGGAGCTGGTATATTTTTAATACAGCTGAGCCCCGTAAGGATATTTTATGGCCGCCATAATATCGGCATCGGGACGAAGTTTGGAGAGCCTTTTGAATTTTCAGAAAGTAAGAAAAGTTTATACTTTAACTTTATCAGAGTACTCTTTTAATATTACATAAACTTGGGGAAAGCGCGAATAGTATGTAAAGTGTTTGCGATCTGATGTCGCAAAATTACCTGACATGTTCTTTATTTATGTCGATTATCTAAATATAAACAAAACACAAACGACAATGATGACCGAAGCAACCAAAACTACTTCCGGCTTTCCTGTTGAAGAGAATCTGAAAATTAGACTGAAGTCATCTTTTGGAAAACTACAGACAAACGAAACAAAACACGCAGATCATAACAGTCTGAAGAGAATGGTGTAGCTGGATAACCAGAGGCCCTAGATGACACTACGCCAGGGGTGTGCAAACTATGGCCCGCGAGCTAAATCTGGCCCTCAGAGCAATTTTTACTGGCCTGCGAGGGTGACGTAAAATTACCATTGATTTGGCTATGCTCCTTGGCATGGCTGAGCTCCCCCCCCCCCCCCACACACACACACACACATACATACGCGCACTACCCTAGTGTTTTTTTTTTTAGAGAGCAGCTCCCCACCATATATACAAACAAGTAACAGTTATCATTACATATAATAATCTGAAAACTGGATATAGAAACAAAAATGTCAAATTTTGACCTCGTTCAGCTGCCTGCAGGCTTGCTATATTGAAGTCGGTTTCTTTGTGGTTTGATTCTTGATTCTTGGTTCCTTGTGGTGAATATTTTCACCTAATTTTGGTTCCTTGCTGCATTGGTTTGGATTGGGATTGGACGTTCTACTAGTCCTGAGAAGGACTAGTAGGGTTTGCCTGGGGCGGCCTCGGACGGGAAACACACATATAATAATATATATTTTAATAGCGTATTCTAAACGGCAAAATATAGTGACATCTAAAATAATACTTTAGTTACTTTACGTATACAGAAACAATTTAAAAGCGAGATATAAGTTTTTGGGGGAGGGGGTGTCATGCAAAATTATTGTTAGAGGGGTGAAGGGAAGGCATTATTTGCCGGGGCCCCCAGGTTTCGGCAACCCTTATTCAGGTCCGTCTGTGTATAAATAGAGAAGGCCGTGCCATATCACACCTACATATGGGTTTTTCAAATTTTTTCTGCATACAAAGTTTAGTTGGACTTTACGAACACACTATATATACATATGTGTGTGTCTACATGTGTGTGTGTATAAAGTATACATTATAAATGCAGCTGGCATAGCGAATTTAACTATAACCCTGAGGGAAAAACACCCCTGTCCCTTCCCCCCCCCCCCCCCCATTTTCCTCTTTCTAAATGGGTGTGGCCAGGAAAGAGGACTATATAGGAAGCCAGAGAAGAATAAGAAGAAAAAAAAGCACAGAACTGTTGTCGTCAGCCGTCACACGCTGCATGATTTACTAAGGCGGAGGTCCGAGTACTTATGGACTGAATGGTTCGATGTGCAATGAGGATAATCTGTCGACTAACTTAGTCAATAAAAATATTATTGCGCCATATGCCCAGTGCGCTAATGTCGTAAAAGGGTCCATTCAAACACTAATTTTTTCCTGGAAAATATCGGGAAAGCCCGCAAAATGTGAAACGTTGTAACAGGTCCGTCTGTGTATATATTTATAAATAGAGAAGGCCGTGATCCAAAGTAGAGTGGAAAAAACAAAACATAAGTTCACTCTAATCAGGCTTTGGTTGAAAAAAAAAAAAAAAACAGTTCCGAGAATTGTTAGGGTGTATAGTGTTTCAAGTTCAAATATTAAAACAAAACAGGTGTTTTTAAAACTAACTTTCTTTTCAGTTTTTAGGTACAAAATTTTTTTAATGATTCAAGAACTTTCTTTGTCAAAGTTCATTTTAGCTTGCTGCTTGTGAGAATAGTTTCAGCAACCTGGGAATCAGAAAGGTGATATTTACAGCTTGCGAACTCTGTGTTTTGAAACAGTTTCTTTATCGGAAAACAGAGGAAGGCTCAGTTGTTGGCTGTCCACACGACCGCCTCTTGGGGTGAAAAAGGTACAGGAGGTCGTAGTTGCACACCATGGATGACAGCGAAATGGATGGCCCCAGTTATGAAAGTAAGAATGTCTTTTAATTATACGGGCTTTATATATATTATATATATATATATATATATATATATATATATATATATATATATATACACACACACACACACACACACACACAGACACACACACATACATATTGGAATGTTACTGAGAGTTTTTTGTTTAAATAACTTGTATATTTGGAAGACCGCGATGAAGACAAAGAAGCACAGGAGAAATAACACACAGTAGAACCTACAAATACTTGAAGTCACTAACTGGAAAGAGAAGGACAGTCACAGAGATAGAGACGTGCGATATCCACAGCACAAACCTCATGGGCTAAAACTGATGAAGAAGAACAAGAAGGAGCAGGGGGGAGGAGGAGAAGAGGAAGAAGAAGTTCGTTTTAACTTTAAATATGATGCATTGATGTCCACTTCGCTTTAGCTCTTAAAAGGAGTGAATTCTGTGTTTAAGTCCCCTCCCCCACCTCCTTTTCTTCTCAATGAAGCCTCACTGGTACTGTGTTACAAAGCTCCCTCTACCCTCTTCAGTTCCTGAAACCATGTAATCGCAGTTCTAGCTTCCAAGCAAACGGAAAACCCCCTACTTGTTCCGTTTCTATGTCAACGACGCCACCTCCTGGAGCCCGGCCGTGGTCAATGAAAACCACACAGAATTTGACTCACTGTCCCTTGTAAATAAATTGACACCTACTGCAGTCTCAGCAAAGCCAGTGGCAAACACAGGTATTAAATGCATAAGCGAGCCGCCAGTAGTGCCCTACAAACAGTCTGGCACTAGAAATGCAGGTCATCGTTCTTGGAAGAAGGAGCGGTTACAATAGATCAGTAGTTGCACAAACAATTAATAGCTTAAGGTCCTAACAGTTCTCTGTCAACAGGCCATTGCCTTTTTCTGAATCTGCAGTTAACAGTCACAAACTACGTTGGGCAAGTTGAAAATCATTCCAAATTAAATCCGCTCAGTGTCCTGCAATGCACTTAGCTCAGTAGCTGAGCGACGGAACTATATTATTCCAGTCCCTCTCTGGAGATCGCATCCATACTGCAAGAGTCCTTTTTCGAACTGCTTGGTGGCGAGCAATTCTAAGCTAATTTTTATGGCTCACATAACCATTGTCACAATTATAACCTAAAGCTCCCCTTAAGGGATGCTTGCTGAATGTGACGACCCCCTCCCCCTCTCCACAGAGCAGCCGACCATATAACATCTAGAGGCGTAATGTGATGTAACAATATCACTATTAAGCACAAAATATTCCTATTGTTTAGGACAAGGCCTCGATTTATAAGGTTTACCCCACCTGAATAATGTATAGTCTGTCAACTTTAACAAAATGCTAATTGAAAAGGGGGGGGGGGGGGGGACTATTATCTAACAGTTCAACTCTTTCTTCTTCTTCTTCTTCTTCATGTTCACCGGTTATAAACACCAAAGTTCTGGTCGTTCGTCAACTTCTGGACTTATTCTTGTTCCAGAACCGGAATGTTGTATGCATATCTGTTTTACAGATCTGACTTTTTGTATGCAGACTGTTGGTTTCTTGCTTCTCAGGCAGATGTAGTCTGGCGTCGAAGGAAGCCCCTGAGATAGTCGACTCTGATGAGTTGCTAATTGCCGAGGCAACGGATCTATTCTTGTCCTCCCACCCCCAACCACAAAGGGGCCCCAGAACCCACATAGGGAAACATTTTATTTAAGTGGGGTATAAACGTGAGTGAACTGAGCAAAATGGCGAAGGATGGGACGTGACATTAGCTGGTTGAGAACCTGTGTTTCTTTGGGGGATAAAAAGGGCAGAAGAAGAAGAAAGAAGTACTTGTATATTATTTTCAGAATAAATTGAAATAGAGGAAGACAACGAGAGAAGATTCTTGACAGTCTTGTTGCATTGCATAGAGGTGTGTCGGCACACGAGCTGATACATGCTGCAGGAGATCGTGGATTATGGAGAGGTATGATCGCCCACGACAGTCGGCAAGGCACCTGATGATGATGCTGATGATGACGATGATGATGATGATGATGATGATGATGATGATGATGATGATGATGATAAATTGAAATGCAGGCTCGTTTGATTTCGCATTGTCTAATGGTTATACCCAACAAAGATATTATTCCTAATTATATTATTGACATGTACATTGTAATAATGTTTTTATCCTTTTTTTCCCCTTGTAAATTCAGAATCAAAAGTTTGCCAGGAAACTGCATCACAAGCGAAAATAGAGGAGTATAATCATTTGCTTTCTAATTACAATAGCTAAAATAATACGTACATCTTTATCTTTATATTCTTGTAACTTTTGAAATTATAAATTCAAAGAGTATACTTAAATTATTCTCATACATCCGGCGTAAAACTGACCACATTACATACGAGTGCCAGTTGGTCTGTAAAAATATTGGTCCTCTTCCTATATGCACGATGCGCCTAAAGGCGTGAAAATGGATCTTTACTTTTACTTTATTCACATAGTTGGATAACACACTATGGACATGACAATTATTTCAAAAAGGACACTTATAATCTATTGTACTTTACATTATTCATATTATCTATTATAAATCAAAGCTCTAATCTATGTTGTTGTTATTGTTATCGATCCAGGGGCGCGTGAGCTATCGCCCTTTGGCTCATCGCCATGTAGTTGAATTTACATGTCTTCACAAGCTGTTATTTTACTCCGTGCAAGGTGTTTCAATTGTCTGGTCCACTTATAATATATGCAATATTAACTGATAAAAACTATTAGATGAACAAAAAAATATTCGGTGTTAAAAAAAAGACACACACGCACACACACAAACGCGTGCATGCCCACACACACACGAACGATTTCATTGGACCGGAGTTTATCCCATATGGCTCAGCCAAGTCCATCTTTAGACTATACATTTATATCTCCAGAAGGGCGTGGCTCAGCCTGTCTCCGCAGAACAGCTAGCTGCCTGCCGAGATAGTCGCACAAAGCACGACCTACGTAGCTCCAGTGACAATCCCGAGGGCTGTCTGTAAAAACTGCACTCGTGAACTGAACGGCGACGCCATGAAACGAGCCCACGACCTTTAGAGCGCGAGGCAAACGGCTTGACCACTTCGCCGAAGAATGCCTTTTGTCATGACATTTTGGGAAGAAAAGCTCTCCCGTGTACAGCAGCTGGGAAAAGGAGACGCGGACATCCCAAGCTCAGTGTAAACTCCACGAATGTGCAGCGGCTTTTAGCAATTGTATTTGACATTGCTGATGTCCATCCTCAGGCTTGACAAACGAGCAGTTGGGGTATTTCGGTGTTAGAACAGTAAATGTCATGTTCCCTAAACCGATCCTCGAGTATAGCGTATGGACAAGCAGGTCTCTGCGAAATTTGAGAAGCTTTCAACCCCATAGCACTGATTCAAATGTGTTTTGAAGCGACCTTTGACGGACAATTAACATTTACAGAACTCAAGCAGGGTCGAACGGTGCGCAGTCAGAAAGACGAAACAAGAATCAACACAACAAACATTAAGTTTTTATGGCGTAGCTCCAAACACTGTCTTCGTCTATTAATTAGATTGGTACTTGTATTTTATAAAACCACATCACGCCGGCTACGAGATTTGGCAGGGGATGTTTAGGTATTCCTGGGGGTTTTCCTGGACAGTGAGGAGTTAGGGTTAGGGCTATTATTAAATGAACATCGATTATGGTACTTTCTTATTAGCTGACCACAAACAGGGAAAATCCACAGGTCACGCGAGAGTCAAATATTTCAGGTGGTGGTAGATTAAGCGTATAGTTTTGGTTAGGGTTACGTAAACTCGCGAAAACCTTGGCCTTGGAAGAAACGCGCTAAAGCACAGAAACCACGGAAACTCCGCTCTTACCCCCCTCTAAAATATTGAACTGTCCCGTGACGTCATTTGTGGTCGGCTAAAAAGAGAGCACCGTGACTACTACTAAGCCTAACCCTAACCACCCTATGCTATGTGTCGTCCTGGCGATTTCCATACCAAATCTCGAAGCCAACGTGATGTGGTCGTATAAAATTAAAGATTTAGTATTATAAAGTTAAGGCTCAAATATTTTAGCAATCTTCTGGAGTGAGAAATGAATTAATCCACGTCACGCTATTAATTGCCATGAGAAAACGCTTTTTAGTTTTCGAACAACTTGGTTTCCCAACAACTTTTAAAAACGAATTAATATCGAAAACCGAGGACACCAACGTGCCATATGTGATAAGGTATTTTCAGTGTGCACCAAACAACAAAGAATGTAAGAGCTCTTTAGCTTCTCCGTGCAATAGAAACCTGGATACTCATTCTAATACCGAACTTGGTATGTATATTTCTGTATCCGTCACAGTTAGACTCTCACACTTTGTTTACGTGCATGGCGATTTATCGTTACCTTGAATTATGAGTTGGAGTATCTTCACAGCACTCCGGGCACATCCACTGGTGCTCAGATTCCCCTATCAACATGTTCCTCAGCGTCGCGCGGTTAATATGGCTAGTACTATGCTGGTTTGGCTGTGCCGATCTTTACTCTCAGTTTTCGTATTCTTAGAAGTTATGTGGACACATTGCTTCCAAAATCCCCGGAACGTGCTATCTCTCTAAGGGCACTGCGTGATCCATGAATCGGCCATCTTAAATTTATGCGGCACCTGCCAGTCTATCAGCGCTTTCGTTACCAACAACACCTGCATGACCTTGTATTCAAATGGTACTCTGTTGTGCGCATCCTCTAATTCTAGTGCAGCAGCACACGTCTCTTCTCTCATCTGAAAACCTTCATAGATTTCACAGGCAAAAACTGCTGCATTGAGCCATGTCTCTTTGCCTTTTCTGTATCCTCCAAGTGTGGATGGTAACCTGACATGCTTTTCCAAGTCATCAGCGAGTCTACGTGCTACAATTTTCTCCAGAAGCTTGCCCGTAGTGTTCTGCATGGTAATGATTCTGTAGCCACTGAACATGGAATGGTCTTTATTTGGTTTTGGTAACGGTAGTAGGTAGCTGTGTAGCCACTCCTCTCTGATTTGACCACTTCTAATGATGATGTTTAACTCTCCTGCCAGTTCTGACATATCGTCTTCTGACACCTGCAGCATATCAGCATACTGGATGCCGTCGGGGCCTGGTGAGGGGCTGGGCGATTTCTTGAGAGTTGTCCGTATGGTCTCAGTTGTAATAGTAATTCTAATACTGAAATCGTCATTTAGCTCTGCCTTTTCACACAACTCTTAAAGTGTTGACTTAACTCTCAGTTTGGCTGCCTTATCTTTCTGGTCGGTCAGGTCCAAGTAGCGCTGAAAGAGAGCCTGTCCTTTATCTGCATCAGATTTCTGCCATGTCAAAATTAACATTGTAATCCTCAGCTAAATTTCCTGGTATTTATTAAAGAGTTAAACAACACAGCTAGAATCTTATGTCTGCAAGAAATTATTTTATTGTCTAATCATTCTATACTTTGTTTTTGATTTATCTTTTTACCACAGAGAAGAATCCTATTGTTTTTCACATCCAAGGAGAGGAGTTGCTGTTATCATTCTTTATTCACAAGACTTTAAAGGAGGGGAAAGGCCCGGCTGGAAGATCGACAAGGAAAATCTACAGCGCACATTCTCCCATCTTGGTTTCCGTGTCGATATTTATCAAGACTTGAATAAACAGGACCTGATGGTACATCTTCAAAAAGGTTTGCTAATAATTCTTTTGATTTAGTTTCCGTTACTTCACATTACTCGGCATCTGTGGTTTAGGCGTTACGAACGTGCTTCGTAATTCCGCAGTACCCGTTTCGATTTCCACTGCGTGCTATTTGACAGCAGACAGCTTTGCGTTAATTTCGACAGTTGTCTTGGGCACCAACCGTTCTGAAATAAATGATTACCTCTTCTTCTGCCTTTCTAACCTCCAATAGAGTATAGGCCCTCAACCAACTGATGCCATGTAGTTTTATCCTTCGCTATCGCCCGTGTGTTACCGGAGCCCTCACGAGGAACAAAGAATAGTAACAACACGCACCCTGCCTAACAACTTCTGTTGTGTGACCTCCATTTGTATATTTATATAGTAGACGTTTTTCCGTACTATTCCATTGTAGAATTTATTTATTTTTTGGCGGAGGGGGGGGGGGGGGGGGGTGTGGTTACCGTCTGTCTATGTGTTTCTATTTTTAGTCCATGTAGTATGCACTGCAACGCCATCTCTAATAATGTCTAACAACTAAATTACGTCACTTTTTAAAGGAGTACCTGGGAAACTGGTTACTGGAAGCTCTTTCCATGTGTAGCATCGTGTGACATTTTAATGTGCTTACAAACTTATGTGTTCTAAATGTATTCGTATTACAAATCGACAAGCGGAAATTGTGAAGTGGATATACACGATATTGCTTTCATATTGACTGTGTATAAATAGTGCAACTACACTGTGGATAAATAGTGTCAAGATATTTCGGAGCTCTGGGTAAGTTGATAAAAACAATTTTTAATTTACTAACGAACCTCTCATAGCAATTCACTCTTTGCCTCTTTACTAATTGTTGACTAACAGTATAATTATATGTTGTAGAAGTACACTAACAATATTAATCCTCAACCATTTGTGTTCAGTTTTATAAATTGTCTTCTGCTTCGCGAACACTGGCTGTAAACTCTGGCAGAAACTTCTGGTTGTTCATCTACTTCTTATGCACATTTGCAGTTGTAAATAGAGAAGGCCGTGTATGCACTGCTGGTGGCACATCCATTGTGATCTGTATCTTGTCACTGAGTCCTGGGCATATTTATATCTGGCAATGGCCTCAGCTATACAGTCTAATTCTTTATCAGGACCCACAGCCCACTGGGGTATTATTGGCCATCTATCTGTTTCTCAATCTGCTGTTCTCAGTCTGCATGATAGTGTCGGTGCTTCCTCTTCATTCTTCTGCTCTCGACCTTAAAAGGGCAGGGCGCTATGTTGTGGTTTATAGCCAGGCTGCGATATCTGGGCCTTTCGACCTAAGACATCCGATTTCGGCAACTCCTAATTAGTCGCTTTGTTAGGGAAGCGGTGAGTCAAACAGGGCTATTCTTCTTCTTCGCGTTCACCGGCTGTAATCTCTAAATTTCTTGTTGTTCGTCCACTTCTGGATTGCAGTCCTGTTTCAGAACCTGAGTGTTGCATGTGCATCCGTTTGACAGATCTAGCTGATTTGTGCACAGACTGTTGGTCCTTGCCTCGCATGCAGATGCACTCCGACTTCGAAGAAAGCTTGCAATTAGTCGACTCTTACGACATGCTTTTGGGTAGGCAGTGAGTCTATTCTTGTTTTCCCTATAATAGGGCCTCGGAACCCACACAATTTAATCATGGGCACAAATTTGAAAAAGATTATCGTCACAGGCCAAAGCCCCAGCATAAAAAGAACATTAATACAATACAACTACATAATTGCATTAACAAAGTCACTATTGCATTTCAGTGTCCAGGGAAGATCACAGCGATTGTGACTGTTTTGTGCTTGCGGTGTCTTCTCACGGCCAGGAGTGTCATGTCGGTGGAGTCAGAGAAGACACAATCCTAACAATTGACACTTCGATCAAAACCAGAGAGGTCGTGGATATGTTTACTAACAAGGCTTGTCCTAGTCTGACAGGAAAACCTCGACTATTTTTCATACAAGTGAGTATAAATGTGTGCGTCTGTGTGTTTTTAAAATTATGTTTTCACTGAGTCTCTGCGCACGCACGCGCGCTCGTGTGTGTGTGCGTGTGTATGTGCGTGCGTGCGTGCGTGCGTGTGAAAAGGGCGTAGGGGGTTGGCCTTTTTTTTTTTTTTTTTTGCTTTTAAAAAGTAATTCAGTTTGTGATTAATTTATTAAACAATTTCTTAATGTATCCCCAATGTGTCATCATCTTTATTATATTTTTAAAGTGTAAAACAAAATAATTTAAAATTGATGACACGACTGCAATATTCTTATTATTATTATTTGCATTATTATTATTTGTATTATTATTATTATTAGCAGCAGCAGTAGCAGCAGCAGTAGTAGCAGCAGCAGTAGTAGTAGCAGCAGCAGCGGTAATAATAGCAACAACAGTAGTAGCAGCATTAGTAGTAGTAGCAGCAGCAGTAGTAGTAGTCGTGGTGGTGGTAGTGGTGGTAGTAACAGCAGTAGGGGTATTAGTATTTACTCGTAAATCCTTAATAGCATGTTCGCTTGTCTGGATTATATTTTTTTCAAATAAATAAATTCCTATTCTAGGTACATTTCTTACGAATTCTAGTGAGCACATGTATGTGAGGAAGTGAAATGTTTCCAGTGAACACATGTATGTGAGAAAGTAAAATAATTCTAGTGAACACATGTATGTGAGGAAGTAAAATGATTCCAGTGAACACATGTATGTGAGAAAGTAAAATGATTCTAGTGAACACATGTATGTGAGAAAGTAAAATAATTCTAGTGAACACATGTATGTGAGGAAGTAAAATGATTCCAGTGAACACATGTATGTGAGGAAGTGAAATGTTTCTAATGAACACATGTATGTGAGAAAGTAAAATAATTCTAGTGAACACATGTATGTGAGGAAGTGAAATGTTTCTAGTGAACACATGTATGTGAGAAAGTAAAATGATTCCAGTGAACACATGTATGTGAGGAAGTAAAATGATTCTAGTGAACACATGTATGTGAGAAAGTAAAATAATTCTAGTGAACACATGTATGTGAGGAAGTAAAATGATTCCAGTGAACACATGTATGTGAGAAAGTAAAATGTTTCTAGTGAACACATGTATGTGAGGAAGTAAAATGATTCCAGTGAACACATGTATGCGAGGAAGTAAAATGTTTCTAGTGAACAAATGTATGTGAGGAAGTAAAATGTTTCTAGTCAACAAATGTATGTGAGGAAGTAAAATGTTTCTAGTAAACACATGTATGTGAGGAAGTGAAATGTTTCTAGTAAACACATGTATGTGAGGAAGTGAAATGTTTCTAGTAAACACATGTATGTGAGGAAGTAAAATGATTCTAGTGAACAAATGTATGTGAGAAAGTAAAATGATTCAAGTGAACAAATGTATGCGAGGAAGTGAAATGTTTCTAGTAAACACATGTATGTGAGGAAGTAAAATGATTCGAGTGAACACATGTATGTGAGAAAGTAAAATGATTCAAGTGAACACATTTATGTGAGGAAGTACAATGATTTTTAATTTTTATTTGACACTATTTACGCACTAGGAATATGGTGTTGGTTTTATAGACCAATCGGTCTTCGGCAGTTTGTGTGTCAAAAGATAGACAGGTAAGCTTTACCCCATCAGGACATCACACAAGCGATAAACACCCAGTGACACAAAATGCCCCCACGAGGATGAGGATCACCAGTGGAGAGGTCATGGAAACCCTGTTCAGCCGTAATCCATATTTCAGGCCCGACTATATTTAGGGTCCCCCGGCAAAAGCCAGGGTGGGGCTTCAAAATAACTAAACATAGCATCTAACAGGGGGACGACTTCGATTATGGTGTAACATGTTGTCAAAATCACGCCCATGTCATTTATTTCCTCGGAAATTTGAAGTACTAATTTTATTATCGGCGACCGGGTGGCCCACTGGCTCGCCGGTAGACGACTTCGTCGCTGGTCGGGACAGTATTTTGGTCTGTCTTTCTTTATCACGTCAACAATACAAGAGTCTTTTTCGGGGCTTTTGATGGCGTGCAGTGCTAAGCCATTCTATATGGCGCACATAACCTAGTCACAATTATAACCTAAAGCTCTTTTTTCAGGGATGCTGCGAAGCCCTACCCACATACCTACCTATTTTAGACTGGGTCCATCATGAAACCTGGGTAAATTTCAATAAAAACAGCATCGGTGCCGACTCAGACCCATGCAGTCGTGCTGACTGGCAAGCGTCTAGCTGCTGCTGAACTGCGGCTTACACGGCGTAATAACATTATGAAATGAAAACACGAAAGGCAATATTACCTTATAATTCAGCAGGTCCTTTACAAACGTCGCTCTCGTCACGGCATGTCTAAAAGTCGCTCTTTCTCTAGCCAGTTGTCCAGCCCTTTGTGCTTTCATAGCCAATATTGAATGTTGAATTAAGAATCGACATCACAGCACTCGGGACGCTGTCATCTTCAGGAGTTTCAATTCCGATGATACCAGTAATGCTGAAATATCCGTCTCTCCATTCCTTTCCTAGCCAGTGCATAGTAAATGTCTGGTGTCCACCTTCACGGAAGTTCTGCTTCTGTCTACTTTACCGGAAACTGTACCATCCATCACCGCTCTCTCCATGCCACGGTGAAGTTTAATATGACCAAAATATCTCAGCTTCTGGGGCAAGATGCTGTTTATGAGCCAATTCTCCTGGATGCTAAAATCTTATAGGATGTCGGTGTTTTTCTTTTTCCTGGCTGAAATTCTATAGGATGTCGGTGTTTTTCTTCTTCCTGGCTGAAATTCTATAGGATGTCGGTGTTTTTCTTCTTCCTGGCTGAAATTCTATAGGATGTCGGTGTTTTTCTTCTTCCTGGCTGAAATTCTATAGGATGTCGGTGTTTTTCTTCTTCCTGGTTAGACAGGATGCTTTTTATGAACCAATTCTCCTGAATGCTGAAATTCTTTAGGATGTCGGTGTTTTTCTTCTTCCTGGTTAGACAGGATGCTGTTTATGAACCAATTCTCTTAAATGCTGAAATTCTATGGGATGTCGGTGTTTTTCTTCTTCCTGGTTAGACAGGATGCTGTTTATCAGCCAATTCTCCTCGATGCTGAGATCACGTAGGATATCTGTGTTTTACTTCTTTTTGGTCCATGGTATTCAGAGAATCAGTACAACCTTCTAATCTGCCCCCCCCCCCCCCCTCCCACCTGGATTTGTGTCCGACAGATTGCCACTCAGTGACTGAAAGAGACACCTGTCAGATTTACATCCGCCAGGAGCATATCCCACATCTTGGTTCAGTCCTATTCATGGCAACATACCGTCTTTTCAAAAGAGAGAATGGTATTGTGGAATAAAAGGCTTTAGAATAATCGCAGATGGTTATGGTGGGTGTGACTATCAAGACCCCCTCTTATTAGGAAATCTGCAATAATCAGCGCACCGGATTTCAAGATTAATAATGCCATCGCATGTTTACATTTAGCCTTTTCTTAGACGCTCAGCTTTGACCTATCTGCAATACTTTTCTCCATTATAATTTTTTCCTTCTTCATCTCATCACCATTTCAGAATAACTAAAAATGATTGCCTAGAAATGGCTAATAAAGATAAAACATTATATACAACAACGAGAAGGAGACAAAGTTCTTTGGTCATGTAATGAGAAAAGTAGCACTGAATAATATCGTGACGACTGGAAAGATCACTGGTAGAAGAGGCAGAGGCAGACTAAGAGAAACGACGGTGGGTGGTTTAAGACAGTTACCCCGAGAAAATCATCAGAACACCTAAGACCGAGATCTGTGGAGATGCACTTACGGCAGCTGGCAAGGCACTTGATGATGATGATCTTCTCCCACTGTCATGCAACACGTTGCATGGCTGTTGTTTCCACTAATCTACCATAGTACCTGTATCCAGGGCCGTACCGTGCTATGATACAGAGAGGCGGATGCATCAGGTGGCATTGTAAAAAAAAAGGGGGGGGGGAAGCGGCATAAGCAGAGAAATCAGATTACAGTCTGAACCATCCATTTCTCTGACAATGCAAAGTAATTAGGTTCGACATTTCAGAGACTTGCATCATACTGAGAACATTTACCGCACGGGACTGCCTGTACCATTCATGTGCCACTTGCACATATCTCTATATCGTAGCGAGACCAATTTCGACACCTTGCTAAGTGCTTTAAACCGTTATATTATGGCACATTGTGGTTACAAAGTAACCTTATGTCCCGTAGATTGATTTTAATTTGTCATTTTATCTTAACTTACAGTCTGGTGTGTGGCTCGAATCACAAAACAACACTCACGTATGTTTACTCAGTGGTTCAATGAGTATGACCCGAAGAGGTCAGGCAGGTTCAGGGCAGAAAGTGGCTTGAATTGTTACAGAAGTCAATTGTGCGTGGAATCACCTTTATTTTCATGCCTGGAGACGCGGGCGTCGTTGGAACGGGAAAATCTGATAGACTGGCTGGATCTGTTATCACTACCAACGGTCAACCTATGGATCATGCTGATATTATTAATGCCCTCCGAGAATTGGGAAGGGTGGAGGACTTTGGGGGCCGTGAATCGACATCACTCACCAAAATGATAGGCTTGTGAGTTAAGATAGGCATAGCAAAAAAAACGAGACACGCAAGAGGCACATCAGAGGACTTGTTATTCAGTATAGAAATGGTACTATTAGACACCGCGCTGGGGATCATACTTAGGGGAGGATCGGAGCACCAATGGACATCTCCAGAGTGCAACGATGATAACTAATTAACTAACTAAGCCTGGTGGCCATTTTGTCTATCTTTAAGGCATGTCGAGGTCAAAAATTAGACCATGGACACGAAATACTCCCGGAGAAATCAACAAGTAATGACGACACGCTGGACGCTTCTCCTGTAGACAGTGACCTGACAGATGTCATTCCTATGGGTTTTATACACCACCGTTACCTGCACACCATGCAGCAGAATACTGCTGTTGCCAATTTGATGTCTCGTCTGAGGTAAGTAACTTTAACAAATTTTCCAACAGTTTGCAAAAAAAAAAAAAAAAAAAGCTCGCCTCTGGACGCTAGACTGTAAATATTAAAATATATTCGATTCATTGATTCGCAAAAAACAAAAATCTCAAACCTCCCCCTCTTTCAGCTGGCTAGTGAGATGGAAGCAATTGTGGTTGGTGGTCATAACATAAACAACCTGCGCTATACCGATGACACCGTCTTGATAACGATAAGTCTGAAAGAACTTTATGAATTGATAGATGTGGTGGTGGCAGAAAGTGATAAAATGGGCCTCAGTTTGAATAATTGGAAGACAGAAGTAATGGTGATTTTCAAGAAAGGGATATTATCTAAATGTATAATAAAAGTCACAAAAGTTATTTTTGGACAAGTACAGAAATGTATCTTGGCACATGGATAACTTCTATTGAAAGAGTTATGATAAAGAACAGAATAGGACAAGCCAAAAAATGCATTTTATAAATTAAGAGCAATTTATGCAATAAATCCAGGTCATTGGAGGTTAGGAAAAAATTATTGCATGCTATATAGAGTCAGTTTTAACCTACGGATGTCAATCCTGGACAACTAATAAACAGGCCAACAAATACCTTGAGGCCTCAGAGATGTGGTTTACAGAAGAATCCTTAGAATTCCTTGGACAGCTAAGATGAGCAACCGAGATGTTTCGAAAAAGGCGAGTTCCCGGAAACAAAACAGTCATAATTGTTTGGGTCATGTTATGAGAATAGGGAAAATGGAACATGTTGTGATCACTGGAAAGAACTGTGAGAAAAGAGACAGAGTAAGACAGCGTGAGAAATTTATTGACGGCCTTGTGTCATGGCATGGAGGGGTGTCAGCATACGAACTGAGACATGCAGCTGCGGATCAAAGATTGTGGAGAAGCATGATCGCCCACGCCAGTAGCCACGGCACTTGATGATATCGAAGAGAGTTTCATTGCTGTCTTTTGCTGTCATTCTAATTCTTTATGGTGTGCAATTACACACGTTTCTCCGTTTCTTGGTCTGGTGCGATCTTTTAGGTCTTGGAGGGTATGGTTGTCTTTTTCACTCATATCCCTAGGGGTTTTTGCAGTTTCTTTGCTGGAAAATACACATCACATTTTCTCAAAACACAAGGCAACAGGTTATTTTGTGTAGTGTCCCAAAAAAAAAACTGTTTAAAACGGCTAAGCAGGATATACGTGGTTTTTCGATCACGTTGGACCGGCGTTAGAAAAGTGGTTCCTTGAGGTAGAGTGAGTGAGTGAGTGAGTGAGTGAGTGAGTGTGTGTGCGTGCGTGCGTGCGTGCGTGCGTGCGTGCGTGCGTGCGTGTGTGTGTGTGTGTGTGTGTGTGTGTGTGTGTGTGAAACAGATGGCGAAAACATTTAAACAAAGTGTTTGTTTAATTTAACAAATTCCATTGGATTCAATTTAAACAAAAATTATGGTAGCTATAGGAAAAAAAGTGGAAAAACTTGATCTGCATGCAGTAAAAGTGAATCTGATTTGCAGAAAGGCATGTCTGTGGGGTACATAAATAATTATCATTTTAATATACTTAACCCCCCCCCCCCCACCCACCCCTCTTCGAATCTGCCCAGCCTCTTCCCTTAACCAGTTCATGTGAAGTCGCTCTATCCTTGAGTGACATTCAACACCACTAGGACGGCACTACCAGCATCCAACACCCGGTGACACAAAGTGACCCTATTCAGATGAGAATCCCCAGACCAGTGTCCCAGAAACCCTGTTCAACCATTAGATTGTATGGTAGGTATGTAGGTAGCTGTACTCCTACCAGGACATCACACAAGCGATAAATGCCCGGTGACACAAAGTGCCACCATGCGTATGAGGATCACCCGTGGAGAGGTCCCAGAAACCCCTTTCAGCCGCCAGGTCATATCTCTGCCCCAGCTATATTCGGGGCCCCCGGTAAAGGCCTGGGTGGGGCTTCAAATAACAAAAAAATTGCATCGCACAAGGGGCGACCTAATTAAATTTATGTATAGATTGTATGAAGTTCCCTGACGACAGGGCTCACCACAAGTCTTCCTCACTGTTCTGTACTCAGTCTGTATTTTCCCTCCCGTTTTTTTTTTTTTTTTTTTTGGTTGAATGGATAGCAAAGTAAGGATATTTTAGTTTACATTGTAATTATATTTTTTAAATTCGTATTCAATCCAGCGGCAGCGTCTTTTCCTCACCTCAAAGTTCATTGGTTTTTTCTTTGTTTTTTTTCCCTACCACCCATTCCCACCCAAATCAGACATGTTACCATAACCAAACAGGGGAGACAAGTACTGCAGGAAGGCGCATTACCCAAACAGGTGGTCTCCCCTGCTCCTTGTCATGAAGATTTCTTGGTGATGTACGCCACACCTCCAGGTAGGGACTTAATATAATTTGATTTCAGTTACTATTTTATGCATTCTTCTCTCTCCATTTCCTTGTCTTCTTATCTTTGTGGTCTGCTGAAGATACAATCAAGAATGCTAGATGTGGTCAAGGCTCTTTGGAGGCAAGTGAACTATGCGGAGAAACTTATAGATTATTATGGTCAGGAGAGAAAAAGCTAGAAGTGACCAGTGGATATGATAGACATTCTATACTCAGAGGAAAGAACTGATGCAGTATAGTATACATTATGTATTTTTTACATTTTGTACAATAATTATACATACATACATACACACACACATACATACATACATACATACATACATACATACATACATACATACATACATACATACATACATACATACATACATACATACATACATACATACATACATATGTATGTATGTACATACGTTCGTACAAACATACACACATGCATTTTTATTTTTTATGTTAAATTTGTTAAACCTGTTTAAAAATGGTGTTGGAAAATATAAATTAGCTTACAACTTTTACCTGTCAATTGGAACAGAACTTCACCGTAAGCTGAGCACACTCTTGTATCCAGGTGCAAATTCCACAGCATTGCACCTGATAAGATACATGTAATATGCCAGGTAATAAACTGTGCAATATTTTGTTGGTGTTTCCTTAATGTCATTGTCCATTATTCAACTCTTGTTTTTATGCAGGTTACTTCGCATTTCGTCGCCAAAATGAAGGTTCGTGGTTTGTCAACTCCTTAACTAAAGTCTTGTATGCCTCTGACGGCACCAGAAATCTCACCAAAGAGCTGACTCGCGTCATCAGGCTGGTTGCTGAAAACTTTTTCTCAAAAAATAAAGATAAGGATTTACACGGAAAAAAGCAGACACCTGTGCTGTATTCAATGCTTTGTAAAGACATTTATATGGGCCCTAAGAAACCTTTGCAAGATGGAAGGTAATTATTAGTTATAAACTTCAGTAATGTGATCAGTAAAATAAAAGGTGGAATTGTTAATAATAATGTACAAACGTTCATTAACTGCTGATTTCTGTCGCATGCAATTGGGAGATATACCGGAAGCAGGTCAATTATCTAGGGTTTTTTATTTATGAATGTAGGTCCTTCACACCTACACACTGGATTCTCTTCATCCACTTACCATGTCGTCCACTTTCCTTGGCGTGGCACACGCTGAGTAGAGGACGGCCAACCCAACAAAAGCACCACAATATTTCAGGCACATGTAAAAACCTATCATAATCTTTTACATTGTCTATGAGTTAGGTTAGTTGTGTATCCTTTACAGGACGTTGCAGAACCAACCCAACAGCCCTTGGCTGTTGTGTGGTTTTTCTTGGCAAATTTACGTCAAGCAGTTTGCCATTGCTTTCTGGGCGGTCAGCTTTCTTGATACCACTGTCGAAACCAACACAAGGCGCATGGCCCAGAGCTGGGACCGAACCCGGCATCCCGGCATTATGAAGCATTCGATTGACTTAGCCTGAGAGCCGACTTGTCTATGAGTACTGTAATATAATACATGACACCAGGTTTGATCTCATTGTGTGATCAATCTCTCTTTTATGGATGAACATATTGCGATGATGATGATGAATGGGTGATCAATGACTCAGTGCCAAGTCTACTTCTGCCTGCCAAATGCACTGACATCAGCAGTTTCTCCAAACATGGACAAACAGCCCAGAGAGCTAGGTACCAGGGGCCTGCTATGAGCAGCTCACACCTGATCTCACAGATACACTTATGTGATGTGCAGTGATAATCCTCTGACGGTTCGTCCTCTCAACGACTCCGCCACCCTAGATGCATCACTTGATGAAAGACCTCAGACCTCCTGACAGCTACCCCAGCCACTCTTTGAAGCATCACTGACTAAAATCTTGTTAATCAGTCCCCGATACTTCCCCATCACAACTCCACATTGGTGAACATCCATAAAGTTCCCCAACCTGCCAAATAGGTACAAATGTGCCGACCCTTCACACATGGGCCACACAGCTGTCAGTTCTAGAAATCACACCAACAGAATTCCGACGTCCAACTCAGATACACCAGTCATCCAGACAGAATAAAACACTGCTAAAACACAGTCCATGCATTTACTGGGCTCAAACAATTAGCACACAAACATATCTACACAGTTAAGACTGACTTAAAGCAACGGACTCAAGTACAATGCACTTCTGCCAACAGCGATCAGTTACATGTGGATCTCACTTTCTAGCCAGCATTCGGGGTTCATAAATCCCTCATGCTGTTGACCCACACGGATCCCACAATTTCAGTTTGTAATAAACTTTGAGTGACACATGTTTTCACCGTCTTCTAGTGACCCCAAATGTTTACATTCACAACCTCACACCCAGCCCTGGTTTCATTTGCTCTTTTCAGTTATTTCACACACAGTAACTTTGAGAGTATAAAGTATTAAAGATAGGCAAACAATTGACTCTTGGGGGATAAAATATGGTGTGGATGTCCAGCATGTAGGCAACAATCAGTCCCAACGACCATGGAGTTGTGCTGCTTGTTTTGGAACAGGCTCTGCTATGACTATCAAGTCCTATGTGAAAGTGAGAATCTTTGCCATTTTGTCCATATTAAAACGTTGATACTCTATTATAGTGTGACTGGTTTTCTATCAAAAGTCTCCTCTCTATAGTTTGCTGCGTTAGGTCTTTTGCAAAGTACGATAGTGTGGCTTACTGCCTCAACAGGAGTCTGTCTACAGTTGATCTCTCTCATGTGTATGTGTCAATGTTGGTATCCAGCAATCTTCATGACATTAGTGATTGTAAATTGATTGATTATGCAATTTTTATGGTTTTAAGAGTGCTGCAAAGACTTAAATGTCTGTGTAAAACATAACAGTGAAAGTGCTAACGGGTGCCTTATCAGGACTTTGGCTGGAATTGCGAAAACCACACCCGTAATTATAAAAAATCAAAGCAATGTTTCCTCACTGTAATAAAAAAAAAAAAAAAAGACACAAACAATAAAGTGAACAATTTATTTCTGTCCAGATCTGAATAAATGAAAGAAGACATGGTAGTGAACCTGTACTTTCCTTAGCAGAAGAGGCTGTTACTTCTGAGAGTGGCTGATTTTGTATTTCTATTGTAAAGGATATTTGTCTCACTTTTTTATCTGTTATTGTAGTGTGCACCTGACGATATGTAGGAAAATACGCCATGCAATAAATTGTGAAATTTACTGTTTGTGTTTTTAAAGAAAGTATTTCTGGTTACTTTTCCCTGTTCATTTTATAACAAATTTGTTTCACCTTTTCTTTTGTCCTTTCATATAGAATTTATTATCCTAATCATTTCACATTTCAGCATTTCACTGTGGATAGATAAATATTTTCATTATAAATCTTGCTTCCATTCATTATTTTTTTAGTTACCCATATTACCAAATTTTTTTTTCAACATCCCAGCACTGTTCCAATTAATTCTGTTTCTATCTTTATTTTCTTTTAAAGAGAAAAGTATATAATGTGTAGGTACAAACACTGACATAGTTTTTAAATTTATATTATTTTTAGATACATTAATATTTAAATAATTGAAAATTATATTTCCATCTGATTTGATTTCATTTGTTGTAGCTTTTTTATGTATTACGCATCATTCACTTGACCAGATGGTATTAAATTCAGAAATAAAGTTGATGATTATTTTTGTTTTGGCGTAACTATTCTTCAACACATCCTCATATCTGACTGACTGACTGACTTTCTACCCCACCAGGACATCACACAAGCGATAAACACCCGATGACACAATGTGCCACCATGTGGGTGAGGATCACCGTGGAGATGTCCCAGAAACCGCGTTCAGCCTCTATTTATGGCCAGGAAATACTGCGGCCCCTGGCAAAAGCTAGAGTAGGGCTTCAAATAAAGAAAAATTTCATCCTACAAAGGACGAAAAGTTATTCTTATACCTCCTCATATCTTGTCTTGCAAACAAGAACAATCCCTGGACATTTAACCAGGAGTACTGCACAAAGAAAATGTAGAGAGATTTAGATCCCTTACACATTTTCTGGGGGAAAGGGAAAGGACCTACACTCTGTTTATAAGTGTAATAATAATAATAATAATAACAGTGTGCTGAATGGCAGAAATATATATTTGAAATAATAAATGTTCATTTTACATTTTTCGTCCCAGAAAGAAAGTGACTTCCCTTTCCATTCATGCCTCCTTGGGTCACAGAACCTTTCCTACGTTGTGGAAGTGTTGTGATATAGCTTGGTTTAGTGTTCGCTCAGCGTATATGTTTGTGGAAGGTTGTGTTGTGCGTGAGACTATTTCAGGCGCCACTGCTGCCTGTGTACATGTAAGAAGTACTGCAGGGAATAGCGCTGCAGGTGCCGTGAAATGAGTATCGGAACTGCGATGTTTTTGTATTTCTACATTCGTTGATGGTGGTTTCCCCTTGAGAGAAAGACAGCACTTACAAGGAAAATAGGAATAGAAAAATATGGTTGTTTCCATACACCCAAACCGTCGCGCAGGTAGCAGAATGCGAAAATAATCACACAAGTGAGCGGTGAGAAGATGAGAAAAAGTGTTGACAATAAAAAACATGACACCCCCATAACGTCGAAGAGGTCCTGCGACCCGACAAGGCATGAATGGCAAGGGAAGTCACTCTCTTTCTGGGCCAGAAAATGTAAAATGATCCATTACTTATATATAGTCAGACTTGTTCCAAAAATATCCTTGTCTTCCAGGTAGACCCTTAAGTGGGTACCAGGTAAAGTCCTGGGAAGTAAAGGTCGCCGGTGTGATGCTGACCACATCACCCAGCGCCGACTGGTCTATCAAATATAGGTCTTTGGTTATGCCATGAGAAGGAGACTTGTGAAATGTGTTGTCTCGTAAGGTCACTAAAAGAACAAGAAGGGACAAGGTAATGAATACCAGCATTAGAGAAACAGATGGCATAAGACCATGTATGAATTATTTTGCGGATGAAGAATGAAATGGTTTGGCCATCAAGTGAGAATGCGGCCAGAGCAAATTGTATACTATATTGTACAGAAGAAGAATTGGGAGGAAGGCAGACAAAAGACTAAGAAAGAGAGGAATAAATGATTAAGCTGGAACTTGAAAAAAAAAATGAACAAATCCCAAGCCATCCGAGAAACGCAAGACAAATACAGAAAACCACAACACTGGGCTACAACCTGATATCAGTGAAAAAAAAAAGAAAATGACAAGGATACAAATGGAATACATCTTGATGAATGAAAACTTAGAGGAGATAAGAAGCAGAGGGAGACCAACAGAAGAGAAGATGCTGGAAAATTTGACACCGTGGCATGAAAGATCATTTGTATCAGAAATGACTGAAAATAGGCAAAAAGAAGAAAATAGATTGACATAACTACTACTGCCACATGGCATGGACTATAAGAAGAAGAAAAAGGAGCAAACATTGGACACTATAACGATTTACATGGCTGACCATCTATCTCTTGCTTGGCTTGTACTAACCAGTGAAAGTGTGCTTGAGTGATGTGGTAGTCAGTAGAGCATTCATGTAAACAGATATGCTTGTCTGTTTGCCTTTGTGTAAATGAAACTTGTGGTTGACAAAGATATGAATACTATTAAGACTAGAAATTCCAGAGAAATTTGACTAAAAAAGCTCAACAAAATGGGGAAGCAGAAAAACGTGAACAAAACAACACAATGTAACGTTTCGGCCGGGCAGCCTTTTTCAAACATTCAACATTTTGTTGAGCTTTTTAGTCAAATTTCTCTGGAATTCCTTGTATAAGCTTGACTGCAGTCACCCCCATATTTTCACCATTAAGACTAGTAATGAAAAGACTGTTGTTAAATTTAGAGAGAAAAAAAAGGAAACAATGAAATATTGTGGTCATATTAAAAGATATAACTCACTTTTACAAACCACACTGGAGGGAACCATCAAAGACAAGACAGCAAAATGAAGACAGCAATACAAGTGGAATGACAACATCAAGAGATGGACAAACTGCAGTCTGAAAGAGCTTGCAATTACAGTGAGAGCAAGATGGTTGGAGATCCACTGCAGCCAACCTTCACCTTCACTGGGAGACAGAAGCTGATTTAGCGAACACTTATTATCCCTGTGAGGCTCAAAGGCCCTATTCTGTTCTGAGGAAAGGAAAGAACAGGCACATTGCCCCCCCCCCACCCCCCTGCACCCCCAACAAAACATGTCATAAAAGTTGACGAATTAGGGGTTTGCTGAAATCAATGTGTTGGGCCGAAAAGTGCAGCCTGTCTGTAAACCACAATACAACATGCCAACTACCCTTTTAACTCTTTTAGTCCCATGTGGTTTCAAAGTAGGATCCCACTTAGGCACAGTAACCACAGTTAAACAAATCAGCAGTATATGACCTGCAGTGATACATCATTAATGTGCTTCATTTTAAATATCTGGCTCGATTTTTTTGCAGATCCAGACCAAACATGAAATAGAAAAATAAAACACCATATGTGGCGTTGGTAAACATAGTCATAATCTGAGCACACATGGTGCGTTACTTGGGACAAGAGTTAAGGACAAATTCAGAAGATACAAGAATAATATGTAACATAATTATCTGCATCTGAAATACTTTATTACAGAATGTATCACTGTCAGACTGCAATGTTATCTACAATACTAGTTATTGCACAATACACGGAAATCTGTGGCCACTGCAATAACATCAGAAGCAAATTCAAATGAATTAATCAAACTTTCACACATGACATAGTGACAAGAATTACACCAGACAAGAGAAAACAGAAACTAAACTGGACAGCAAACAAGGGAAACAATACCAAACAATGCTATTTAACTGAAAATATAATTTGCATATACAGCAGGAACTAGATCAGACAGCTGAAAACAGAAACTAGACTAGACAAATAGAAAAATTAATTACACCAGACAAAAAAAACAAAACCCCACAGACAACTGGAAATAAGAATTACACCAGACAAATTAAAAACAGAAACTACATTAGAATAAGACAACTGAAAACAGTAACCATGCTAAAAAAATAAACAGAAACAACCAACATAAAAGAGAAACTCAACTAGACTGCAAACAACAGAAACAACATTTGATGACATAAACTACATCATACAACAGAAACTACACTAGACAGGAAACAAAAGAAACTAAACTAGATATCAGCAACTAAACTAACATTATACTTCAGAAATTATAGTATACAACAGAAACTACTCTAAACAGCAGAAACTAAACTAGATAGCAGAAACTACACTAGACAGCAGAAACTACACTAAACAGGGAACAAAAGAAACAACACTAGACAACAGAAACTACATTAAACAGGAAACAAAAGAAACTACACTGGACAACAGGAACTACACTAGACAGCAGAAACTACACTAAAAAGGAAACAAAAGAAACTACACTAAAAAAACAAAAAACTTAACAACTGAAACCACAACAGACACTACCTCACACTAAATATTTAGCTCAATGTTAGAACTGGCTAGCTATGACACATTTTTATGAGAATCTTGGCGGCCATTCAAAGTCTCATCACAGTGTGAAACAGTTTTCATTTGTTTGTTTGTTGTATAGTAGGTCTTTGAATTTACACTTATTTTCTGTATCTTCTGTAAGTAAAGGACCCTTTTCCATGCCTTTAGGTGTACTGGGCAAATAGAGCTGGGAATACAGGGCTAGACGACCCATATTTGATAGACTAATGGCACTTGGTGGGTGATGTGGTCACGCCAGCGCTTTTAAGATCTTTACCTGGTACCCACTCAAGGCTGGGTTGATCAGGGAGCCAAGATATTTTTTGAAAAAAGAAAGAAAACCCCACGACCTTCTGATCCGCAGGCAAGCATCTAGCTGATACACCACTGTGGTTCCCTCTGTATCTTCTATAAGTCTTAATAAATACTGGTGAATTTATTTATATAATTATGGTGGACATAATAGCTTGAGACAAGCAGTAACTTAGGGTTTGGTTTCTGGAGAAATAGGCAGGGGTTGACCGTCATGATAATGGACACAGGCTATCAAGGACATCCTGAGCATGACATTACACCACTTGTGGAAAAGTTAGCAGAGGACTGTGTGGCTGTTCAGTGTACCAGGACATTCTGCAAAGGACCTGCTACATGATAATAGAAGGCTAAGACTAAGCTCAATGAAGAAAAGCGGCTGCTAACAAAGTCAGCTTTAATCAAGATGCAATTCAGTGAAACTTGAATTAACACAGTTAAGCTATCGAATGAAAGCTGTTAGCCTGATAGCCAATTCTGTTTGAATTAAATAGTTATTGATTTCAGCTAAGAACTTCAACAGTTTCAGTCACGCCATTTAATGCCATAACTGTTATGCTACAGTTCTTTTTTAAATCCCCCACAGATTAAAAATTACATTTTGCCAATTTTACAACAATATCCAAGTACTAATGTAACAAATTCATACATTCAAGTGCTAGTTTAATAACTTCATACACACAAGTGCTACTTTAACAACTTTATACATATAAGAGCTACTTAACAACTTTATGCATATAAGTGCTACTTTAACAACTTTATACATACAAGTGCTACTTTAACAACTTCATACACACAAGTGCTACTTTAACAACTTTATACATACAAGTGCTACTTTAACAACTTTATACATACAAGTGCTACTTTAACAACTTTTTACATACAAGTGCTACTTTAATAACTTCATACATTCAAGTACTACTTAACAACTTTATGCATATAAGTGCTACTTTAACAACTTTATACATACAAGTGCTACTTTAATAACTTCATACACACAAGTACTACTTTAACAACTTTATGCATTTAAGTGCTACTTTAACAACTTCATACATTCAAGTGCTACTTCAACAACTTTATATATACAAGTGCTACTCCACTTCACACACCAAGTGCTACTTCAACAACTTTATACATACAAGTGCTACTCCACTTCACACACCAAGTGCTACTTCAACAACTTCATACATACAAGTGCTACTCCACTTTATACACACAAGTGCTATTTTAACAAGTTCATACATACAAGTGCTACTTTAAAAACTTCATTTATATAAGTAAAGCTTTTACTACTTCATATAAGTGAGTAATACTTTAAGAACTTTATATATCAAAGTATTACTTTAATAACTACATACATGCAAGGACTACTTTAATAACATCATACATGTTTATACGTAATTTTTGAAAGTCGGCGTCTGTGGCTTAGGCATTGTAAACGTGCTTCATAATGCTGGAGGGGGGGGGGGGGGGTCGATCCCAGCTGCAGGCCTTGTGCCTTGCATTGGTTTAGACAGTGGTATCAAGAAGCCGACCGTCCAGAAAGTAATGGCAAACTACTGCATGTAAATTTGCCTTGAAAAACAACAACCCAAAAAAAAAATGCTGGGGTTGGTCATACACCCTGTAAATGATACTCAACTAATTAAAAAAAAAGTAAAAGTAATGGACCATTTTCCAAAATTTTAGGCATATAGGGCATTTAAGGCTAGACCTATATTTTTATAGACCAATCGGCACAAGATGGGTGATGTGGACAGCATCATGCCGGCCGCCTTTACTTCCTGAGACTGCACCTGGTACCCACTCAAGGCTGGGCCAACCTGGAAGCCAAGGTAATTTTTGAAAAAGTCCGGCTCCGCCAGGGAGCGAATCCACGACCTTCCAATCCGCGGCGAGTGTCTAGCCGCTCCTCCACGGCGACTCCCTGATATGCAACTAAATTATTTTTAAAACTCTATGCAACACACTGCTACTGTAATTTATTCCAAAACCACAAATACTGTACATGCAGATACAATTTAACAATTGCATACATGCTAGTAAAAGTGAAGAAACAACGGCAAGGACATATACCATTGTGCATACATAAGGCATTTAATTATGCTATTACTTGCTAAATTAGTCATGTGTGAGACAACAATCATTGCACTGCAAAACAGAACACATTATTTTAATTTTGAAAACAATATGCAAATAACATCAAGGAAATATTTACACCATGCATACAATTCTCAAGTAAGGATCGGCACCACAAACATGTTCTTTAAATATCATAAATCAAGAAAAAATATGTACAGAACAAAGTAATTAAAAAATAGTCTTTGAACAAATGATTGCACAAAATAATATATTTCTTTGCACAAAATATATTTCTGCTTTACAAAGCAAAATGAAAAAAAGTTGAATAACAGATGGAATGGATCATAAATCATGCGGGTTCTTGACATCACATTTGTTGAACCACTGACATCATATCTCTGTCAGTATTGTGCACAATCATCTTCATCCTCATCATTAACTTTCATTTTTTGTCATTACATTTTGTGGAAAAGAAAAATTATAAATGAAAGAAAACAAATGACTATTAAATAGTTAACAAAAATATTACTATCAGTATCAGATCTTAATTATGGTACAATTTACTATTATAAAACAAAGGTCTTTAACCTGAAAAACTGAATGAACGTCACTTAAATACAATTTTGCTATTTCCCTTTAGCTAGAAATAAAAATGCTACACTGGATACTGAAAATCATATTTGATAAAATTCACATGTGATGAAAAAAAAAAGATAGAATTTATGGTTAATTAAATTATAAAATTCATAGTTAAAAACTCACTGTGTGTGTTTCAGAACTCCAGTTTGGGGTAAAAAAGAACAGACCGATTGTCCCCCCCCCCCCCCCCCCCCATTCCCCAACAAGCTTGTTGTCAAAGGAAACTAATAGGAGTTTTCCCTTCAAAGGTGTAGTGTATCTGCCTGAGAGGTGAGGGACCAACAGTCTGCATACAATAAAGTATGTCAGATCTGTTAAACAAATATGCACACAAAACTCAAGTTCGGAATAAAACTAAAGTCAATAGAGGATCAACGATTAAAACTTGTTGGCTGGAGTTTACAACCAGTGAAAGCAAAAAAGAAGAAGCAGTTAAACAAAATGATTAATTCATGGCTAAATTAAATTATAAAATGTTACTGTTAAATAAAATGATAGAATTCATGGTTAAATTATCAATCTGTTTACCTTAATTTGAAGTAATACAGCCAGATTCTTGTATAAACATTCTTCAACTAAACAAATGAAAAAAATTATCAAATTATATGTAATGCCATAAAGGTGTCAAATTATAAAAGTTTGTCATACACAGTATCACAACATAATGATCTGAGCTGATTAGTTCCTCTTTTAACCACATTTTTGACTAGATTTCAACAAGAACCAGGAGATTCCAAGACTAAATCTCTTAGTGAGATACTCATAACTACTTTACAAAAGATAAACATAAATACATGTTAGCAAAAAAGTTTCCAGAACCATTTCAATAAAGTGATTGCCAAGTTTAAGAAATATGAAAATAAGCATAAAGAGACAGAGAAAAGGGTGATAAGTTGTCAACCAGAAACTATATCAATACAAGAATATGGCTGCATTATTTAAAGATGGCAGGCCCATGGATCAGGCAGACACTGTTATTGCCCTTAGAGAGATAGGAGCAACGTGTCCACATCAGTTCTAAGAATACAAGAATTGGAAGTAAAGATCGGCACAGCCAAGCATGAGAAGCACACCGGATGCACACAAAGTCTTGTTAACCAACATAGGACTGGCACTATTAACCGAGCGGCGCTGATGAATATGCTGAGAGGGGAATCTGAGCGCCTATGGATGTGTCCGGAGTGCTGTGAAGATAATCTAACTCATGACTCATAACTCAAAAAAGAGATAAAACAAACAGTTAATTTAAAAATCTAGGGTCAATTTTCGCATCAGAATGAAGAATGGATAGAGAAATCAACATACGATGTGAAAAGTAAATCAAGTACTTGGGACAACTAACATCACTTTTGACACATAGAACGATACCTTTGTCTGTAAAGGCAAATCTGATAAGCTTTATGTTTTGGTGAACTTTATGCTCTCAGTATCAAGTGTAGACACTTACAATAACTAATGAGTGTAAAATTAGAACAGAAATGAGATGTCTTAGTAGAACTGCCAGAGTAACAAAAAGAGATACAACTGAATATGAATAAATCTAGAACAAGACTAGGGCTGAAAACAGTCATACAGTTATTTAAAGAGCATCAGATAAGATGGTTTGGCCATCACACTGAAGAAGTATAATTAACATAGAGCAAAGGAAAGACCATCTAAAATATGGAAGGTCAGCATGGAGGAACAGCCACATAAGAAAGAGAACATATAAGATTACATCCCCCCTGCCCCCAACCACGTTGATGAAAGAGTAGAAGAAGAAAAAACAATTTTGTAGTAGAGTAGCAGCTTTATACTCACCTGCCAGTTTGAAGGTCTAAGGTTGAAATCAATATCAAGGCAGATTTATTTTCTTTCAAAAGGTTCACTTAACCAAAAAAAGGTGCCAGGCAATGTCCTGACAAGTAAAGATGAGTGGCATGATGCTGACCACATCACCCATCGAGCATTCAAAAATCGCACTTAACCTCCCTCACCTGGATTTACACACCTGGTTATGCGGGCATAAAGGGGAATGAGTGAGCGGACCAACTGGCAAGCACTGCACTAAGGCATGTGGGAAGAAGCATGGACAGAGCAGATATCGTCAACACTGTACAGACTGGGCTAGTAAATAATGAGGAATCCCTGACACTAACACGATTGCGTGACATGAGAGTAAAGCATGGTGAAGCACGTCTATGCCGTCTTCGAGGCAGAGACGGGTGTCAATATAACCAGCTTCTCATGGGAACAATTAGTAGAAGTACTCTGGAGTGGCTGCTGCATCGGAGGACTGAGCATGCATGGGAATGCCTGATGTGCAGTGACGACGATTGTGATAACATAACTCATCAAGCGCCATATATATGGTAATTATGTCTAGCATCATTTGCCTAATGTGCACCTGGTGTGAAAATGGGCCCTCACTTAAAAATCCCCATTACTTTTGACATTCACAAATCCATATTATTATGGGCAGTCAAAGATCCACATTATTATGAATACGCACAAATCCGCATTACTGTTTACATTCACAAATCCACACTACTGTTTACACTCACGAATGCACATTACTAAATACATGCATGAACCACATTTTTACTAGAGCTCACTCAAACCCCATTTTCAGAAAGACACAATTCTCATTACTGCAACAACTCATAAACATTAAAAAAAAAACATTATTATATTCACTTACAAGGTGCAAAGGTCATGGGTTCGGGTCTCGATGGAGCCAGACTTGATTAAAAAATGACCTTGACTCCCAGGTTGACCCAGCCGTGAGTGGGTACCAGGTACAAGTACTGGGAAGTAAAAGCAACCAGCGTGGTGCTGACACCATCACCCACCAAGCGCAGATTGAACTATAAAATTTAGGTCTAGCCCTATATGCCTAAAGGTGTGGGAAAGGTCCTTTACTTTACTTTACTAAGGTGCATCACCTTATGTGCTGGCAGCATGCCTGGACCAGGACCCTTCTAGTCAAGACCTTTATACATCTCTTTGTGGTCATCCTAGAAACAAATTCAGGGTTGGCCAATGTAGACAGGATCAAGCACATCTGCCTGAGAAGGAGGGACCCTATAGTCTGTGTACAAATAAGCTAGATCTGTAAAATGGTTGTGCAGGCAACACTGAAACAAGACTAAAAGTCCAGTCTATGATGAACATTTCAGGACTTTCTGCCAGAGTTCAGAACCGGTAACTGTGGAAGAAGATAATCATCTACAAACCGTTTTACCAAGTATATGAAAAAGAAAAAAAAATCTTTCCTTGCGTGATTAAGTTTCCCAAAGAAACAAAAGGAATACTTGAATTAATGAAATTATGTCAAGAAATCTTTAATTGACAAGGATATATTAGCAATATATTTTCACTAACATGAAATTATTTACAAACTGGCACAGGCCTATTCCCATTTATTAGCATGAGTACCTATTGTCTTATGTTTGTAATCTAATGCTAACTATTGTTATATGTAGGCTACAGTCATATTTTAACTCCTGGGATAGTGAAAAACGAATTCCAATGGGGGAAAAAATAAAGAGTTCAAGTTGAACAATCTTCGTGGTTACCAGGGACTAATAATAAAATATATCGCGACTGGGACACACATTATGTTCCTGCTAACCAAGTGTCTGCCTTAATCTAACAGTCTTCTTCTTCTTTAAGTCCTCTTTTCAGTTGTCGAGGGAGATATAAGGTCCTGCTTCATGCTTTTTCTGGGTGCTTCAACAACAGACACATCGTGGTGTGGTAGAGTATCTCTTATGTTATCTTCCCATCTTGTTCTTGATCTACCTCTTGCTTTATGTTCTTCTCCTCTTTTGGTATATGCCTTGTATCGTATAGCATCAGGAGGCATTCTCTCCATGTGGGCAAACCATTTGATTTGCTGTCTTTGTATGCAATTTAGAATTGGTTTTTAAGAGTACCAATAAATAAACAAGGATTCATTTATTATGAAATATTAAAAACAAGTGTTGCAGAAAAGTAAGTTTCTTTATTAGAGGTGGTAATAGAATTCCCAGTTCTGTTTGCAACTTGTGGTATTCTTCTTGAATGGTTAAAATGGTTCTTGTAGAAAGCTCAGATGTGTTATATATTTTCAGAACTATCAATCTTTTTTGGAATATGTGTTATTCATCTAGAATTGTACAAAAAAAAAACAAATCTTGTAGAAAGCTCAGTTTCTTCATTATAAATTTTACGGAACCCCCAAACCTGTTTGGAACTTGTATTCCTCTTGAGCTGATAAAAAAGTGAAATTTCTTCATTGTAAATGTTAACAGAATCTTTAAACTTGTGTGAAACTTCCTGCACTATTCTTCAAAAACAAGTCTGTTTGAAAGCTGTGTCTCTTTTTTAACAGAATTCCAAAATCTTTTTGGAAATTGTATTCATCCTTGATTGTAAAAAAAACCCAACCTTGTAGAGAACTGTCTCTTCTATGGAAATGTTAACACAATCTCCTCTGATGGAATCTAAGAAATTCATCTTAAAATGTTAAAAACAAGTGCTTTAAAAGATTATGTTTCTTCATGTTAATATAATTCCCAATCCTTTTTGGAACTTGTATTACTCATCTTACAACAGTTAGAAGCAAGTACTGTAGACAACTCCATTTTTTTTATTAGTAATGTCAGTAGAACTCCCAGTCAGAGGCATTCCATGAGAGGAGGAATGTGTGGTGAGCGTACGGATCAACTTGACGCTGTTTGTCTGTCTGTGGAACATTCTTGGACTGGCCAAGATCCATAGTTGGGTGGAAAGTCTGGAAGAGAGCAGACAAATATCAGTAAACAATAGTGGGAAAAAAACAATATTTACATCATTCATGTGTAGGTAAAGTAAAGGTTTTTCACATCTTCAGGCGTGTTGGGCATATAGGGCTAGATCTATATTTTAGAGACCAATCAGCACTCAGTGGGTGATGTGGTACCTAGTACCCACTCAAGGCTGGGTTGAGCTGGGAACCAAGGTGATTTCTGAAAAAGTACGGCTCTATCAGGACCCAAGCCCACCACCTTCTGATCTGCAGTTAAGCGTCTAGCCGATAATCAACTGGGGCTCCCATCAATAATGTGTAGATAATTATACACAGAGAGTGGGGGCTGTGGCACAAAACTGTCAGGATAACATAGTTCTCATGCACGGTGCGTCGGCATGCTAGGCAGCAAAGGTTGTATTGACAGAGGTATTAAATCAAGCCAGAAGGAAAAATGTGGCAGACTTTACCTTTAGTACCTCTTCCAGTTGTTGTTCTTAGTGTTTAAAAACTTTACTGGCTCAAAATGGACTTGTCAGTCATCTTTATATTCATACTATCTTATCCTAACTCTGTGAGTCCCAGTGCACAGTTAACTTAGTTATAAATACACCCAATGATGTGTTTTTTTTGGCACCCAAAGAGTTAATATATTTGTAAAGCTTTGCATAACTTGTGATGGACATATAAACACACAAATTTAGAAAAATAAAACAACAAAAATAAGAATACAATGGCTCACTGACATTCAATCCCACCAGGACAACACACTGAGAGATAAACACCCTGGGACACAAAGTGCCACCATTTGGATAAGGATCACCTGGGAACAGGTCCCAGAAACCCCATTCAACCCATAGGCTGGGTTATATTAGGGGCCCCTGGCAACAGTCGAGATGGGTTTTCAATTTTTTTCTAAGAGGTGGGGTTTTTAGGGATTTATGGCCCCTGGCATTCACTGGCTATTTATTTCTTTTTTTGTCCTCGGAGGTAAAGACAGCTGGCGTGATGCTGGCCACATCACCCACTGAGGGTAAATTGGTCTAAGAAAATATGAGGAGCATCATATGCCCGCCCAATGCAAAACTGGTCTAACAAGTGTCCTGTAGATTTATTTATAAAAAAAAAAACCAAAAAAATAGATTAATTTACAAACCAACCTTGAGAATGTTAGAATAACCTTTCCCAACAGTAACCACTGCTGGAACTCTCTGTTTAAACAGTTTGGTCTCATCTTCTTCACCCTCATCTTCCTCCTTCTCTGCTGCTGTTCTACAGTTCTCCAGCAAAGACACCACAGGAATAATGGCTTTAATATAAAACTCCTCAGCTGCATGGCACTGAAACACGCACAGTGGGATTAGTGTACTAGCTTCGGTGACCAGAACAGTCCCTCGAGTTGTGCCAACGTACAGGTAGCGGTCAATGGCTGATAATGCACTGACCTGTCCACCTGGAAAAGATTCAACATAAATCGTGTTAGGAAAGTTATTATCATCCTAATGTGCCGTGCTGGTAAGCGTATGAGGTCATGTTTTTCCATCTAACACACAATCACCAGAATCACGTATCAGTTCAACATTTTTGTCTTGCCCCATCCATCTAGCCAGTCCATCCATGTGTCTCTCTGCTTCCTCTTACTCTCTTTCCATCAATCTTGCTGGTCACCACTGAGTTCTCGAATCTATTCCTTCCCATAATATGTCACCAAAATATTGACTAACTTCTAAAAATTTACAACTTTCATCCCTCTCAGTGAGGACTGCTTCATTTGTTCTTCTATCCTTCCACAATATTTTTTTCATTTTTCTCAGGTAAGTTATAGGTGAGTGAAATAAAAGACAATTCAGCTTATTTCTGTTTAGTGTCAAAAATAACCATGGGCTGAAACAAACATCAAGGGGGGCCTATCCTAGTGATCAGATGCCTCCCTTAATGCTTGCTTCCCCTTGGAGTTCTTTTCCAATGCAGCAGGGGTTGGAATTTTTTATTAGTGTTATGACACGTTCCGTTGGTTTCGACATTAATATCGTCCAGAAAACAATGGCAAACTACTGGATGTAAATTTGCCTAGAAAAACCACAACTGCCAAAAAATGCTGAGGTCGGTTTGCAACATCCTGTAAAGGACTAACTTTTTAAAAAAAATGATAAAGTAATGCCACCAGTTGCTCAGTGTGCCGACATAAGTTAATCCTATTCTTCTTCTTTGCGTTCACAAGCTGTAAACTCTAGCGGAAAGTTCTGGTTGTTCATCCACTTCTGGACTGCAGTCCTGTTCCAGAACCATTTTACAGATCTGACTCATTTGTATGCAGACTGCTGGTTCCTTGCCTCTCAGCAGATGCACTCCAATTTGAAGAAAGCTTCCAGTTAGTCGACTCTTATGACATGCTTTTAGGTAGGTAGTGGGTCTGTTCTTGTTTTTCCTACAACAGGGCCCTGGAACCCACACGGGGAATTTTTATATATATAATCAATAACTTAGAGAAAAACAACATACAAGTAGCAGGGAAATGGCTGATAATGACTGGCATATTCACCAGAACCAATTTTTAAAAAATTACTCAAATGCTATTTTTAAAGTAAATATAATCATATCTAGCCAATCTAACCACAGCACAGTCGCAAACAGTACTAGTTCAGCTGAGTTTTAAAACCCGACATCACAGCGCCTGGACATTCCCATACGCGCTTCGATCTTCAGCAGCCAGCGAAGAGTTCCAATTCTGATGGTACCAGTAACAGTTTGATTGTAAGTTCATCTTGTATTTCCTCTTAGAGTGGAGTGTCGGCCAGATCTCCTAGTCACTCTACATTGCACCATTCTGTTCAGACCGTGATAATCTAAGTGTGCTTACAGAGCGACAGAGTACCTGCTCTGTGCTGGTCATCATCTTCAGCTAGCAATGGAGACAGCGTGAAGTGGAGAAGACTAGAGGCAAGAGAAACAGTACTAAAGATGCTATACAGGCACAACTGCCAATGTGAAACAATGACCTCAGTGTTTTCAGAAGTTATTAGGTTTAATAATTTCTTATGTTCAATAGAGAGACAAAGAATTATATTTATTATGCAGTAAGCCCAACTATTACTTAAACCATGTGGGATTTAAAACTGTTTCCAGTCTTAGCCCAGACAAAGAATCTGGTCCTGGTCCAAGATTACCTAATATAACATAACATTACTACCCAGTCTATCTAGGGAAACCAGATCAGAGGTGTCAGAAATGTTACATAATCAGTACTACGCCCAAGAAATGTTGCTAGACAGCATGACAACCTACTTCCAATATCTGTAAACACAACAAATATTGAAACGAAACAATGTGAAATTTACAAGAATTATAAGCTGCTTTTTAATTTTTAATAAGAATATATCATTTTCATTAATTTCCACATCACTGTCCTATCATATGTCACACATGGCTCGCAGTCTATACCTTAATTACATTCGCTTCTGTGTGATTCTTTTGATATCATGAATGGAAGCACCTTTGACCCCTTTCATCAATGTTTTTTTTATAGTTTCTATTGGATATCTGCACTTCCTCAATTCACTTGCTTCACATTCAGTGCCTGTTTGGTGATTCTCTGCTCGCTTCTTCAGATTTAAAAAAAGTTAGGCATGAGTTTCGGAACGGACTATAGCTGTAAACCACAATAATTCATGCTAACTGCCCTTTTAAAGGCAACCACTGGAGATGAAGAAGTTATAGGTCAATAATAGTTATTAGTTTGAAGCAGTAATAGGTTAATAATAGTTAATAGTTAATCGAAAGATTTTCCTCACTGCACATCGGACAAGTCCATAAGTGCTCAGATCCCATCTTCAGTTTATCCCTCAGCGTGTGGCGACTGATAACACCAGTGCTGTGTTGGTTTACTATTCTTCTTTGGCTACCTGTATAATGTTCATGTTTGACAACACTTCATTTGACCTGAAGTACTTATAGTCTTTTGAGTAATAGGTCAATAAGCATCAAATCACTATTTCAAATCAACATCTGACAATAATTCCCCAAAAGAAGGCAAAACTGTGAGTGTGTATACTAAAGAACAAAATTGTGAGCCTACATTCAAAATACTCTGAAGTTGCCAAAATTGGAGAGTCCACAGTTGACACAATATGAGAGCAGTCCAACTTGTGAACAATGCAGTGCTTGCTTGTGTCCCACATGCAGATCACTGAACCTAAAACAAACACAAAATAATGTCATAATTTCAAAGTTATTGTATTTTTAAAGACATAATGTAACAAAACCCTTGATCCATTAGGGTTGTGGAGGTGAATTGATGGAAGCAAACTAGGCAAGATATAGACTGAATTACATACACAGGGTGTTAACAGTATAATTATATACTTTGGCAGTATACTAAAATTAGTATATGTACATGTTGCATAACAGTTGTAGTTGTCTAGTTTCCCAACTCCTCTTTCAGCTAAACCACCTGCTATCAAAAAAGTTTAAATTTGAGTTTTTTTTTGGTTATGTGTGTGGTCTGTTCTTGAACATTATGCCAAAGTTTATGATTAAATAAAAAAAAATTCACATTATATGACATCATACAGTATTTGATTTGAAATGCACTTAAAAAAAATTACCTTATAATAAAATTTAAATAAAATGACTTTCAAAAAATAAAAATTGACTTTATAATAAATGATTTAAAAAGGATTATAAAACCACATACAAACGGACTGTACTGATGAATAGGAGACCCAAAAAAAGATAGCATGAAGGCAAAAAAAAAAAAATTTAAAAACAGTTAAAGAAAAACCCCACACACACATGCACACTTAAACGCACGCACACGCCCGGCTCTCTAGCGTAGTTGGTTAAACCTGACATCGCTGTGACCGGGTGACGAACTCCTTGTGGTCCGGGTTCACTCCCTGGGGTAGGCAAAAGAGCCACATTTCTACCAGATTTACGGTACCTATCATGGAATCAAGGCCAAAGGGTTGCGATATCCATAGTACCGAGCCAAAGGGTTAAGAACTCATGGTTTCTGGATATCTAAAAAAAAAAAAAAACGCACGCACACACACATACAAAACATAAATGTTAAATATGTATTACACATTGTGTGAACTAACCTGGGTAATTATAAGACCACACAAACTGGTTGTCTGATGTATCAGTTTGAGTGACCAGAAAAGCACAACAAGAGGATGACTTTGCAATTTTGGATCCGTGATTAAGGTAAAACTCTGTGGTGCCAGCTTCTGGATTCCAAACACATATACCTCCATTTGCTTGTCCCAGCCATAACTCACACCTAGGAAGGTCAGAAATGCACATTACTAGAACACAATTATTGCCATATGAAAAAAACATTCTTCAACAATCACGTAGATTCCACACCAAGGAGAAATGATAATATCATCCTTTTGTGTTCTGGGGTCCCATTTTGGAGGGAAAGAAGATCCACTTACTCCCCCAACAAGCTCGTCCTAGGAAGTCAGCAGTTAGGGGTGTTTATTTGAAAGCTGCAGAGCATCTACATGAGAGACGAGGAACCAACAGTCTGTATACAAATAAGCCATATCTTTAAAGTTATTATGCAAGCAAATCTCACGTTCTTGAACAAGACCAAAGTTCAGAAGTAGATGAAAAGCTAGAACTTTAAACCAGAATTTACAGCTGGTGAGAGCTAAGAAGAAGAAAATATATCACCAGTTAGTTAGTCAGTAGATCACCTTCACAAAACATCAAGCCATTTAGTCTATAAGTAATACAATCAATCTCCTCCCACATAAGAAACAGAACATTGTGTTTAGATTGTATCCGGACACCACAAACTCCGTAGCCATAGGTACGGTAAATTCAAGATTGTGGACTCTGAACTTTCCCCTTTTGGACATGTACTCCAGAATAGTGACAATGTTCTGCAGACATGCTCTCAACATGCAACAGAGATCACAGGTCTGGCCAGTTAGCATTCTGGGGAAAACCAAGCTTTTCCGATCAATGGAGGACATGCGCTGCTCCACAACTTTCATAGAGGCCTGTGGCAGTCTCATCTGAAACTCACTAGCCTGGAGAATCAATGAAGATAAAGTCCATGAGTGCTCGGATCTCATGAGCTCTGTATTGGTTAACTATTTGTCTTTTGCATTCTACATAGGGCTTTTGTCTGACCTCATTCATTTTTATCTGCTGCTCTTGCAGTCTCTTCCTGGTTGCAGATTTAATCATCACTTAATTGTGCAACTGTCCTACTTCTGACAGGGCATGCTGTAAAACAATCTATTCCATTTTTCTTCCTCTTTGCACAGTAGCTCTGCCCACATTCTATCAGGATGTATAGAATAGCTAACTTACATACTGCAGTCAAAAATTAATTTTTTGTGCACCAGTGTGTGGTGAGCAGGGGTAATGTAGAGGCAGACGCTCCTCTTCTGGCTGAGAGTAAAGGTTTGACATTTACATCAAAGGGGCTTTTTCTAAAAAAAAAAAAAAAAAAGCTCATCTTAACTCTCAGGTAGGTTCAGCATAAAAGGAGTATGAGGTAATTTCTTGGAATGCTTTTCGTCCTTCTTAGGACGTTATTTTTTGTTATTTGAAGCCCCACTCTGGCTTTTGCCAGGGGCCGCAATATAGGCAGGTCATCATTATGGCCAAATGTCTGAACGCGGTTTCTGGGACCTCTCCACGGTGATCCTCATCCGCATGGTGGCACTTTGTGTCATCGGGTGTTTATCGCTTGTGTGATGTCCTGGTGGGGTAAAAAATCCAATCCAATTTCTTGGAAAGTAGAGACAGCCAGTGTAATGTTGACTCTTGCAAAGTGATGACTACCAGTGTGATGTTGACTCTTGGGAAGTAAAGACTACATGTTGGCTCTTGGAAAGTAAAGACTGCCAGTGTGATGTTGACGCTTGGGAAGTAAAGATTGCCAGTGTGATGTTGACTCATGGGAAGTAAAGACTATCAGTGCGATGTTGACTCTTGGGAAGTAGAGACTACCAATGTGATGTTGACTCTTGGGAAGTAAAGACTGCCAGTTTGATGTTGACTCTTGGGAAAGTAAAGACTGCCAGTGTGATGTTAACTCTGGGGAAGTAAAGACTACCAGTGTGATGTTGACCTTTATGAAGTAAAGACTACCAGTGTGATGTTGACGCTTAGGAAGGAAAGATTACCAGTGTGATGTTGACTTTTATGAAGTAAAGACTGCCAGTGTGATGTTGACTTTTATGAAGTAAAGACTGCCAGTGTGATGTTGACTTTTGGGAAGTAAAGACTGCCAGTGTGATGTTGACTTTTATGAAGTAAAGACTACCAGTGTGATGTTGACTTTTGGGAAGTAAAGACTACCAGTGTGATGTTGACTTTTGGGAAGTAAAGACTACCAGTGTGATGTTGACTCTGGGGAAGTAAAAACTACCAGTGTGATGTTGACTCTGGGGAAGTAGAGACTACCAGTGTGATGTTGACTCTGGGGAAGTAGAGACTACCAGTGTGATGTTGACTCTGGGGAAGTAGAGACTACCAGTGTGATGTTGACTTTTGAGAAGTAACGAGAGCCTGTGTGATTTTGATGCTTGGGAAGTAAAGACTGCCAGTGGGATGCTGATCACATCATTCGTTGAGTGTAGATAGGTCTATATGAATCAAGTCTACAACTACATGCCTGTTGTACCAAAAGGCATGAGAGGCTGGAAAAAAGAGCTTAACTCTCTTACTTTTACACAAATGCCTGGCTAATGTGACATTGTGCTTACCTCAGTTTTGTGTTCACCATTACAGAACAGAAGCATTTTTCTCCCTGGTAAACAACTGCACAGTTGTCTTTCCTAACCAGCTCATGTTGTCGATGATCTGTGGCATAGACCGTGCTATCTGCTGAAACAACTAGCACCTGGTGCAGGTCAGGGCTTGGGTGGATGGACAGAATATTGACGTTCTTTGGAACAGGCAGCTGCTGCTTGTTTTCCAGACTCAGACTTTCACAACTGAAATTTTAAGAAGAAATACTTTGGAACATATTCTGAGTATACTGGATGGATGCGGAAGTGAAAACAATACAATAATTTCCCAAGGATATAAGTAAATGACTTTTTAGCAACAATATATTTTATGGATGTCAGTTATGGATAACTTTAAAATCACAAAGATTGGATGGAGGCTTGAAACTTAAATTTAAAAAATGATGTTTACAACAGCATGGATTATGAAGAAGAAAAATACTGACATTCTGCAGGGTGTGAACACTGAAGAAAAGTGGCAAAAACACAAGACCACAGGCCAACATCTAACCACTTCGCTACCATGGCTGGCTAAGTTCATAGCAGGTTAAATTAAAAAACAACATCAACAAAAACAATAAAAGGCACCATTTTTGAAAGAAGAAGCAGAAGCTGACAAGCACAAATCTGGACATATGAAATTGAAGACATCTAGAGTATTAAAATATTGAAGAGAGAGAAAAAATTAGCAAGAGACCAGGCACACCCAGCTTGCCAACAAATCATGAAGAGAGTGATTCTCTACTCACAGAGGACAAGCAAGACAGTCATATAATCAAACTGTGACTGGCACCATCAGTGCTGGAACTTTTTGCTGGCTGCTGAAGATGGGGACACAGTGCTCATGGGAATGTTTCAAGTGCTTTGACATCAATTTTTACCTCAATTACCTTCAGCCACAAGGAGAGTCATGCTCTGTAGAGAGCTAGGTACATAATGATAATTGTGATATAAAATAAAACAAAGAAAACTCACTGGAACATCTGAATAAGACCTTGGTTGTCCACACACCAGACTAGCCCGTCATGTGCACACATAGCAACAATGGGAGGACCTGCGAAGCATATGCTCTGTTGGCAGAGAACAGAGTAGCATGGCAACATTGGAGAAGTATTAAAAATTTTTAATTTAATTTTTAATTAATCATAAAAACAATACACGACTCATACAGCATTCACACACATGAATTTACAGTCTCATATGCACACATAAATACAGATTATTGCAGTTCTGGAAAAATAATATTATTTAATAGAAATAAACTTTTCATATATATATAAATATAAACTTCTATGTTCTTCCTGCGTGGGTTACGGGGATCCAATTGGGAGAAAATGATAGACAGACTGCCAGCCTACAAGCACATCATAAAAGGTGGCTAATTAGAAGTCTGTTGAAGCTGGATATGGTGGACCAAAAGGTATAGATATCACAACCTAGCTGCAACCACAACACAACATGTCAACCTCCCTTTTAAGGGAGAATGAAGAAAAACTGCCAAATTAACCTTTCTGCTTCTTTGGCACTGGAGCATAAGTCTTCAACAACAACATATAAGTTTAGGTTGGTGGATTTTACAGCTAACATGGGCTACCGGATAAGGTTGCCAGTTCTCTAATTTCCCTTTCGTCACATTATTATCCTCACCTTTTATTAAGTGCACAGTATTTTCTTCTTCTTCTGCCTTTCTAGCCCCCAAAGGAGCATAGGCCCTCAACCAGCTCACGCCAAGTCGTTCTATCTTTTGCTATCACATGCAGCTCTCCCCATGTCCTGCCCATCTAACTTCATTCAATAGCTTCCTTCTCCATGTGTTTTTTGGCCTTTCTTTATTTCTATGCCTCTGTGGGTTCTAGTGCAAACACATTTCATAGGACGTCATCTACTTAATTCCGGACACGTAATTGACACAAACAGTACCTTCCGTGTAGTTTATCACACTCCGAACAGGTGACTGCTGAGATCTGCCGAAGCTTTAACAATTAAAATCAACAACTCCCCCCTTTGCTAGCAGACAGAATTTATAGAATATTTGAAGTTAACCTGGTAGTCACATGACTACGGTGAGCTTCAGGCTGCCAAACGCACAAAGTGTCAAAAGAAACTATCTGCATTCCAGTTGGATTTATTCAGTTTAATGCTACATTTTATGTTGATATAACTCTGTAGATACAGAATAGTATGCCTGACAATAAATTGTGCAATGTATTGTTTGTATCTGCATTATTCAAAAACATCCTAATATTGTTCTCCGGTTTTCTCAAAGTGTGTCCTATCCAACGCCAGCGTCTTTTCTTCGCCCCTTGGTCCACTGGAGCTTGCACAGTATTTTTCTGCATTACTACTGCTTGGGGGGGGGGGGGGGGGTGTTCTTTATGTCCCCACCCCTCCATTTTATGTTTAAAGTTAAGGAGCCCTTTCACATGGTTAGTCAATTGCTAGACTCATATTTTTATTGACCAATCAGAATTTGGTGGGTGATGTGGTCAAGATAACTTGACATCTAAAGACACAACTTGTACACATTTCAGGCTGGGTCAGCCTGGTAGCCAAGTGTTCAATATAAAAAAGTATATATATATATATATAAAACATTTTGCGATGCAAATTCTATTCAGAGACTACAAAAATATAATTACTATGATTGTTTGAAAGTATTCTTAAAACACAATTAATATATATGCTTTGTAATATTGAATAACAAATATTTTTGATAGGCAAAGATATCCATTATTGAAAAATTAAAGGAAAAATTAAAAAAACAACAACACTGTATAGCCCTGTTATAACCCAAATGGGTTGAAAAGTATATTGTTTAAATTACTACTACGACCTTCCCAAGATCGCTGGGTTGGCCAGGAAGCACTTAGCCAATATACTGCTGTCATCGTCCATAGCTTAAAAGAGGCCTCACAAATTAAAGTAAAGCTATCTTCAGCAGTGACAGACACACTAAACAACAGCAGTATATGTGAAGGCTTACTCCTTCATACCCCCAAAAAACAGTTTATTATATGTGAGCAAGATAGCAGACACAGAACCACATGTTTAAACATGCAAGCAAATGTCTCTCAGATGACATTTTAGAGCTTATTTGTAAGATCTGAACAAATGAAATGATACTAGCTCAGCATTCTCTGAAATGATATTTCAGAGTTTATTTGTAATATCTGAACATACAAAATGACACTAGCTCAGCATTCTCTGAAATGATATTTCAGATTTTATTTTAATATCTGAACAAACAAAATGACACTAGCTCAGCATTCTCTGAAATTATATTTCAGAGCTTATCTGTATTATCAGAACAAACAAAATGATACTAGCCAATCATTCTCTCAGATGACATTTCAGAGCTTTTTTGTTATATCTGAACAAACAAAATGACACTAGCCAATCATTCCTTCAAATGACATTTCAGAGTTTATTTGTAATATCTGAACAAACAAAATGACATTAGCTCAGCATTCTCTGAAATGATATTTCAGAGCTTTTTTGTAATATCTGAAAATGTAAATGACTCTAGCCCATCATTGTCTCAGATGATGCTTGGGAATTGAACAGGCGACAGACCGGCTCGCTCTGCACAGCTTGGTGGAATACTGATGAACGATAAGGCAGACGTGATTAAGGCCTTATGGGAGGATGTGTGCGATTCTGAGGGGAAAATGGATCATCAGATTCTGATGAGAGTGATGAAGCGAGGAGTGACAAAGGGGATCTGGCCAATACCCAACGTTCTGAGGAAAAACAAGATGGACACAAAATCAAACTGTTACTAGTAGCATTGATATTGGAACTCGTGATGGCTGCTAAAGATGGGGACAAAGTGTTTATGGGAATGGTCCAAGTGCTGCGATGTCAGTTATTGAATCAACTCAAGTCAAATTAACTCTCTCAGATGACATGTCATAGCTCATTTGTGCTATATAAAAAAAGCGACATTAGCCTAACCTTGCTGCTTTCTACTCTTTTAGCTGAGTTAAAACTGAATATCTCGATACTGTTGTTGCCTTCAGAAGCAGCACTAATCCACAATTGAGACATCTGAGAAGGTGGGTTGCTAGGGCTGACCCCGAACACTTGATCTGAGAGGAATGGGCTTGACACCATGGAACTAGGCTCACCATCTGAATAAAAACAGAAAAAGAAAAAAGAAATCGTTATGAAAAAAAAATCACACTTGTTCATGTATTAATGTGTAGATGTATATTTTGATAGACAAATTTTGTTTTAAATCACCACTAACTGCTGGAATCATATGAGCTAAAAGTCTGCAATGGTTAAGGCATAAAGAAAGAATGGCAGATAACACAGAGATAAAAACTTGTAAACAAGAGTTACATAAGAGTAGACCAAGAAAATATTGAAGAGATAATTTCCAGGCAGACCTGCAAAAATTTGGAGTCATCAACTGGAAGCAGAAGGCTGACCACAAAGATAAATGGAAGTGGGTGACGTCTGCAGCAGCAAACCTCAAGGGAAATGCTCCTCAAAAAGAAGAAGAGATTGTATTCCATGGGTGATTTGATCAATATCATGCCAGAAGCCTTCCCTTTTTAGATCAATTCCTGGCACCTAATTTTAGGTTTGGGTTGTCCTGCAAGCCAAGGTCAATCTAACAATAATAAATAAAAAACATCCACCTGATCAGCAAGTTGAGCTTTTGGCCATCTGTTCACCAAACAAGTGTGACTGCAACATATTGAGGCACAAAAAATGTAAACATACATACATACCACACTGAGGAGAAATTCATACCATCATCATTAGTTTCTCTCATTTTAATTAAATTCTTACCATTATCAACAGGTGTAGATTAGAAATAAGAACATAAGGAGTAGGATGAGACAGATAAGGATAATGAAAAGGAAGAAGAAGAAGAGTTAGTAGGATCAGAAGAAGAAGAAAAATAAATAGAAGAAGAATAAGAACTAGTAGTAGTAAAAGAAGAAGAATGAAGAGAAATAAGAAAAAAGAAGTACTAATATTAGTAGTAGTAGTATAAGAAGAAGAAGCAGAAGAAGAAGAAGAAGAAGAAGAAGAAGAAGAAAAAGAAGAAAAAGAAGAAGAAGAAGAAGAAGAAGAAGAAGAAGAAGAAGAAGAAGAAGAAGAAGAAGAAGAAGAAGAAGAAGAAGAAGAAGAAGAAGAAGAAGAAGAAATAGAAAAGGAGAAGAAGGAAGAGGAAGAAGAGGAAAAAGAAGAAAAAGAGGAGGAAGGAGGAGGGGAAAAAGAAGAAGAAATGGAGGAAGAGGAGGAGGTTGACGAAGAAGAAGAAGAGAAGAAGATACAAAAGAAATCTTCTTCTTCTTCACGATCACAGGATGTAAACTCCAGCGGAGAGTTCTGGTTGTTCATCTACCTCTTGACTTCAGTCTTGTTCAAGAACCTAAGTGTAGCACTCGCATCTGTTTTACAGATATGACTTTTGTGTATGCAGACTGCTGGTTCTTTGCCTCTCAGGCAGATGCACTACAACTTCAAAGGAAATCCCCAATTAGTCTACTCTTACGATATGCTTGATTGGGGAGGCAGTGGGTCTATTCTTATTTTTCCCACGGGGAGAAGAAGTAATCAGGAAGGTGATTTAGAATCTCCAAAACTGCCAGTCACAAGCCCAGATGAGTTAAGTACTTGGTGCAGCCCTGTGAACTGTGTTTTTCCTGTGGAATTCTTTTCATTGGTGCAGCGGTTGTGTTGTGGTATTGAATATGGCCAGTAGCCGGTTTACGAGTGAGCTGGCAAAATACCTTATGTAATAATTCTACGTGTGTATAGCCAACTTGTTGTGCCGACCACTTCCATCAATGACAAACTACATTTCTGGTGGTGACTGATGGCTCTGGCACCTCTAGCAACTGTTGGCTCTGGCACCTATAGCAATTGAAATATGCATTTACTGTTTTCACATATTTTTGGATTTTTCCAGGACTTATTGTTTGTTCACCAGTTTTTCAAATGCGACAATAAGGGACATTTCATTTAATTTTCACTGGCACAAGAATGGAGCAAGTATGGGGAAAATCCGATTGCAGTGAAGCTGAAACCTCGACTAAGACTAAGACATTCACCAGACAGACATTCTAAAAGACAGAAAAACTGTGAATCAATAAATGGGGATGATGGTTAAGAGTTAGCAGAGCAATACCTGTCTGTGACACTGCACAGCCACAGTATATGGAGGTGTTAGGGCCCAGGCTGACCACATCCTGGAGGTGACAAAACTGAGGGCACCTTGCAATTCCCAGAATTCCCTCCATGGTAGGTCTGTCTTCTGGATCCTGAGACCAACACAGAGACATTAAGTCCAGCATGTAGGTAGGATACCTTTCAGCTTCCTGCAATATAAATAAAATAAATGTCAGACAATGAAATTCATAATCTGTTTAAATCACCACTACCTAATGGCATGCTGGGCTCTGGCAAATAATGAGAAATTTCAACTTCCATAAGAACATCCTTTGCACCATTGAAGCACTTTATAAAGATGCAAGCAGTGCAGTACTCATTCAAAATGACATGACTCTGAAGGTCAGTTTCATACATGCCATTTATACCCTCTGGGCTGCTACCTGAACAGTCTGACTTCCTGACATCAGATGATCTCAATCTGTGTGGGAGACCCTACCCATGCCAGTTCCGGGACCCCATTGCAGACACACACACACACAAATAATGAACACACTGCCCCTGAACAAGCATGTGGTAAGTGTCAACTAATTATGGACATTTCCTTCGAAGATGGAGTGCATCTGTCTGAGAGGCAAGGAACCAACAGTCTGCAGGGAAAAAATAGAAGCCAAACCTGTAAAATGGAGGTGCACACAAAACTCAGGTTCTTGAACAAGAGTAAGTCTAAAAGTGGATAAACAACCAGATGAAGAAGAACGGCAGACTAACAGACCAGATGGTTTGACACCATAAGACTAAAGAAAAAAAAAAGTGTCTTTGCTGGGCAACCCCAGACCCCCTGTGTTCAGCCTCCAGGGAAGTTAAGAACAGGGCATGCGTAATGGCCACACCAGCCCAGAGTAACCTGTCATCCTGTGCAGGTAAGTATGTATGGGTTAGTTTCTGTTGACCCTCCTCTTCTTATAAAAGTGGAGTGAACCAGTATATGGGAGAGAACAATAAAGATATGCAATTTCAAAATAAAACATCAAACCTAAATGAACAAATGTTAAGTCAAATAAACAAATGTGTAACAACATGTTTGCTACCTGTACAGTTAGGCTTGGTCGTTCTCCTTGACAAATGAGGTTGTTGGGATGGTTCACATTTATAAAAGGCATTCGACAGGTCAGAATTTCAAACATGAACATGCCAAAAGAAAATACATCAACCTGGGGAGAGAAAAGAAAATGGTGAATGTTCCTTTCAGTACTACAGTTCCCAGTGTGGGTTCCGGGGCCCAATTATGGAAAAAACAAGAAAAGATTCACTGCCTTCTCAAAAGCATGTGTAAGAGTCGACTAATTGGGAGCTTCCTTTGAAGTCAGAGTACATCTACCTGAGAGGCTAGGAACCAACAGTCTGCTTGCAAATGAGTCAAACCTTTGAAACGGATGAACACGCAACACTCAGGTTCTGGAACAGGACTAGAGTCCAGAAGTGGACCAACAACCAGAACTGTCCGCCGGAGCTTACACCCAGTGAACGTGAAGGAGATGACTTCTAAACTAGTGCTTCCCAGTTAGCTAAGAACTGCAGACTCCTTATTTCCAAAGGGCTGTCCTGAATGCTAAACTCTTTAACTAATCACACTGAAGAACTCATCACTGACAAAAGTTAGAATCCCGAAAAAATATTGTATTCTGAAGTCAAAATGTTTTTTTTTTTTTTTGGTAACTGACATCATGGACCCTTTACATTTATTCCAAGGAATGGGAATGACTGCTCTAGGTTGTGGTGGCACATTAGTTTATGATTAGTTTATGTGCTGCTTACAAAGATCTCTTTGAAAAATAGGCAGTGGTGGAACATTAGTTTATGATTAGTTTATGTGCTGCTTACAAAGATCTCTTGAAAAAAAGATACAGGACCTTTTTCATGCAGTTAGCACATAGGAAATATGGTAAGTTATTTTTAAAAAATAGAGTAAAGGACTCTTTATCCACACCTTTGGGTGTACTAGACCTATATTTTATTGACCAATCAACACTTGGTGGGTGATATGGTCAGCATCATGCCGGCCACATTTACTTCTCAGGCCGAGTCGACCTGGGAGCCAAAATCATTTTCGAAAAAAGTCCAGCTCTTTCAGGACACAAAATGTTAGTGCTTGCCTGCCCTGACAGCGGTGGGAGCTAACTCATTACAGCCATAAGGTCGTCGGAGGAAATGATAGGCTTCATATATACTGGTCATGAAATCATAGTAGTAGTAGTAGTAAATTTTACCCCACTAGGACATCACACAAGCGTTAAACACCCGATGACACAAAGTTCCACCATGTGAGGTGGAAACCGTGTTCAGCAATTAGACCATTTTAATGGCCGGGCTATATTGTAGGGCTTCAAATAACGAAAAATTCCATCCTAAAAAGGACAGGAAATAGATAAGGTGCAATTTTCTAGCCTCATAAACATATCTCTATATCAAGTCAGTAAGGTGACTTTCACTAGAAAAAAGGTACAATTTTCTAGTGAAAATCACCTTACTGACTTGATACAGAGATATGTTTATGAGGCGTCTAATTAACATAGTTCACTGCATCTGCACCCGTGCAAACATTCACTGCAAGGTTCAGTGTGACAGGGAATGATAAAATTTACTAAAAAAAATATGGCTTTATTTAGAGAAATATGTACATTATATTTTCCCCATTGGCTACAGTGATTACCAGGCGAATGTGTGACAGGGATAAGTAAATGTAAAGTTACAGTTAGTTCACAGGCTCCAAGGGATGTAAACCAATTGATTCTATGCTACCTTCACCTTTACTGATCATTCCCTTTACTCTCTACCATATTTGTTCATGTTCTGTATTGTTCTGCATGATAAACTGTTTCTGTGTGATCGTTTTTGATGACATGTAAAAAGGTTGTGTTTCTAAGGATTTTTTTCTCTCCAGGAAACCCCCCCCCCCCCCCCCCCCCCCCCCCCCCCCCCCCCCCCCCCACCCCCCCCCCCCACCCCCCCTCCCCCCAACCCCCCCCCCCCCAACCCTAATAATTTGAAAGTATAGAAGCATGCCCCCCCCCCCACCCCCCAGGTGACAGGGGCAAAAGGTTTGTGTGCACTTTTTAAAAAATGTATGATAAATATTCTGAATAACCTATCTTGAGGAATACTCAAGGTGATCTGTGACATCATCATTCTGTCTCACGATATATTAGCACCTCATATATAAACTTTCATCTTGTGATGTACTGTAGTTCTCTGAAGCTTTCTATTCCCAGTATGTTTTCAACTGTCATAAGCTTATTGCAGAGGGTCATATATTCATTCAGGGAAGTCCTTTAGAGAACACCAATACACATGGTTAAGTTGTGTAAATAAATACAATGAAAACTGTTAGTGCTTGTCAGGCCCGACAGCGAAAGGAGCTAACTCCTTAGCAGATGTAGGATTATTTTCAGATGGTACGTACAGCCGGAGGAAGTAACAAGGCTTCATATATGGTCTCAAGGCATGGTGTCCGCCTCGAGTGCTAGAGGTTCCGGGTTCAATCCCTGGTAGGGGCTGGGATTTTTTCACGTGGACTTGGACTTCTAGTAATTCCCCCTGGTCTCTGGATAGTGAGATTGGATGCCTGTGTGCATTGTTGTGCACGTAAAAAATCCCTTGGCAGTTGGAAATAAAAAAGAGTAGCCTAACGGCGCTGCCTGGGCAAAATTTGCAGTTAAAAATCTACCCAAAGTATTTCAGGATCCTTGCCGGTGCTACAGAGTCAGTTCACTGTGCTGAGCTTCTTCGGACTCAGACTTGAGTTAGAAGAAAAACGGAGCACTTATGGGTTACTACCTGTGTGCCATGATATTGATCCGTTGTTCAAACCTCCATTTTCTAGGTCATGAAATCATAGGGTATGGTAATCAGGTCATCTGATTGGCTGTGTCTGCAGTGGTTGGTGGAGCAAGAAGTATGGACACGGCAGACATACTGCATATGCTGCAATCTAGAGACTTTGAAATGGAGTCAGAGACCATGAACCACCTGTTGGAATGTGTATTAGATGAGGCCAAGTATGCAGAAACAGGTTGCTAGGCAAAGAAAGAAAATATGTCTATCAACTCCAGCTGGGTATGTTGAGCATGGAGACAAAAGATGGCTGCTGCATTGGAGGATGTAGCAGAGCACAACTAAGTTGTACCGATGTTTTAGGATGTCAACACAGATAACAAGTAACAAGTAGGTTCAGGTCCTTTCCCCAGGCACTTATCTAGTGATCAAGACAAATTCAGGACAAAAAAGACACACTACACATTATATGACTGAACGCAGTTTTGTTCTTAAACCTGAAATGATGACCAGTTAACACAATACCAAACTGCAGTAAATGAATGTTACCTTTGTAGTATAGGTACCCTTCCCTGCATGCTGCAGTATCTCAGGAGCAATGAAAGGAGGTGTCCCCCCAAAACCCCGTGTCCCTGTAGGCAGCACTTCCCGACTGATGCCGTAGTCTGCTAACTTCACCTCTACAGCACTCTTGGGATCAGCATAGTCTAAATACATTATACAGACAGTCAGACACTGATATTTTTTTAACAAACTAAACAGTGTATTTGTTAACAGACATCAGTTAGATGGCATTCAGACTTAAAAGCATTTTGACATTGTTGAAATTCCTATTTAAAAAATATTAAAACAATAAACTCATTAAAAGACATTAGACAGTCAGATTGCACAATTAAAAAAAGCAGTCATTACAAAATAATAAGCCATCAGATGCTGGGAAATTTCCAATAAATTAAAAAGTTAACATACTAATAGACATTAATTAGATGGTGTTTAGAAGCAGAAACATTAAGACACAAATATTTCTAACAAATTAAAAGTCCACTGAGAAATATTGTAACTCTAGAGTTAATAACAAAATAAATGAATGGAGACAGATGCAATTTATAACAAACTAAAGTAGCAGACACACAATGAGAAATTAATTAGGAAGTAATTTTAAAAATCTGAAGCAATAAGACACTGATATTTTAAACTAATTAAATCAAAGGACATGCTAACAAACTGAAGTTGTTTTAATTAAAAAGAGCAGTAAAACTCTGTGGCATTTATAACAAACTAAATCAGTGGTCATGTCAGCAGGCATTAATCAGTCACCATAAACTAATTAATTCTATAAAGCTCTGAAAAATGTCTAAACAAACTAAAGCAATCAACATATCATACAGTATTTAGACAACTGTATTTAAAGAAAAGGAACTGATAAGACTGTGGGTATTTGAACTCTTTCAATCCTAAAAATTTTGTGGTAGGTAACCGACTTTTCCTTAATCCCAATCACTGCATCCTATTTTCCTCTATTTTTCATCTGGTCACAGCACACTAATAAAACAGATAAGGCATGGCAGAATGTTTAGCTCTGAAGTTATTTTTGCTTCTGACAGAGCTTTTCTAATGCAGTTTCCACGCATGGATGGTAATCTATTGTTTTGCTGCCTGAGCTACTGTTTACTGTTTGGTGCAGCCCTGTGAGCTGTGTTTTGTATATGAAATGCCTTTCATTTGTGCAGCGGGTGTGTCGTGATATTCGATATGGCCGGTAGCGGGTTTACATGAGAGCCGGTTAAAAATCTTATGCAATAGTTGTACGTTTGTATAGCCAACCTATCATGCCCAACTACTTCCATCAATGACAAACTGCATTTCTAGTTGTGACTGTTGGCTTTGGCATCTCTAGCAACTCAACTAAATGCATTAACTGTGTGTGCTTATTTATAGACTGTTCCGGGACTATTTGTTTGTTCACCAGTTTTTCTAATGAGACAGTGAGGGATATTCCATATGATTTTCATTGGCACAGGAACAGAGCAAATATGTAGCGAAGTTGAAACCTTGACTAAGACACTAAAAAAATCTGGCTTTCCCAGTAATCATTTTAGCTATTTTCAACCTCAATGAAATTAAAAATGTCTTCATGATTTTTCCTAATTGTTATGTGATTTAGTTGTACAAAGTTCTTAGATAAAAAGAGTAAAGAATTTTTCAGAAAGTTGAATGATTTGTGAGGAGGCTGCGGTGGCATAGTGGTTTCATGTTCACATGCCAGTCTGAAGGTCAGGAGTTTAAATCTACATTAAGTTTTAAAAACTGACCTTGGCTTCCAGGCAAACTCAGCCTCAAATGGGTACCAGGTAATGTAGAGGCAGCTAGTGATGATGCTGACAACATCACCCAGCGATTGCCGATTGGTCTGTAAAAATGGAGGTCTAGCCCTGTATGCCCAATGCACCAAAAAGGCATGAGTTTGGTTCCTATCCTACTGACTCGTTTTCACTACTTTATACTTGTCATGTGCTAATATAGGATGGCAGCACATGGACATATAACCAAATGTCTAGGATATGACTTGGGCTCGAACTCCAAACTGTTGTACACAACGCATGAGCATACAGTCAGGAAAACTCAACAACGGTTGTCCGTCATACATTTATTCACAAGAACATTCGGATCTACCAACCCGCACAAAAAAAAATGGTATGAAGCAACAAACACATGTCCTTACGTTGGCTAACTTGGAATTAACCTCCTTTTGCTTCATACTCCCCAAAACAGTCCTAGCGGCGTTCCATAATACAGCTTACAGCTTGCTGTCGATCAGACTTTTGAGCTCACCGCTTCAGTGCCTCGGTCGCAGGCTAACAACCACGTCAGGACTAACAGTAAGGATGAACAGGCTCCATCTCACGTACATAGCTGACCTTCGGTAACTTACTCTAACAGGCACTTTTACCTCGGCTAACTGAGAACCTACAATCCTTAGACTCCCAATATCCATACAGCAAAATCAGCCACTTGGATAGATTCTACACTGACTGGCTGGACTCCAAGCTCTGAGCCCCCTCAGCATACAGACGATGACGGCACCTACGATATTCATTCTCATACGTAGAATCACTGCCTTGTTTCATTAGTGACCATGACCGCCCCACTCATTACCAAAGGACAGCTATCTCACAGACCTATGCTGCTCGACTTCTCACAGACTCAGTCGTCGACTCTGGACGGCACCACTCTGCTCTGCTTTCAACTATATAGATGCGTGCGTTCTCTGTACGTTTCCCTATGATAATTGAGGTTCCCTCACTTATGCACATTCTCCCCTCATATCAGCCTTGCTAGACATGACTTAGCTATGACTCTTTACCGAGGCCGTTTGACACCTCGTGAGTCTACTGGTCAACTCCGGTCCTAAGTCAATACATCCACAAAATACTGACTCAAGCCCCTCTGTCACCTCCGGTCTTAGGTCAACACCGGCTCAATACTGAATCACAATATTTACTCAGGCTGTGTCAGCACACCTGTCAACTAAGCCTTCACTACATTAACCTCAACAATGTTGATACTCCTGAATCGACATGCAACAATACTCTGTGCTACTTAATAACTTTTAGTTTTGTGCAAGAGCTGGCTGTGTATATAAGCAAGTTGCCATTTACACACCAGAATAATTATCAAAATAAGATCACAAATTCAGTTAATATTTTATTAAATGCTGAAACACAGTACAAGTAAATAGAAGACAGATACAGATATAAGGGTTGAGGAAGTTATAGGTCTTCATATTTACTAGGTGAACACATTTTGGTGATGAGGTACTTTCTGCACCAGTTGTGCAACTGAAACTGAAAAGTGTGTGTAAACAACAAATGAGCAAAGGAACAATCTTGCTCTTTAATATCTCATTGAGAGAGAAGAAATAACTACAATTTGACAGAAGATGTGACATTAAAAATGAACCTAGCCTTATGCAAACAAAAAAAGGGCATGTGATAAACAGGAAATCACCATGGTAGTCAGGTGACTATCTTGAACGTCCACGGTGAGATAAATAAGTGCAAATAGAGAAGACAATGTGATTTGTGTATTTCAGTGGAAACGGTAAAATTTGTGTGCTTTATTATATGTTGATATAACTCTGTAGTAATGCATCCAAATACAGCGAATTATGTCAGGCAATGAATTGTGCAATGTATTGTTTGGGTTTGAATTATTGAAATTCACCATGCAAAAAGCATTGTTTTTGCATTTAAAGTTTGTACAGAGTGCATGCCAATAAATCTGATCCCCCCCAAAAAAACATGAAATCTGTTGATACCTGAGGTAGGAAGTTCCCAAACAAGAACATTCTCTGACTTGAGGTCACGGTAAATGATGTTGTGGGAGTGCAGGTAGTACAAAGCTTTTGACACCTGGATAAATAGTTAGAAAGTACAAATATATATTTTTTATATTCTTTTCTTTCTCCTCTTCTTGTTCATTATCCAGTGCCTAGTCTGCAGTGAACATTAGATGAAATGACTCTCCAAATCCTTTAAGGGGTCACCAAACAGAATTTTTTTAAATTTTCGATAAAAAAAATAATTTTTTTCAATTTTTTCCGTTTTGTAAAGTTTGGCATTCCTACAATAGAGTACACACAAGATTTACATCATTTTTAAACAATTTAGCATTGAAAAGTTAATATTAAATACACCACCCCATGCATTTTTTTTAAATTAAAAAACAGTTTCAAAGTCAGTTTTCTCACAATTCTATATTTCCGTTTGTTGTGTGTGTAAAATCCTAATATCTCAACTGATATAAAGACTAGAAACATGCAATTTGGTGTGGATACTTGTTGAACAATAGTATAGGGACTTGTCTATTTAAAAGTACATTTTAGAAAGTTTTTGTTTTTTAAAATTTGATTATTGTGTTATAATGCTACATTTTTTTTGACCTTTTCAACAAATCTACATTTAATAAATTCTAAAAAAAAATATTTAGAAACAAGTTTAAAGTAAATAAACTACACCTGTACCTCAACATAGTATTAAAGTTCACGAATCAATCACATAATCTGTATCTCAATACCTGTGCTTGTTTTTGAAATTTTAGGATTCTAAGTTCAAGTTTTTTTTAAATTCAAACATGGCGGCTATTGCCATGGCAACCACAATTTTTTTAAACATCAAAGTATGCAAAGGTACACACATCCCTACAAACCACAATTATACAAGAATTGGTCTAACATTGTAAAAAAAAATTAAAAAATTGTTTCAAGCAGTGACCCTATAACACTGGATATTTGAGTGAAATGAGTATTATTTCTTTCATTATTGCTCAGCTGTTTAACTCTTTCAGTCCCAAGGAACGCATCACACTCTCATAGGTTCCTACACAGAAGCCCAATGATCGCATGATGCACTGATTTTAGTCTTTTTTTACCACCCTTTGGGTCTCTGGTGCTAAATCCCCTGGGACTGAAACAGTGATTTCCTCAAATATATTTATGTCTTTCTTACAAAGTTTTTTTTTTAAAATTAAATGTTAACTACTCACATTTATTCTGTAAATATTCCTCAAAAAATCTCATTTATTGTTTCCTTAATGTTTGAAAAAAATTTTTTAACAAATATATTCTCAACTAAATTCATTAAAAAGTAGACAACCCCCTTCCTCCCCCGCCAACTTTCCCCCAAAATTGGTTTGGTTATCTGGTTAGACTGCTGACACAACTAACAGCACAGACACTAGATTTAAACTGGTCTGATGTTAGAGCATGAGGGTGATGACATTAAAGACATTATACATCCACACAGAGTGACAATGGTCAGTGCCACTCACTTAGTTCAGATGTTTTAGAGATTCTTCAAGATCATTACTGAAACTATGGAGTCTGACTTTTGTGTGATGCTTTTAGTGGGTGACCAACCAGTCTCCAAACAAACACACTCACACATGCACACACACAGCCACTGTTTTGAGCTGTTGCAAATTGCTTCTACCAGACGGTGGCCATTGCATTTTTGCTCCATTTATAGACTGAAAGGATACAGTTTCGTCTCCCAGCTTCTGAGTTGAGTGCATGGTGTGACACTGTGAGCTGCAGTTTTCATTAGGAATGTTTTTCGACTGTGACCAACGTGGTAGTGTGAATTGTAGATTCAGAAAATGGCGCGATGCTGGTTGTCGCAATATTGGTGGTGCCATTGTGTGATTAAAATTAATCATGTCTGCAACTGCTGATCTGTTGGTGACTTCTGCTATCATCTATGATGAACTTCATTTCTAATGTCGAACTGTTTGTGTTAGAACTTTGGATGGCTAACATATACTTTTAATGCATGTGTATGCTAGTGCATATGCTGAGACAGCAGTCTGTCAATCTTTCCACAAGTGACTGTGATAAAAATTCTGTGTGTTTTTCATTGGCACAGGAGCAGAGCAACAATGGGGTGACCCATTTGCTATGAAGCTGAAACTAAGATTACCAGATTACACACACACACAAGAACATTCTGTGTGATGTTTTAGTTGGTGACCAACCAGTCCCCGTATGAACAAACACACGCACGCAAGCACGAACACACACACACATGAACATTTTGTATGATGCTTTTAGTGGGTGACCGACCAGTCCCCGTATGAACACACTCACACATGCACACACACAGACACATGAACTTTCTGTGTGATGCTTTTAATGGGTGACCGACCAGTCCCAGTATGAACACACGCACATATGCACACACACAGACACATAAAAACATGGAAAGACAGAAAGAAAGGATACGCCACATGAGATAATACCAAGTGAAATGAAGTCCAATTCTTCCCTTTAATTAAAAACAACCTTTCTATTAGAAAGGTATATTTTAACAACCAGTACCTGAATAATGATCTGTCTGATGACAAACAAAGGCAGCAGCTCTCCACGAGAATTTAACTCACTGAGCTTGGTATCAAGGGACCCATGTGGAGCTAGTTTCAGCACAAGACAAAGAGGCTGTAGGCAGATGCCTAAGAGTGGAACAATGTTTGGGTGTTCCAACTGTCTCAGTATGGATACCTCCTGTCTAGCTGTTAGGTATGCTCTACAGGCAAGCTCCATAAAGTTCTGAAACCCCTGGATCAACAAGCAAAACAACAATGTACAAGTGATTAACACGTCCTAATTCAAATACTGTGTGATTAAAATCAACAGGGCATTCCTACTTACTCAAACATTCCTCTTTTATTTTAGTGTGTAGAGATAATCCAAAGAGATCTTCTACTTACTTCAATATTCCTCTTTCATTATAGCGTGTAACCAGCGATCACACTGGGGCTCTAGCACAGCAACAGACACTTGGAAATCTAAGTACTAGCAACCAACAGCAAAAAACCCCAATAGAACATGAAAAGAAAACCAGATTTCCACCAGCGGAATACAAATAAGACAGCAAAGAAACCCTCCTCAATATAACAAGGCATCTAGCCAGTTAAACAGGGAGCAAGTTTGGAATTTTTGTTCTATAGAATCGGAACTGGAATTTTAATGTGTAGAGATAATCAAAGAGTTTCTCACCCAGCCCCTCAAGTATTCTCTGAAAACCGATGATGATCTTCGTCTTCTGTGTTGAACCTTAAAAGAGCAGTAAGTATGTTGTGTTCTGGATTACAGCTAGGCTGCAATATCTGTGCTTCTTGGCTCAACACACCATAAATCAGCAAACCCTTAATTTCAACTTTTCTGCATGCTTGGGAGAGGGAAGGGGGATCTATTATTTTACCCTCCAGAAATAGGGTATTGGAACCCATATCTTTGTGTGGATTCTGGGGTTTCATTTTGGGGAAAACAAAGATAGACTCACTGCCTTCCTAGCAAGCATGTCGTAGGAGTCAACCAACTGAGGACTTCCTTCAAAGTCCGAGTGCATCTGCCCAAGAAGCAAGTAACAACCAACTGCAAACTAATAAGTCAGTAAAACAGATGTACACGCAAAACTCAGGCCCTGGCACAAAGCTGAAGTCCAAATGGATGAACAACCAGGACTTTCCGCCAGAGCTCACAGCTGGTGAACAAAGAAGAAGAAGAAGAAGAAACCTATACAGCGGATAATGATAAGAATATAATTCTTGTTGTTGACAATCCAGTGCATCTCTTTCAAAAGTGTGGGTCCTCAGCTGAAATAGTAATCATCACGTTGACAGATGGATGTGGAGGGATCAGTTTGTTTCAGTAATCAGTAAATTCTCCATTGGTTCTCCTGCTGGAAGAGTTAAGAGTTTGGTACACATAGTGGATTTTTTCTATTTACATGACTGTTGATAAACAGCATTCAAAGCCTACGACTATGCACCAGCAAGCAAGTGAAAACAAAATTCAGAAAGCATAAATTGTTCTTGCAACATATAGATACAAGTCATGGACTATCTCACAATTTTAAGGAAGAAAATGGGGTATTCTGAGCTGAAATGCCAAAGAAAGATTCTTAAGCACCATGGATCAACAACAACAACAAAAAAGAAGGAATATTAACATTTTAAAAAATCCTAATATTTATGAAAATTTAGGCATTTTGTCTTGAAAACTTGAATAATTTGGTCTTATCAAATGTCACAATGGCCTGGAAAGAAAAGTAATGAAGAGCAAGAGAGGCAGGGGCTGATCAGCGGGTAGGTAGACACATGACATAAGAGAACACTTTGAACAAGGAAGTGCATAAGGCAGTAGAGCCAGCTAAGACCAAGTTGTTTTTAGACAGGCAGTAGTGGGAGGAAGTTCTGTAAAGGATCTGCTACATGATGATGATGAAATGTTTGCAGACAAGTATATGGTCTAGTTTTAGAAAATAGTACTTTATATGCCCTTGACTGCGTAGTTTCATGGCTACATGTTTGCCTGTAGGTCCGAAGGTCATGGCTTCAAATCCACGTTAAGCTGGATTTTGTTCTTCAAAAACGACCGTGACTCCCAGGTCAACCTACCCTAAACTGGGTACTAGGTAACATCCTGGGAAGTAAGGCTGGCCAGCATGATGTTGACCATATCACCCACTGGGTGTCGATTGATCTATAATGTAGGTCTAGTATTATATAAACCAAGTACATCTAATGATGTGGAAAAAGATTGTTTTCTTTACTGTTAATTTGACTGCACCTACCCTCCTTATTTCTGTCTTTGCATGGACATGCTTGAACAAGATTTTGACTGCCACACGTTCAGGGGGACAGTTGTCCTGTAACAAACATCCATTATATTTTATCTGAATAATTAAGAGGACAAAAATAACAGATTGCACAATTTACTGGTTAGCATATTTTACAGTATCTTTTTAAGTGCATGTGTCTTTCTATGGCTGACATATTTTACAGTACCTTGTCAAGAGCATGTGTCTTTCTATGGTTGGCACATTTTACAGTACCTTGTCAAGAGCATGTGTCTTTCTATGGTTGGCACATTTTACAGTATCTAGTCAAGTGCATGTGTCTTTCTATGGTTGGCTTATTTAACAGTATTTTGTCAAGTGCATGTGTCTTTCTATGGTTGGCATATTTTACAGTATCTTGTCAAGTGCATGTGTCTTTATATGGTTGGCACATTTTGCAGTATCTTGTCAAGTGCATGTGTCTTTCTGTGGTTGGCATATTTAACAGTATTTTGTCAAGTGCATTTGTCTTTCTATGGTTTGCATATTTAACAGTATCTTGTCAAGTTAATGTGTCTTTCTATGGTTGGCATATTTTACAGTATCTTGTCAAGTGCATGTGTCTTTCTATGGTTGGCATATTTTACAGTATCTTGTCAAGTACATGTGTCTTTATGTGGTTGGCACATTTTGCAGTATCTTGTCAAGTGCATGTGTCTTTCTGTGGTTGGCATATTTAACAGTATTTTGTCAAGTGCATGTGTCTTTCTATGGTTTGCATATTTAACAGTATCTTGTCAAGTGCAAGTGTCTTTCTATGGTTGGCATATTTTACAGTATCTAGTCAAGTGCATGTGTCTTTCTATGCATATGATGTTTCAATACTTGAGTTCCTTATGTGGGTTCCTGAGCTCCATTGTGGAATATAAAGAATAGACCTATCAATGCTCTGTGAGAAACAGGAAGGGTGGAGGACTTTGGGGGCAGTGAAACCACATCCCCCCGCCAGAATGATAGACTTAGGAGTTGAGATCGGCATAGCAAAAAATGAGACTCACATCAGGCGACTTGTTAATCAACATAGAATTGATGCTATTAGCCACCAGACTCTAGGGTTCATACTGGGGGAGGGGAGGGGGGATCTGAGCACCTGTGGACATGTCTGGAGTGCAATGATGATAACGCAACTAATTCATTAGCTTAAGTTATGATGTTGAAAAAAAAAAAAAAGGAGTGACTATAGTCCAGGTGATTGTAAGAAATGCTAAATATAACACAAAATGTGACAGAAAACTCAACAGGCAAGACAACATGGCTAATACAAAAACCAAGGTCAACATGAAACCAAGAAGTACGTAATGAGGAGAAAAGTATGAATATGCAGGCTATAATACAAAACAAAATAAAAAAGAAGTCAATGTGAAAAGAGGGAAAGAAATATGAATAAGTTAAATAAATGAATGACTACATAAATTAAATTAAAAAAGCATAACTGGGACCCATTCTGGTAACCTCGCGACACCACTAATTTGATGAAAATATTCGCCACTCAACTTTTGGGTGTGGTAGAATCAAACAAAGCTAGTGATAGGAAGCAATCCTGCATCTGAGGTCAAAGGAAGGCAGTCACCATAGACATTTAGACACTACAGGTATTCATGCCTCATGTCTTTACTTTAACCCTCTGCCTGTCACCTAGAAGAAATCATTGACCTCACTGGGATTCTAAAACTAAAGCTAGGGGCAAATAATGACTTCATAACGACTTTAGAAAAGCCAATTTATCACACATAACCTGCTCAAATGCTATTTTTAGTAAATATAATCATATCCAGGCCTTCTAAACACTTTGCAGGCACAAACAGAACCCATTGCCGTTAACTAAGATTCTCAAGGACACTCAACTGCAGGGTAGGTGGCATTTTAGTAGGTCACAGGTGGAAATGCCAGTTTGGCTGCTTTTTGAATAAATAAATATACACAATAAGAGGTCCTTCTTTTTCTGTCCTTTGTTTGTTCCCTGATTAAAGCATAGGCCTGAAAGAGTGTGTGCCAAACTACTCTTCTATTTGTCATCTTTAATCAGACTGTTACTGGTACTGTTGGAAGTGGTAATGCTTGCTATGAAGATGGGGACAGAGTGTTTATGGGAATGTTTTGAGTTCTGTGATGAAGATTGTTAATTAAACATTAAACATTGTCATTTTATGCAGCTCCCTCCATGCCCTCTACATATCATTCATCTGTGTCTCAGTCTACTCTAAATGCCCTAACGGCTTCAGAAGTTATTATATAAATTAGCATCCACTATTCTACATCATGTCAGAATCACCTCCTCATGTAGATTCCAAGGCCAAATTGTTGGGGAGGGAGGGGGGCCCAGACACACTGCCCCCTTAAATCATGTTGCAGAAGGTGACTAATTAGAGGTGTTTCCTTCGAAGGCAGAGAGCATCTGCCCGAGAGACAAAGAACCAGCAGTCTGCATAAAAATAAAAGATACCTGAAAATCTGTTGTGCACACAAAACTCATGTTCTGGAATATGATCAAAATCAAGTAGACAAAAAAAAACCCACACATTTCTGCTGGAGCTCACAGTTGGTGAACGCAAAAACAAAGAAAAAGAATAACTAAAATCATAATTAAAATCAGTCAGCATCCCACTAAAACACAATCACACATGATGAAATTATCGCTGTGACTAAAAAGCCTTCATCAGCACCCAAAAACATGTAAAATTATAAAAGTGCATTAAACAACTATATAAAATAATTTAGCTTTACTTCAGGTAATTGCCACAGCTCCGACACAAGCAGCTAAAACTACCAAATCTCTATAGATGCTTACTTTCTTGTGGAACCATCCTTCATACACTTCTCCAAAGTTTCCTTTGCCCAAGCAAGGCCCAATGTCTAAATGACTTGATGGCAACAGCAAGTCCTTGGAGCAATCTTGAAATACCTGAGGAATTCAGATTAGGAGCAGCCTTTCTGAGAATGTTTTATATGTAAAATACATAAATAATACGCATAGGCGTTTTAAAGACACTCTACGTTGCTAATTTATCTGATGTTATCCCAAGTCCGTCACATACACAAAACTGGCAATTTATCAGTTACAATCATCAGATGGCAAGTTCTGTGCAGAAAGTTGTTCTCAACACAACCATCTAAAAGATTCTTGACTGTTCATCAGGGTGTCTTTAACTCTTTCTGTCCCAAACAACACACTATTCACTTGACCCCTCAATTTGTTATACATGTTTTTACATCTTATGTTTAGTGTGGGACTGACAACATATTTGTTTTCCTACAAGGTTGTATACTTGGCCCCTCTGGGAGTAGTATACCCATGCATTTAGTATTGCCATTCGTAGCTCCTTTGGACATTAGCTAGGACCTTGTGGGACTGAAAGAGTTAATGTTCTGTGTCAACCTCTATCCCAGTCGACCAAGATCGACCAGGCTTAAAATGGGTATCAGGAAATATTCTTGAGAAAAAAGCGCCTCGCTTGAAGCTGAGCATATAACCCACCAAGTGCTGACAGACTGATAAAAATATGGGATAGCAGCATTATGTTTCAAGTCATGGAAATTTAATTTTTTTCACACTGAAGGTTAAAGTGGAGTTAAAATCAAAAGACTGACTTCATTGCACTGAGTTGCATCACATATGGCTTGGTCTCTCTCAGCAGTACAACCATCTGGCTGCTGACAGCATTGCAAAAAGCAAGAACAACGTTGCTCCAATGATGATCCCCAGGGGTAAAAATGTTACCCGTCAACCGAAAGACGCAGCTGTAAAATGAACCCACAAGCTTTAGAGCATGAGGAAAACAGCTTGACCCCTTTGCCCTGGGAACCCCCTACAGAGATCATGTTAACACTGCTTCAGATAATGCAAAAAACTCACCACATCTGGTGCTATGTACAGCTGATGTGTGGAGCCATCCCTGTCCAACAGATAGAGTGGAGAAACGGATCCATGTCGGGGACACATCGCATCCACTCCCTCCAGGACATCCAACATACAACGCTCCACTAGCCAGGAGAAGATAACTGCTTCTGTGTCTGGACTACCTTGGTTGTAAATCAAAGCTTGACCTTCGGTAAAAGTTCTGAAACAAAAGATATTAAGAAATTTGTGTACAATTAAACACGTTATTCTTATTTACATTTCAAGTCTCTCCAGAACCTCTGTATTTCAGTATTTTTGTTCCCATGAAAAACAGCCTATCCTTCTGTTCCTCCACATCTCAAGAGAACTCAGCTCAATTTTCTAACTGCGCGTTCACTGTTTAGGTTTCTACATCACACAGTAGGACTGAGTATTTGTAACTGGTTGTTTAATGTGTTATTTATCACTCTAGATGTCAATAATTTTCCCATCTTGGCCAAGCCAACCAAAAGAGGTATTTATTGTTTTGCTTTCCCCTTCTTCCTTTTCTATCAAGTTTGCTAGCTGTCACTGAGTTTTAAAGTTTAATTCTCCTCATAAAATACACTCCAATTCTTGATTTATGTGTACTTTCTCAAATAAATTTGAGGTTTTGATCTGTTTCTTGAAAGGCTGCCTCATAAGCTTTTCTGTACACATACGGTATTCTTGGCAATTTTCTCAGATATGATATTTCCACTGTCATTAAATTTGTTTCAGTGTCTATGTCTGTTTACTGTTCCATATATCTTGGGCACAATGCAACAATACAATTTTAAATGGCTGAATAAGACACTACCTTATTACAAGCTTTTCGGACCAGAGTTTTATGACAAATCTTCTGAGAATAAAAAGAAACAAACAAACAATGATATTCATCACCTGTTGAAATTACCAGTAAATAATGGCATCACGAGAGCTAAAAAAAACTGCAATATTTGTGACCCATACAGACATTAAGGCAGATAACAGAGAGACAAAAACTACATACACATAGGAGTTGAATGGGAGTAGATCACAGGGTAAACAAACATAATGGTGGAGAAATAATACACACACAGACCTACACACATTTAGAGTCACCTAGATGATCAATCACAGAGATGTGTACAAACATGTGAAGTCACCAAATGAAATGAGGTCAGTCACAGAGATAGAAGTGTGCGATATCTGCAGAACCTCAAGGGTTCGGAATACTCAAAAAAAAAGAACAAGAAGAAGTGACTGAATAGGCCCCACTAACTTAAACTTAAACATCTGAAGACAGTCCCACATCAGTTACTGCTTCAGGGGTGTGAAGTATTAGACTTTCCAATATTCTAGCCTAAAATATTATGTTATTATCATATAATCTGTTTAAATTACCATTGATCATTGACATATAGATCTAATAGACAGAAATGGCTGAGGCATACTAAGAGAATGTCAGATGACAGAGAAGTGAAAACTGTATACACAACGGAGATGAATGGTCCTAGACCACGAGGCAGACCAAGAGCTTGATAGAGAGATAATGCCAGACAGACCTGCAAACACTTGGTGTCACCAACTGGAAAGAGTAGGCCAACCAGAGAGATGAATGGAGGCGGGCAATATCTGCAGCAATGAACCACAAGGGCTCGGAATGCTGAAGAAGAAGAAGAATATTATGTAATCACAACTGATGTCACTGCACATCAGGCATTCCCATGAATGCTCAGCCTTCCATTTCAGCAAGCACTCCAAGGTACCTCAACTGACTGTTCCCATAAGAAGCTGGTTGTAATGTCTCCTATCTTGGCCTCCAAGGCGGTACGAATGTGCTTCCCCATGCTCTACTTCAATATCAGGTAACTGTGTTAGAGATTTAGACAATCTTGGTGCATTGCTTGCCAGCTGGTCCGCTTGCTCAGTACTTTTCCCGCCGGCATGGTGAGGTGTATAGAGCCAGGTGAGGGAGGTTAAGTGTATATTCCAAAGGCTTTTTACCCGTTCAGAATTTATATTACCAGTTGCAGTTTTTGTAAAGCATGTTCTAGGCTAGAATATATAAGGCCAGGTCCCTTGCCAGACAATGCCAGAAAACAGTCTGGAACTTGTTTTTATTAGACGGGGTTCACCACAGAGCCATACTGGTCAGTACAAAAATAATCAAGCCTCGGCCAGGATCACTGTAGTGCAGTTAAGTGAATTAACCAATCAGTATTCCATGGTATATCTCACATTGACTTTACAGATGTTTTCCTCTTCTTCTGCACTCACCCCTTTAAAAGGCCTTTTTGCCCAACAGAACCACTCAATCAGTCACTTTAGGGCATGACTGTTAACCCTTTCACTCTGAGAAGTTACGAAACTGACACTTCCAGATGGTACCATTTCCCCATAACAGCCACTTCCAGATGGTACCATTTCCCCATAACAGCCATTTTCCCAACTCGCTACAGAGACATGTTTATGAGACATCGAGCTAACAGAATTCAGTGCATCTGTGAAAATGCTCATCATGACAGGGGATGACTATATTTACTTAAAAACATTTAGTGGGGTTCCCTTTGTTAAAAAAAAAAAAAAAAGGCCTTATTTATAACAGTTTCTATGTCATATTTTCTCCATTGGCTAGTGGGTCAAAGTGTCAAGTAAGTGTCAAGCAATAACTAGTTTACAGTTTCAAGAGATGTAAACTAGCTGACTCTATACTGCATTCATTTTTACTGACTACTTCCCATTATCTGTATTGCATCTGTTCATATTTTGGATGAGAAACCGATTTTGTGCAAATTAGTATGTGATATGTGAAAATTGTTTGTGTCTCTAAAGATTCTTTTTCCCGACAATATCTAAAAATTTGAAATTAAAGGAGCTTGTTTAAAAAAAAAAAAATAAGTCATAGGGGTGAAAGGTTAACTCTTGCAGTCCCAACCAACGTACAGTATGTGGTCAGCTAAAATCTGTGTGTATCAAACAATGAACGATGTGTAATTATATATTTTACTTCTGGTTCCATCATACTAAAGAAATCTGGCTAGATATGCTAACTTTCAGTAGCGTATATATTGTCACTTTTAAACTAACACACTGATACTCTTTTCACTATTTCTCTTAACTCCTTAAGTATTTAAAACTAAACCTTCTGGTCTATTTCCCCTCCCCCCTTTCACCAACAGGGATATAACATATGCTACCTTGATCTGTCTCTAAACTCCTTCTCAAGCTCCTCATCTGCAGAATTAGAGCAACTACCAACAGTTGCAACTTGAGGTGTGAATAAAGTCTCTGGGATGACTACAGGTGAGGACACTTCAGGAACATCAGGATTCAGGAAATACCATGTGTTCTGTGAGACTTTCTGGCGCAGGACTTCTCTGTGTAAACACTGTGGACAGGGTATGACCCTTGTCACTAGATACCTCCCATCACTGTTCTGGTTGAAGCGAAGTTCTCCTAGGTCTGGATACCAGTCCTGGTAAATAAATGATTGCATAAAATTTATAGAGGAAGCTTGTATGTTTTTTCCCATATGTTTAACACTGACTTCCCTCTTACCAATGGAAAACATCTGTGTCTGATACAGCAGTCAGGTTAAAGATAATTTTCGAAGTTCTTGGGGGTTACTAAAAGTTGCTGTCAATCTTCTTCTTCTTCTTTGCATTCACAGACATAAGTTCTGTTTGTTTGACCTCATCTAGATTTTAGTCTTTTTTTCAGAAGCTGAGTTTTGCATACACATCCATGTCTCTGATCTGGCTTATTTGTATGTAGACTGATGGTTTCTAGCTTCTCGGGCAGATGCGGTCCGACTTCGACGGAAACATCTCTAATTATACAACTTTAATGACATTTCTTAGGGGAGCAGTGCGCCCCTTTTGCCCCACAATAGGGCCCCAGAACCCCCACATAAAGCTGTCATTCTAAATTTAACACCCTACACTTTTTGGTATGGCATGTTGTATGACTTTGACCAGATGGAAATAATAAAAACAACAAACCTGCAACAGATTGTCCACGTGCTCAACAATCTTCACTAGTAGTTTAGTAGTGGCAACTTCTTCTCGGTTGATTATGGCTGAAGGTCTTGACAAGTCCAGGTTCTGAACAGATTTCAATATGGCTAAATTAAAATGTGGACAGTTGTGTCTTCTATTCATTCATTCATTCAGTAGCATGTCCCTCGCGGAACCTCGCTGCCATAACAACCCTCCGGAAAACCTTCCTATCATGAGCAAGATGTCCTGCGTCTGATACACCCATCTGGAGATCATCTGCCACATCCTGCACCCATCTTCTCCTTGGCCTTCCTCTTCCTCTCTTCCCAGGCATATACCCCTCCATTATTGTTCTCTCTAGACCTCCATGACGTTTCAAGTGACCAAAATATTTCAATTTTCTTTGTTTTATTGTCTTTACTAGCCAACCCTCTTCAATATTCAGCTCTTGAAGTATGGATGCATTTGTTCTTTTCTTTACCCAAGATATTCTTAGAACCTGTCTGTAACATTTATATTCAAATGCATTTATGCGCTGTTCCGCTTGTTTAGTAAGTGTCCAGGTCTCACAGGCGTATGTTGCAATGGGAAAGATGCATGCTCTTAAAAATCTGACCTTTGTAATTCTATCTGTACAATTCCATAATTTATTCAGTTGTTTTAGTCTTTGAAGAGCAATTGATAGTCGCCGTTTAATTTCTTTCATTGTGTCACCATTGTTGGTAACCAGTGACCCAAGATATTCGAAATTTTCCACCACTTCCAATCTTTCCTCATTAACATATATTTCCTTCTCCATGGCAGTTTTGTTTGTATGCATGTTTGTCTTCTATAGTGAGTTTTATTCTTAATTATTGATACAAATTGTCTGTTTGCTGAGCCATTCGTAATGTTACCAGAGTCGTATTGGTCAATCTTCATGGTGCTGTGGACAGGTTTTCATGCTGCCTGAAATGTCATACATGACAAAAGATTTGCAGCTGAATTAACAATTTGGTATGGCGATATTTACACTGTGGTCTTCGAGCACACCTGTACAGGATAGGCATAAAAGAATCTGCTGCCTGTGATTGTGGAGCAGAAAGACAGACCCCTGAGCACATACTGCAGTACTGCCCTTACCTCTCCCAGCAAAGACTGTGGATCTGGCCCAGGGGATCCACATAGTGAGAGAAGTTATGGGGGACCGGTGGCGACCTTAAACGCACAATCCTATTTTTGACCCAGACGGGACTCAATGTGTAGCATGACTGATGTCGAACGCAGAAGAAGAAGAAGGTATGGCTTAACAGCTTCACAGCTATCTTTACAACAGCCTTTGCTACTTCACAGCAACCTTTCCCCTTTAAAGCAGCCTTTCCCCCTTTACAGCCCCCTTTCCCCCTCCACAGGAGCCTATCCCCTTTTACAACCACCTTTGCCCCTCCCAGCAGCCTGTCCCCCTTTAAAGCGGCCTTCCCCCCTTTACAGCAGCCTTTCCCCCTTCACAGCAGCCTTTCGCCTTTTCCCTTCCACAGCAGCCTCTCCCCCTTTACAGCCACCTGTCCCCCTTCACAGCAGCCTGTCCCCCTTCACAGCAGCCTTTACCCCTTCAGATCAGCCTTGACCCCTCCCCAGCAGCCTGTCCCCTTTCACAGCAGCCTGTTCCCTTTCACAGCAGCCTTTACCCCTTCACAGCCGCCTGTCCCCTTTCACAGCAGCCTTTACCCCTTCACAGCAACCTGTCCCCCTTCACAGCCACCTGTCCCCCTTCACAGCCGCCTGTCCCCCTTCACAGCAGCCTTTACCCCTTCACAGCCGCCTGTCCCCCTTCACAGCAGCCTTTACCCCTTCACAGCCGCCTGTCCCCCTTCACAGCAGCCTGTCTCCCTTCACAGCAGACTTTCCCTCTTCATAGCAGCCTTTACCCCTCTATTAACTGAAGTGATCCTTGTTGTTCTTTATCTGTTTCTGAGTAGTTTTGTCAATTAAGGGTTGGAGAGTCTGGCTATTTGCTTTAAACCAGTCCTTACTTCTTTGTTCTCTAATCTTATAGACCGATGCAGCTGTTTTGTATACAGTCTCTTATTTGCACCCCACTTCAAGCTTGCTGTAGAGTGATCCTGGATATCAGTGAAAGCATCTTTGAGCTTCTGTTGGAACTCAAAACACTTTTCAAGGTCTTTAGTTTTGGGGAAATATTTGCTTTTTGAAGTAAAAATATTTTTTGTTTCATCATTGTAGCAACTACGGAATGGTCAGTATCACAGTCAGCACTGTGGTAGCTGCGAGTTAGTGACACATATTTCAAGTGTTGCCTCCTAGTGAGAATAAGGTCCAACAAGTGCCAATGGCCAGATCTTCGATGTTTCCATGACACCTTATGGCGGTCTGTTGTCTAGAAAAAGGAGTTTGTGATGCACAGGTCACTTCTAGTACATAATTCCAATAGTCTCTGCCCATTTTAATGCATGTGGCCAAAAAATTTTCCAAGATAAACTGGCCATGAGTTTGAGTCTGACCCCATGCAAGCATTAAAAGCATAAAGTATGTAGATGCCATCAGATTTAGAAATTGCTTTCACTGCATTATCCAATTCCTCATAAACAGAATTCTTTGCGTCCTCTGTTGACGTTAGAGTGGGTGAATAGGCAATTACAAGAGTGATTAAACCACTTAAATATAGACACAATCGAAGAGATAATAATCTGTCATTTACTTCAGTTGGACTCCAACTGATCCCAACAGTATATTCTTTACTGCAAATCTCACTGCATACTCCGGATTTCTTCCTGACCTCTGCCTTTCCAGAAAAATATATATAATTTTATCTAATGGACCCATCCTCTGGCACACAGGTTTCCTGCAGGCCAGCAATATCTATGTCAAGTTTGTTGAGTTCGGCATCAATAATAGCTGTTTTTCTCACGTCACTAATGTTTTCCAGGTCAGTGGAAAACCCAGGACACACGGTCCTCAAATACAAGAGCCAGGTTGAAGCTTGAAGTTAAATTTTTTTTATTGCCTGGTGCATTTGTTTTACAGCCTGCAATTCAGATTTGTCCTAGCTCCAAGCACCCACTGAAGCATACAGGCAGTGGTTGATCAACACCTTACTGGCTGCCCAGCTTGAGGTGGGCGGTAGCTGATCAGTGACATTTGAAGATGTCTCCCACAGTTAGAAGCATGAAAAGGGGAGTTATCTTACTTTTACACTATAAAATTTGTCTACACAAGTATGTTTCCAGTGAAAACCCACCACAAATTCTTCCAAGAAAGAAAGAAATTCTTATATTAAAGACTACAGTATTACCTGCAGCTGAGGCCCATCCTTGCTTGTGACATGAATCTTCAGGGAGTCTGTAGGGAAAGTGATCTCCAATATTTTACTGTTGACCACGTCAAGAAATGACCACTCGTTGTCTATGCTGCACTTAATGCGACACTGGCTGCATGGATTATATAAGGAAAAAATGTAACTTCAGCAAGTAATACATAACTGACTGAGTACAGATTAGTCCATAGAATAGTATTCCTAACACTATATGACAAAAAAATTTCGAGGATTCTTCTTATTTTTCTTCTTCTTCTCCAGTCAATTCATCAAAATGTGTGTGTGTGTGTGCATGCGTGCGTGCGTGTGTGTAGTTGCGTGTTTAGGTGTGTGTGTGGGTGGATATGTGTGTGAGATAGGGGGCGGGGTAAAGATCTTATGTGTTCTCTTTCCAATGCATTGTATAAGTTTGGCTTCATTTTTTAAAGGCTGTTCTTGATGTTGGTATTCCATATTCTGCGTGCCCATTGTATTTCTTCAGCATAGCTCTCTGTGACATTTGGTAACAGGGAATTTTTGTCAGATAACCAAACCATCTCATTTGTTGTTCTTCAATGAACTGAATGACTGGTTTCAGGCCTAGACTTCTTCATTTTACCATTTTAAATTTTTCTCTTCTTGTTACTACAGCAGCTCTTCTCAAACATTTCACATCTGTTCTAATGATTCTGCACTCATTAGTTTTAGTGAGAGTGCAAGTCTGGCAGTGGTAGCACAAAGTTGCCCCCTCCCCCATAATTCTTATAAGATCTGCCCTGGCGGATACTCCTACGAAACTGCTGACCATCATCTCTTTGAGTGCCCTAAACTCGACGAGACTAGAAGAATGCTACTCCCTCCAAGACCAGATAGGTGGAATACCTTGTACGGAGGAAAAGAACAGCTTGTGAAAACATGTAAATTCCACTACATGGCATTGGGTCAAAGGGCGAAAGCTTATGTGCCGCTGGATCAATAACAACAACAACAAGCCCTGTTGGAAAAAGGTCTCATATACTTTGATGTGTCAAAACTTATGTCAGTTGTCTCAGGACCTGGTCTGCTTTAGCATACTGTGTGTAGATTTCTCTGATCCATTATTCCATCAGATGTGAAAATTAATGTCTCAAGGGATGGAGTAAAAAAATCAACTGTCTTAATCAGCATTCAAACATATGATCACTAGATCAACAAGGGAGCGTTCTAGAGTGTGCTTCCCCATTTCCCATGAACTTACATGAACATCATATATTACCACTTACATTTCCCCTTTATTTCTTTACATAACTGTCATTAAGGGTACAAGGACCTCAAAATGCTTCAGCCAATGGCAACATCATCATCATCATCATTATGTACCATGGCCGTAAGTGTAGTCATGTTTCACCATTTCACACAATCACCAGACGCCTGAATCAGGTCTGTGTTCTTGTCCCACTACTATCCATTTTCAGGTATTTGTCTTTTTTGCCTTCCCTTTGCTCTTTTTCATCAATCTTTCAAATTGTCGCCAAGTTCTGGAGTCCATTCCTTCTCATAACATGGCTGAAAAACAGCAACTGTCTACAGACAATGTTTACAGTCTGTGAAATAATTACAACAAAGATGAACTTTTAGTAAACTACGAAGGAAAAATTAGGCCACAGTAGTGCAGTAGCCAGCATGTTTGCCTGCTGGCCCAGAGATCACAGATCTGAATCTCTATCAAGGTAGATTATGCAGGGCTCCTAGGTTGACCCACTGAAACAATGAGCACCAGGAAAAATTACATGCCCAAGTCAAGACATCTGGTGTGGACTGACAACATAATTCAAAGAATGCTGACTTATCTATAAAAATTTAAGCCTTTCAATCTATAAACAAGAGTACTTAAAACAAAACAAAAGAAAATAAAAAAAAATAAAAAGAATGAAAAGATTGGTTTCTTCCACCAGCAGCATGACAATGGAGGTCATTGTTGTGGTAAAGGCCCTAGAACGGCTTAAAACTCAGGAATTCACCAATGCATGCTTTCTTAGCAACTTATGAGCGTGCTACAGAAGGTCAAGATGGGGTACATATGGACACAGTGGCTCAATATAATACAGCGTGCAGAATTTCACAAAATGAACTTTATTATTGTCTCAGGGTATGTTGGTGTGAAAGGCAATGAGACAGCAGACTCCCTGGCTGGTAGTGTGACTATCAGGGTTGGGTCATCTATGGACAGGAAAGACATCATCAATGCCATACGCAAGGCTAAATGCTATGAGGCTTTCAGTTTCATGGAAAATGATTTTTCACTGAATAGACTGCATGCCACGGGTATACAAATAGCAGCCGCGAGACAGAAAAACCATACTGGAGCCACCCGTCGTTCAATCAACCAGAACAGAATGGTTGTTAGCCTAAAAAGGATGAGATCAGAGCACTTATGGGGTCACTATGCCAAAATTTTTTTTTTTAATTTACAGAGTTAGAGCCATTTTTTTTATAAGGGTCATTTGAAGGGATACATGTTATTACATTTGCATACTTTAAGTGTGAAAAAATCATGGTTGTCATGGCAATAGCTGCCATCATGGGGAAAAAAAACATGTACTTAGAATCCTAAAATTTCAAAAACAAACACATACGTAATAAACATAGATGCATGACCTTTTATACTATTTAGAGGTACAGGTGTAGTTTCTTTACTTTAAAAATGTTTTTAAATAATTTTCGTAGAATTTTAAAATGTAGGTTTATTGAAAAAGTCACAAAAATCTTGCATCATAAAACAATAATCAAATTTTTAAAAGCAAAAACTTTCTAAAATCTACTTTTGAAATAACCAGTCCCTATAATATTGTTTAAGGAGTATCCATACTAAATTTCATGCTTCTAGTCTTTATATTAGCTTAGATTTTAGGATTTCACACACACAACAAACAAAAATATGGAGATGTGAGAAAACTGACTTTTAAACTTTTTTTTAATCTTAAAAAAGTGCATGGGTTGGTGCCTTTAGTATTAACTTTTTAAAGCTAAATTGTTTGCAAATGAGATAAATTTTGTGTGTAATCTAAACGAATGCGGAACTTTACAAAAATGAACACATTGAAAAAGTGATATTTTTGTCATAAATTGGAAAAAATGCAGTGTAGAGACCCCTTAAATGTCCAATATGCGATGAAGATAACCTTTATATGAACAATGAACAATAACAACTTAATAATGGAATGAAAATGTGTAACTCAACAAAAAATGAACAGTAATTTTAATTTTCCAAACCAACCTACCTGTAATCACAGAAATATGACGACGTAGAGAAGAAAACTTCTCTGATCTTTAAAACCTCGAAGCCCAGGTAAAAAAGCTCAAAGCCGGTTTGCCAACATCGCCATTCTGGATCACGTTCAAAAAGTGACTTCATCTGTAGACAAAATACCAAATGCATTTACCGGGTCTTCTCAACTACAACCTAGTTCCATTCTGAATAACAGGTTGTAAATCAAAATGATCTAAGTTAAACTGGTCATAAGTTAAATATAAACACTATTTTAATTCTAACAGGCTTCACAAGTTGTACACAAAACAGAAAAATGTAATCTATGTATGTATAATTACTGTACACACTGTGAAAAATATATCATATGTCCTCTACTGCATCAGTTCCTGTAACTTTTTGACCCGATCAGCGTAGTTATCTTTCATTTTTTACTAATTAGAATTTTTTGTTTCTTAGTGCGTGGTCGTAAGTACAGAGGATAACATCCGATGGACGATGTATCACAGAGATCAAGAACAGAATAGGAGAGACCGAAATTGCATTTTATCAAATGAAGAACATTCTGTGCAATGCATCCATGTCACTGAAGGTTAGCAAAAGGATTATCTCACGCTATACAGAGCCAGTTTTAACATACGGCTGTGAATCCTGGAACAAATTTAACAAGCCAAACAGTTTCTTGAAACCATGGAGATGTGGTTTTACAGAAGAATACTTAGAGAATTCCTTGGGTAGCTAGAAAAAGCAACCCAGAAGTTTTGAAAGAGTCAAAGTCTCTAAGCCGACAGTTATCATTTTGGTCCTTTTATGTAACCTAAGTTAAGGACCCCTTTTTACACCTTCAGGCATATTAGGCATACAGGGTTAGACCCATATTTTAAGGACCAATCGGCACTTGATGGGTGATGTAGTCAGCATTACGCCAGCAGCCTTTACTTCCAGGACCGTAGGCCTTGTTATGAGAAGAGGGAGACTGGAACATGTTGTGATCACTGGAAATATCTGCAGATAGAGACACAGAGAAGGACAACATGAGGAGACTCTTGACAGTCTTTTGTCATGGCATGGAGACGTGTCAACACAAGAGATGATACATGCAGTTGCTGATTGTGGAGAGGCACAAAATCACCCATGCCAGTCGGCAAGGCACTTGATGATAGTGATAAAGTGCAGACGGTTGTAAGTCGCACATGTCTTAAGGCAAAGAGAAGGCTCATTTCCATGCATTAGTTTAGTAAAGTGAAAAGCAGTAAAGCCTTTTCATGCCATTGGCACAATAGGTACATGGTGCTAGACCACATCTGTATAGACCAACTGGCACCTAATGGGTGCTGTGTCCACCATCATGATGGGTGTATCAGATTAAATTTATTAAGTGGGTTCCCGGGCCCCATTGTGGGGTGAAAAGAACAGACCCACTGTTCCCTAACAAGACAGTCACCAAAGGCGATTGAAAGGGGTGTTTCCTTTAACTCTTAGAGTCCCAAGAAACGCATCATACGTTCATAGGTTTCTACCTAGAAGCCTAATGAACGCAAGATGCGCTGATTTTATGACTCTCTTTACTATACCCCCCTGGGTCTGTGATGCTAAACCCCCTGGGACTCAAAGAGTTAAAGCTAGGGTGCATCTGCCTGAGAGGTAATGAACCAACAGTCTGCATACAAATAAGTAATATCTGTAAAACTGATATGCATGCCAAACTAAAGTTCTGGTAAAAGGTTGGAATCCAGAAGTGGATGAACTTCAAGGACCTTCGGCCATAGTTTGCAGCTGGTTAACGCTAAGAAGAAGAAGGTTAACATCATGAAATTATAAGGCTTGACTGGATCAGATGCTATATTTTAGCCCCACCTGTTTCAGGTGTTACTGTAAGTTATGCTGTCTGATATATTTCAAATATTACAGCTGTTTTATAAACAAGTTTTATTAGTTTCAAGCAAGAAAAGTGCTTCAAACAAGAGAAGTTAAAATAACAACTGCATGGGATTTAAAGAGTTAATATGTCCGATATATGCGAAAGAAAACAGTACACTGTATATTTACTGTGTTGAATATTAAGACAACAACACAAAATTAGGACATAATCTCTATGCAACATAAGCTATAAGCTGCAACAGGGTTAATACTTACCTCATGACTTCGAACCAACAGATCATGTGGTATGGGAAACAAATCCTTCACTATTGGATAAAAGGAATCATCCGCCAACACACGGGTTATCAGACGTGGCCAGAACCCACTCGGGAAGTAAGTCATGAAGTACAGGCGGCAGCAAGAGAAGATAGCATTACTTGATGGTTTGATTGCCAGAAGCAGGAGTTTATTAGACTCTTTGCCAGAATTCAGTCCTGCAGACTCTACAAGGTCCTGGCAAAAGATCATGTAAACATTGACAAGAAGTTAACATAAGCACGTTATCAGTGACAATAAGAGAAGCACCAAACAAAAAATAATTACCTTTCATGCATAACAGCTAGGGAAAAATGGGGCATTCACCGGGGGTGCGTAGTTGACCATGTTCTTAGTGCACTTGTTTCCATAGCAAGGTGCACATGCTGTCTGGAGGTAACAGGTTCAATTTCTGGCATGGTATATATAGCTTCTAATTTTTATGTTGTCTAGTGTGTTCTTATATCTTTCTACTTCTTTCTATGAGTGCTAATCTTTACATTGTCTGTTTTCAATTGAGAAAGAAGATAGGCTACTCTGATTCATAGAAAACTGTGGAGGCAGAACCCAAACAATAATGAACAAGGCTACTAAGAATACGATGGGCACTAGGTAAGCTGTTGCCAGATGAAAACCAGAAAAACAAGTGAGATATTATTCATTGACTCTTCACCTGAAGAGGCTAGAAGTGGAAATTGTTAAAACTACACATAACTGTGATTGTTTTTCTCTACTTTACAGATAAACCAGTATCCCTATACTCTAACTTATGCAGAGGCAAAGCATATGTCCTGAGTGCAATAATTTCAAGCCATCATTAATCAATCATGTTCTACCACTAATCAAACCAACTTCTTCATCATCATCATCATGTGCCTTGCCAACAGGTGTAGGTGCTCAAGCGTCTCCACAGATCACGATCCCTGGTTGCCTGGAACAGCTCTCTTAACGATATCCCTCCATGCTATTGTTTCAGCCCATTTTACATCATCTCTCTTGGTCTGCCTCTACCTCTTTTTCACTGATCTTTCCAGTTGTCACTATGTTGTCAAATGTCTCTTTTCTCATTTTGTGGCCAAAGAACAGTGTTTGTCTCTTTCTTATTGTTGTATATTGAAATCTACTTTCATTAGCTTCTTTCAAGCAATCGTTAGTTATTCTGGCCGTCCGAGGTATTTGTAACATTCGTTTCAGAAACCACACCTCTGTTGCTTCCAAATTCTTCTGAAATTTTTTCACTGACATTTCATGATTCAAACAAACTTTTGTTCACTAATAAATGGAATTAATTACAGACAAAAATGAACACAATGTTAACAATAAAAATGATAAATATCAATAATGATAACAATGACAAATATCAATAAGGATAAATGTCAATAATGATGGCAATGATAAATGTCAATAATGATAACAACGATAAATGTCACTAATGACAAAAATCATCAGTATATAGCTTCCTCTGTAGAACATCACTTTTATCACAACATGCCTGATTGAAACTCAGTCTCTCCCCAGTTCTCATGCCTCATGCACTTTCCTATCCAAGGTGTCCCTCATATCCTGTGCCCATCTTCATGTTGGTCAGCTTCTGCCTCACTTTTATGGTACCATGCTTTCTGTCACTATTCTTTCCAATTTGCTGTGAGCAGGTATGGCCAAAATATTTCTGTTTCCAAGACATGATACTGTTTACCAGTTAATTTTTCTTGACCTCAGAGTTTTAAAATTTGTCAGTATATCTTTTCTTCCACTGTATTCTAAGAATCCTCTACAGCATTTTAGCTAAAAGGCCCTTATTTTCATCCCTAATGACTGCAAGATAGTCCACAAATCACATCCATGAGAAAAATATGATTTTGATTTCCTTGCTGGTGCTTAACCATAGACTGTTTAATCTTTTTACTGCTATGGCCATCCTTCTTTAGGTTTCTCTTGAACGGTCTCTATTGTTGTTTATTATGGAGCCTTGATATTAACGAGATCTTCAATGATAATGATGAATTTAATTGCTAAAAATGCTAAATATCAACAATAACTACTCTTTCAGTTCCATATGGTTTCAATGTAGAATTCCAATTTGACACAATAGTCACAGTGAAACAGACATCAGAGTTTAACTTTCATTAGATACAGCATATACTATGCCACATTTAAAGCAGCTGTCCAGATTTCTTTTGCATATCCAGACCAAACATAAAATAGAAAATAAAACACCATTTCTTGCGCTGATACACAGACAGAAGCTGAGCCCACATGGTGCGTTGCTTCGGACAGAAAGAGTTAATGAATATCATAAATGACATCCATGATGACTACAATATCAAGAATGAAAATAACTGTGACTGTCAATGACTACAGTAGTAAACATTAATAATTGCAAAAAATTATAAATGTTGAGAATGTCAACAATAACAAATGTCACTAATGAGAACAGTGACAAATGTCAATAACGATAAAAATGACAAATGCAGTTATGATACCATATATACCTGTGAGCCTGTGTAAAACACAGAGCCACCCACATGAAGCACACTTGGAGGTCCTTCTAGACTGCGACTAGCACGTAACACACGAACTGAATCTGCGCGAGTCTCAAATCCTGGCCGAATCCCAACACTGGCTTCATTTGGTTTCCTCAGAGGGATCTGATATGTTTGAACATTTCTGAGTTCAATTATGTTTGTAATATTTCACTGTCAGTGGCATTCAAAATAAGAAACATTTTATGTCACAAATGATTTATTTGTCAGTGGAATTTGCTATTAAAAAAATGTATGCATTAAAATGTTTATTTGCCAGTGGAATCTTATATGTATAAATGCTTATACATTTGAAATAGTTTATTTGTGTGTGAAACTTTCTTATTGTGTGTTCACTTTTAAATCGGCGGTTGGCAGGCTGTGCTGTGGTTTACAGCAAGGTTGTGATATCTGTGGTTCTCAGCCCAACATATTCAATTGCTTGTTACCTGCTGTCTGTATCATCCTAACATATGGCTCCGACTCATTAATGCTCTGTCTATGATACAGCGGCCATCTCAGTGTCTCCACACTCACCATATCCAGTAGGAGTCGACTGGCACATTAAATTTTAACACTTCTAAATGGTCGCCTTTTATGACCTGATGGTTAGGACTCTATGGGTATGTTCCCTTTCCAACCAAATCTAAACCAGGCGGACTGCATGGAATCCGATATGAAGATATGCTTTAAGATTTGTAAATAAATGCTCGTCTGTGGAATTTGACAAAGACATTTTTAAATAATGTGGATACAAACAATACATTGCACAATTTATTGCCAGGCACATTTCGCTGTATCTCATCAGGTGCGTTACTAGAGTTATGTTTGTATCCGCATTATTTAAATTCATTACGAGAAAACATTGTTTTGAAAGACATTTTTATCTTTCCAGAAATTTTCTACAACAAGCTGATCACCTTCCGCCTAAAGAACAAACCATCTTTAGGCACTGCTGTATTTGAGCACACTAGTACTGCTTTTTCTGTCACACATTCATATTTAAAATAAAACAGCAGAAGTATTATACCTTCTAAGGACATGGAAAAGAAACCTTAGGCAAACGTGAATGAGAGAAGCCAAAGGTGCTGAAGTAGATTCCATCCACAATATTGAAATGATTGGATAGAATGAAAACGGACCGAGAAACAGACTGTAAGCCCTATGTGACATATAATGACACATTAGGACAATGAATGAATGAATGAATGAATGAATGAATGAATGAATGAATGAATAATACCTTCACATCACTCTTCTTGCGGGCCATTTCCAGAAGTTCTGTCTCCGTTGGTAATAATGAGGGTAACAGCAGATGTTCTTCATCAAACTGCAAGGCAACTTCAAATTTATTGAGGAGATTGGTGATATACACTTCACTGTGCTCCATCTCCATCATATTAGACTTGAACAGAACTTCCAGATTTTTCAGTTTCATCACACCTTTGAGAAAGACACAGAAATTCACAATCTCTTATTTTGCAACACCTTTTTGAAAGATGGCAATTTTAAATTTTAAAAACATATTAAACATGAAAGAAGGCATGGAATTTATAAAATGTTTCAAGGGTTTTCCCCCATGCCTTTTAGAAATATACAGACATGTTTGATTGTTCAAAAATTGATTAAACCTACAGTCAGGAAGTGTGGAAAATAAGTCAGTTTCGTATCCTTAACAGGACCTTGCAGAACCAGCCACCGCATTTTTTGGCTATTTTAGTTTTTCTAGGCACATTTTATGTTCAGTAGGCTACCAATGCCTACTGCATGGTCAGCTCTCTTCACCATTATTAAAACCAAGACAGTTTGCTGCCAAATCGTCCACAGCTGGGACTGAACCCGACACACCAGCATTATGAAGCGCATCTGCAACGCCAAGCCACAAATGCAGATGTGGAAAATCTACAGAATGTAAAGACAAAAAAAAACCTTTCCATGCCAATGGTGGTTTTGGCATAAAGGGCTAGAGCCACATTTTTATAGAGCACTCAGCATTCCATGGGTGATATAGTTAACATCATGAAATGGTCAACATCAAATCATCTATTTTTACTTCCCACGAAAATTCCTTGTACCTCTTTTACACTTGGCTGACACCTAGAAGACTAGGTCCATTATTTTAAAAAATTTAAATAAAACTGCTTTTGTGAAGATTCGAACCTAAGACTTACTGGCTGTCAGACGAGTGTATATCAGGGAGTGTAATGGAGCATGATTATGTAGGGGCTGGGCTAATTTTATATTCTGTGAGCACTCAAAAAGAGTGACTGATAGATTTTCAGACTCATAGGGTAAAAGGTTACCCGTGATAACTGATGACATTTCAGGTATTTCAGTTTAGTATGTGTAAGATATTTTGAGGTAGTTTCTTGTTTAATACGTGTTCTATCAGTGATTGTATCTTGATTTGTTATCTGAGGAATGAATGTTACAAGTAATTATGTATTTGAACTTGATGAGTACAAATGCAAAATGAAGTACTGCCATGCTGACAGCTAACAATGGCAGTCAACGCTTGTAACGATTTAGTCTACCTATAACAGCCATGAGAGGTAGCCTGCAATGGTCTGTGTCTTTATTAATTTTTTTTTCCGATACTCTTTATTAACCATTTACAGTCTATCAAGAAGAACGCCAGTGACTTCAGAAAAGTTGACCACCAATGGTAAAGTACCAATTTCTATACCTCGAGATGTAATGAGCATAAATTGCTCATATAAAGCGGGGCATAAAGTGCCCCAATATTTTTATACACTAACCTGCATTACGTAGGAGATGTGGTCAATATCACAACAGCTCATTCATTTCCCAGATCAATTCTTGATGCTAAATTTTAGTTTTGGATCAGCCTAGTAAGCGAGGTCACTTTAAAAAATTTGCCATGATAGGAACCCATATCTATAGCAAGCATGCTAGTCATTTAGCTACCAAGGCTTACCTGACAGAGCAGATGCTGTAAAGCAAAAGTAAAGGACCCTTTTCCCCACCTTCAGGGTATTTAGGGCTAGACCTTAATTTTTTATAGACAAATTGGCACTTGGTGGGTGATGTGGTCAGCGTCACACCGACTGCCTTTACTTCCCAGGGCTGTACCTCATACCCACTCAAGGCTAGGTCAACCTGGGAGTCAAGGTTATTTTTTTTTTAAAAGTCCCGCTCTGTCAGGATAGGAACCCAAGACCTTCCGATCCGCAGGCGGACGTCTAGCCGCCAACGCCAAGGCAAACTCCACATTCACCCACCTCTTTGAGCAAAGTTGTTGATTTCCTTAACGGTGATGACCCTTGCCAGCTGGTCGCACAGCCACTGGGGGTCCAGGAAGAACAGGTCCCGTAGTGGAAGATCATCATAGTGGAACAGCACACCTATATTTATATAAACAAAATATGTAAGCGTAATGGGATGTCGACCATGTTGACTGGCACTGTAATCAGGTACAATAGAACCTCAGGATATGAATTTCATCTGTTCCATGATCAGGTACAATGTAACCTCAGGATACAAATTAAATCTGTTCCATGACTATTTTTCCCATAAAAATTATTTGTAAATAAATATAATTAATTTCAGCCCTCCAAAAATCACCTTTTTTGGGACATTTTTAGATTCATTTATGGGAAAAATGTGTGGTACTGCTTTTGTTTATGTTTTTGCCAGCACAAAAAACCAGGAATACTTAAGACCATGATGTCCATCATCATCAAGTACTGAGTTGACTGTCTTAGGTTCTCCTTCAGCAATGTTAATGTGACCTAATCCATTTAAAAGCTGTTGAAAAGCTGTCGAGTAACGTCAAGAATTCTCATTTCTCCAGCTTGCATCCTGTATTTCGTGTTAGATTCAAGGGCAAAATATTGGTGAGCCTGACCTCATATCCTGAAAAACTTGTAGCCAGACACACCTGTTTCCAGGTACACTAGTATCCCCTGTATTTTCCAACCCCTGAAACTCTAGGAAACTGTCACAGCATAGTTTTCAGAAACTTGCCTCTAATACAGTGATCTGGGCGTAAAACTTAGAATTGGCAGGGCTATTTTTTTTTAAACCAGTATTGTTCTTCAGTAAACTTAAACTTCTAAAGTAAACATTTGAGAACTGTAAGAATTTGCTGGAAATAAATAGCAGTGATAATGGTAACAGGCAACTCTGCTTCCTGAAGGTCATGGCCTTATATAATCAATGGAGCCAGGTACTGCAGTGACTAATGTGGTTCTAAGACAACTCAGTCATCAAGTTCGAAACCACACACAGGATGGGGTCATTTTCACTGACCCATCTTCCAGATCAACCCAGTCCAAAATTTCATTGGAAGTAACAGTTACAGGTAAAATATCATATACAGCACACATAAAATAGTAATAAGTCTTTAAAAAATGAGCTAACACTATGTACCAAATATGCATCACTGTGTAAAACGTGTCTCCAATGCTAACTTTTCACTAGAAATAAATGTAAGTCCAATGTTGAACAGGTAAAAGAACTGTTTTGTTTCTTGTTTTGGTCTAGACCTTGTTACGAGGCCTTATGAAGAGCTGCAATTTACATTCTAGAGCCTTGTGTGTAGCAGTAAATCATTGTTAGATGATGTTTTCAGTCCATTAGCTTCAGGCTCTTTCTCGTGCTCTGTAACCCATTCTTCGACAGTTGTAGGCATACAGGAATAGCCATGAGACTAACTACTTTACAAAAAGTGAATTACTACTCACCATTCTCATGCAAAAACCGGGTGGCTTGCTCCAGTTCCTCCACATCCCTGAATGTAGCTCCTCTTTCCATCATTTTGTTGAGAACACACAATCTGAATCAAGGGGGAACAAGAATTATTTTATAGATTCATCATTGCTAACAAAAAAATACAACATCAGAAATATAACAACAAATAAAACACATATATAGAAAAACTGATGTTACAAAAGTATAACAACTAATTTAACTAAAAAGTATAAGAAATAATTTAACTAATGTAACAAATTAAAGTCTTTAAAAAAAACAAAAAACTTTTAAGCCACTGGTGTATCAGACACATGGTGTTAAAACAATGTTTTTATAAAACAACTGACACTCGACAGGTGATGTGGTCTACATCATACCGGCCACCTTTACCTCCTAGCAGATTTCTTGGTATCAAATTTAGGCTGAATAATCTGGGGCCAAGGTCATTTTATAAAAATCTGACTCAAAGCAGATTAGAATCCAAGGCCTTCTGGTTAGCAGGCAAACGTCTAGCTAAGCGATACTGCAGTTCCCACATAAGATAGACCATTCAAATATGAACAGAACAGATGTATGTGAACTAATCAGGAGCTGCAGGTGATAGAAAAAAAAAAAGAATGCTTTGATATGAGTCGGCTGAGGGGAGGACAATTTCATTTTTCATTGTTTCCATGGTCTTCACTCTGATTAAAGCTTGCTCAGAAGTACACACATTATACCTGTTGAAACTGCAAGAGAGTCACAGAAATTCCTCCACAATAATTGCAGATGATCAACATTTAAGTCTTCTACAGACTCCTTAAAGATCTTTTACCTCATGACCACACTTGAAACTGCTGCTTCTCTACTGACATAGAACTAAGTCATTTCCAATGCCCAGTTCTCCAAAATTAACAAGAACCAATAACTTCTATCAATGGAATTTTAACAACAGTAACAACAACACCTTCCTTTACTGCTTTTATAAACCAGGTTTTAAAGCAGTGTAAGAAAGATAAGTACTGAGACTGAAAATTTAGCAGTGTGGCTAGAACAGTTCTCATGAACTGTGCAGGGTAGAACCTAATTTTTGCCCCTCATAGGAAAAAAAGGGAAATGTCCACAAACCTCGCAAGGAATTCGAATCTAGATCTCCTGCATTAAAGCCTAAAGTTCTAACTACATGACCAGCCACTCCTCGACAACAACATTAATGCAAAATAAATCAAACTTACGTATATTTGGATCTGTTTAGCACAGGTTCTTTGAGATCTTTTAATCTTTCCAAAGCTAGTTCCCTAACAATTTCTTGCAGCAGCAAATACTTGCGTGGAATTTTCTGTTTCACAAGAAACTGTGTCCTGGATCCTGAGTATAGAAGTAAACCAACTTAGGCTATTGTAGATATTCTAGATTAAAACAAATAAATCACCCAAATCATCTAAAGCTATTGCAAGACTTCTGATTAAAACAAATAAATCATCTAAATCATCTAAGGCTACTGCAAGACTTCTGATTAAAACAAATAAATCATCTAAATCATCTAAGGCTATTGCAAGACTTCTGATTAAAACAAATAAATCATCTAAGTATTGGAAGACTTGATTAAAACAAAAAATAATCTAAGGCCATTTCAAGTCTTCTGATTAAAACAAATAAATCACCTCAATCATCTAAGGCTATTGGAAGACTTTTGAGTAAAACAAATAAATCATCTAAGACTATTGCAAGACTTTTGAGTAAAACAAATAAATCATCTAAGACTATTGCAAGACTTTTGAGTAAAACAAAAAAATCATCTAAGACTATTGCAAGACTTTTGAGTAAAACAAATAAATCATCTAAGACTATTGCAAGACTTCTGATTTTAAAAAAAAAATCACATAACAATATATACATCAGAGCTGATCACTAAGACACTTAGGTGTCAGAGCTGGTTATATACAGTTGAGATCAAAGTGTCAGTCCCAAGCAACATATGATCAATGACTGACTCTTCTTCAACGATTTTTCTTATTTTTTTACGACATTGCATCATAGAGAATACAAAAAAATCTGGCTTCATCAGTTGCCAGTTTGCTTTAGTCCTAACAGAAAATAAGAAAATAGTGGGAAAATGACTCCTTCAGCATCTACTGCAAAGTGTTCTGGGACTGAAATAATTAACTGCTAGTTGACAACACATAATACACACACACAGGTACTGACTTTTGAAAGTCTGAAGAAGTTAAAAAATGAGAGTTTACTACACAGAAACATTTTAGCAGCTGGGCACTCTCATCTGCAGATCAGAAGGTTGTGGGCTCAGGTCCTGACAGAGCCACACTTGTTTTTCAAAAATGACCTTGACCTTGACTCCCAGGTCAACCCAGCCTTAAATGGTACCAGGTACAGTCCTGGAAAGTAAAGGTGGCCGGCCTGATGTTGACAATACCCACCGAGGGCTGACTGGTCTATAAATATATATATATATATATATATGACCAATACATCTGAAGGTATAAAAAAAGGTCCTTTCTTATAGGTATAAACAGAAATGAAAACTAACTTGGATGTTTGAGTTCAAAAGCATTTTCATATATAACATCCACCAGCATTTTGATGTTCTCGCCCGTCTTGCAGCTGACATTCACTGCGGTCAGAATATTGGGCAATCCGCTCTTATCTGGCTCAGGATTGGATAAAAACATTTTCTGTATAAGCAGCTTCATGGACTCTTCAAAATCTTCTGGATAATTCCGCCTGGTTGTCTTATCATGGAGGATGTCGAGGTGAGTGCCTACAATGACCACTGGTGCTCCAGGTGCACGAGCCTAGAAAATTGAGGATAAAATCCGTTAACTAAAAGAAACTTTCACCTCTATACTATACTTTAATTTTATCTAAGATCTCAAATCTCTTCCTTTTTTTCATAAATGTTACTTCTCAATAATGTATAGGTCCTCATTTAACTCTTTAAACTTGTCCACGACTGTTTTGATTTTGTGGCATAGGATTTATGTTGTATGAAGTTGCCAGTCTCCCACCAACACTCCTAAATAGCCTTATGTAACTTGCATAATAAGTCATAAGTCAGTGTTACCATAACTTTCTGCCATAGGTTACAGCTGTGAACACTAAGAAGAAGAAGAGCAGAAGATGGAAAAAGGAAGGCAAAGAGATAATATCTTGATGGCTTGGCGACATGGAGATAGCAGGATCCCAAAAAAAAGACCTTATCTGGTAATTGCTTTGGATGGTAAATAATGACTGCTCACACCTACTGCATGACACATTATGATGATGTGAAGTAAATGTTTAAAACAGGAGATCAGTATTTGAAGTTTATAAATGATGCTGCTTATGCCATCTAACCCCACCCCAGCTACAGCTATATCACAGCTATTTACAATGTTTGACTGTTTAAAAATAATTCATAGGATATTGAAATATTACTCACCTGTATGTTAACAAGCCACTGCAATAAGCTTTCCACTCCTCTCTCTCCGTCGATGATGCTCCATACAACCAAATACAGAGATCGAGGTGACAGGAAGTACTGATGTGTGGCATAGTACTCTCTCTAGAAGATACAAGTTAATACTAAAAACTGATAAAACTGTCAGTGAATGTTAATACTTTTCCTATATACTGATAATACTTTGCATGAATGTTAATACTTTCACTATATACTGATAATACCTTCCATAAATGTGTGACAAAATGACCTCAGTGGTCTCAGAAGTTATATTGTGTTTAATAATTTCTTCTGTTAAAAAGTCTATGGTTAAGCACCAGCAAGGAGATAAAAATTAGAATTTTGAGAGCATGCATCTTCCCTGTGGCTACATACGGATGTGAGTCATGGACTATCTCTCAGTCCTTAAGAAAGAGAATAGGGGCTTTTGAGCTGAAATGCTATAGAAAGATTCTCAGAATATCTTGGACAAAGAAGATGGGAAATATTGACATCTTAAAAGATCTTAACATCAAGGAAGATTGGCTAATAAATAGCATCCTTTCTCGAAAGCTGAAATATTTTGGTCATATCAAGCGCCACGACGGATTGGAAAAAATTACAGAAGAAGGCATGGTACCAGAAAGGGGTTGGGGGGCAGAGGCCTAATGACACGAAGATAGGCACAGGATATAAATGACTCCTTGAGTGTGAAAGTTCATGAGGCGGGAGAACTGGCAAGAGACCAAGTTTTTTACAGGCAGACTGTGATGAGAGCGACGTTCTGCAAAAGACCTGCTACATGATGATGATGAATTTTTTATGTTCAGATAAGGACAATGAATTATACTCAATATACACTGAGCCTAAATATTACTAAAATCCACCACAAGGGATTTGAAAATTGTTTAAACTTTGTTTTCCCGTCTCTCGCCAGACAAAGCAACCCCGCTTTGTGTAATATTACCTAATACTATCTTAGATAGAGATTCATTTCACCAGCCAGTGTCATATAGTTATCGCCTGGCCACAGTCTGTAAGGGCCAGCAAACAGGGAACTATTATCACACCTGAGATTATCTCCCCAGAGCTGAACCTTAGTGTCATAAATGTTACATAACACAGACTGAGTGGAGCCTTTTGAACAGAGCAGATCAGGGGAATTAAGTGGACTGATAGACCTGGCGGCATCCTCTGGACAGTTTTAACACCTGCCAGTTAGATTAGGTGTAAACTAGATTGGGCCACTTAAGAATGGTTGCTCATAGAGGGATGTCAGTCCGGAATTGATTGACAGGCACTTGTTAGCTAATTTGATCTGCAAGGTACCTCAGGGGCATGGCTTAGATCATCTCCTGGAGGGTTGGGTAGAACCTAGTAAAGGGAGGAGTTTAACCTTGCAAACATATAGAGGTATTAATAATACAAGCATCTGGAGTTTACTTCATTCACATCGCAGCCACCGGCAACAAACTTTCAGTGAATACTGTTAATACTTTCACTATATACTGATAATACTTTCAGTGAATACTGTTAATACTTTCACTATATACTGATAATACTTTCAGTGAATACTGTTAATACTTTTACTATATACTGATAATACTTTCAGTGAATACTGTTAATACTTTCACTATTAACAGATAATACTTTCCATGAATGCTGGTAATACTTTCACTATATACTGGTAATACTTTCAGTGAATATATACTGTTAATACTTTCACTATATATTGATAATACTTTTCATGAATGTTAATACTTTCACTATATATTGATAATACTTTCCATGAATGTTAATACTTTCACTATTTATTAAAAATACTTTTCATGAATGTTAATACTTTCACTATATATTGATAATACTTTCCATGAATGTTAATACTTTTCACCATATACTGATAATACTTTTTAGTGAATACTTTTAATGCATACTGTTAAAAGTTTCAATGAATGTTGAAAATATTTTCAATGAACAAAATAATACAGATCTTAGATTTTTTCACAATAACTCTGCAAATATCACTACATTTCATTAGAGACTGAAATCCAAAACTTTCACTGAATTAACATTTTTGTTAGTTGCGTATCCTTTACAGGACATTGTAGAACCAACCCCAGCATTTTTTGGCTGATGTGGTTTTTCTAGGAAAATTTTACGTTCAGTAGTTTGCTACTGCTTTCTAAACAGTTAGCTCTTGGTACCACTGTGGAAACCAGTGCAAGACAAATCGTCTGCAACAGAAGTCAAACCCGGCACCTCGGCATTAGGAAGCGCTTTCTCAATGCCTAAGCCACAGACGCCGACAAATGAACATACAACCTACAAACAAAAAACAATGAAACACCAAGACCAGGAATTAAAAGAAAGTGACTTAAAAAAATTATTTAACTCTACCTGCCCACCAAAATCCCAGGTTCTGAAAACAACAGGTCCCTTGCTTCGCTTCTCTAAAACCAGTTCATTGATATCTATACCCACAGTTGACAGCAGGGTGGCTTGTTTTTTGCTCTCCTGTTTATTAACACGGTCCATCCAGTGCTGCAGATCAATAGACACAAGAGGCAAACAAGTAATAAATAGTAGAAACCTGCCATGAACCTTCGAGAATTCTATATTAGGTTGGCCCCAATATAGAACATAATTTTTTTGTTATTTTAAAATCCCACCCCAACTGTTGTAACCTAACGGTTAAACTGGGTTTCTGGGGCTTGTACCCAGGTGATCCTCATCCATAGATATAATAGAGAATAACAATTACCCCAAAAAAAAAAAACTATACTAAATATATTCTGAGAGTACAGTAAGCATAGGAAGCCACCGTGTTGTAACACCTAGATGCTTGCCTGCAAGTTCTAAGGACTTTTTTTAAAAATCACCTTGGCTCCCAAATCAACCCATCCTTAGATGAGTACCAGGTAAAGTCCTGGAAAGTAAAGGTAGGCAGCATGATTTTGCCCACATGACCCACAGAGTGCTGACTGGTCTAGCCCTAAATGCCCAATACGCTTAAAGGTGTGTAAAAGGGTCCTTTACTCTACAATAAGCTATAGGAGAATTTTCTACTAAAAGGGTTCTTAGAACTATCTAGGCTCATAAAAATAAAAAGCAACAGAATTGTTCAAACAATTTTTTTAGCAAGAAAAGATAATGAGCACATAGAACTGGCAACCACAAAGTAACAACCTAGAAGATATGAAGGCCTAACATTTCCCACCTCAGTGGAAGTATCTGTGATGGGGCTACCCTTACATTTTGCTTTAACCCTTTGGAGACGACACGGCCGAAATACTGGCTCAACACAAAGTAGCCAAAAGGACGACCGTACCGATCGGTCAGTCCTATATAATAGAAGCCTTGACATTGGATGGCAGTTTTTCGTACCCGCCAATCAGACTGCTTCTGGCATTTCTTGCATATGTGGGCTGTTCACTGACCATTTTTGAGAAAGTTTGATGTGTTCTGTAATTTTACATAATTTTTTTTTCTGGGGTTACCTGTGCCCAAAAATGGCAAAAAAAACTGTTGCATCATAGCAACCGAATCATAGCTGGAGGTAAGAAAATGAGTATAACCATGTATCTGACATGTCTGAAGGGCCTTTAAGTGCATTACTTCCCAAAATACAGGTGTTAGGACTTATTCAAGCTTCATCCATTAAAAAAATTCACCAAAATTTGTAAGGTTAGTTATGCTTGTTCCCAATATTTTTTTTTTAAATTGCGTGCATAAATTATTCAAATCAGAATATTTAATTTAAATAAATGTTGAGATTTCAGTTTGATTCATAAATATTCTGTTAGTTTATTCAATTTCCTACACGAATATATATATAGTTTTGTATATGTTAATTAGACGCTTTAAAAAAAATTATTTTTTGTGTACAAACTATGAAAATCACCTCCTGACGGCTTCGTCTTCTTGGCACCGAAACTCCAAAAAGGCACTGTTTCCAAAGGGTTAAAATTAAGTTACAAATCTGTCAGACCATGAGGCTTACCAAGAAGATTGTGGAGAGATCATAAACAGACCTACAAACACTTGGAGTCACCAAATGGAAAGAGAAGGCCAATCATAGTGACGAATGGAGGTGGGTGACATTTGCATAAAGGAACCGAAGAAGAAGAAGCATATTTATTAAACTGTCTTTGAACATAAGTATATTATAAGTATAAATCTGTGGATTGAGAATATTTCCAGCAGGCTATGATGGGAGAGATGTTCTGGACACAACAGGACAAGTCCTGCTTCATAATACGGTCTTTCCCCCACCCCCCCCCCCCCCCCCCCCATTGCCTCTATCTTATATTTATGGTATATCTGTATGTTATTTTTACGCCTTAAATACTTTCAAATGACATATAGACTACTCATACTGGCTGTCATATAATTTACGTGCTGATGATAAATATTTTTCTGTCTCAATCATTTCTTTCAAATTAAAACTTATGCGATGCACATTATTATACCCTCTCCTCCCCTGCTTTAAGCACGCTGTCTTCCATTTAAGCGTATGCCGTCAACCAACTCATGCCAAGAATTTCCTTTTCATTTTTACTTCCATATTTTTCCCATATTAGGGAGCCATAGCAGTGTAGTGGCTAGATGTTTACCTGCTCCCCTAAAGGTTGTGGTTTTGAATCTGCATTGAGTCAGACTTTTCTTTTCAATGACACTGGCTCCTAGGTTAACCCAGGGAAAAATGAGTATAACACCATGTCCTGGGAAGTAAAGGTGGCCGGTGTGATGCTGACTACATCAACCATCCAGTGCTAATTGTTCTATAAAATATGAGTCTAGCACCATATGCCTAATGGGCAGCTTTTTTTTTTATACACTATCTTTCTAGCAGAAAATTCTACCATACAGCCAAACCAAGTCTGCCAACAACAAAATACTAAAAACAGAAACAAATGAGATGACCGACTCACAGTAGCTTTCTGTGGGAGCTTGCCTTTCTCACAGAGTCTTTGTAACAAAGATGTCTTGCCAATTTTATGGTAACCAACAAGCATGAGATTCATACAGTTGTATTCCGTGGACCTAACAATGGTATAAGGGAAAAATCATATGGTAACCGACAAGCATCAGATTAATACAGTTGTATTCCATGGACCTAACAATGATATAAAGGAATAATCATACAGTTGTATTCTGTGGACCTAACAATGGTATGAGAAAATAATTATACAGTTGTATTCTGTGGACCTAACAATGGTATAGGGGAATAATCATATGGTAACCGACAAGCATCAGATTAATAGAGTTGTACTCCATGGACCTAACAATGGTATAAGAAAATAATGATACAGTTGTATTCTGTGGACCTAACAATGGTATAAGAAAATAATGATACAGTTGTATTCTGTGGACCTAACAATGGTATAAGAAAATAATGATACAGTTGTATTCTGTGGACCTAACAATGGTATAAGAAAATAATGATACAGTTGTATTCTGTGGACCTAACAATGGTATAAGAAAATAATGATATAGTTGTATTCTGTGGACCTAACAATGGTATAAGAAAATAATGATACAGTTGTATTCTGTGGACCTAACAATGGTATAAGAAAATAATGATACAGTTGTATTCTGTGGACCTAACAATGGTATAAGAAAATAATGATACAGTTGTATTCTGTGGACCTAACAATGGTATAAGAAAATAATGATACAGTTGTATTCTGTGGACCTAACAATGGTATAAGAAAATAATGATACAGTTGTATTCTGTGGACCTAACAATGGTATAAGAAAATAATGATACAGTTGTATTCTGTGGACCTAACAATGGTATAAGAAAATAATGATACAGTTGTATTCTGTGGACCTAACAATGGTATAAGAAAATAATGATACAGTTGTATTCTGTGGACCTAACAATGGTATAAGAAAATAATGATACAGTTGTATTCTGTGGACCTAACAATGGTATAAGAAAATAATGATACAGTTGTATTCTGTGGACCTGACAATGGTATAAGAAAATAATGATACAGTTGTATTCTGTGGACCTAACAATGGTATAAGAAAATAATGATACAGTTGTATTCTGTGGACCTAACAATGGTATAAGAAAATAATGATACAGTTGTATTCTGTGGACCTAACAATGGTATAAGAAAATAATGATACAGTTGTATTCTGTGGACCTAACAATGGTATAAGAAAATAATGATACAGTTGTATTCTGTGGACCTAACAATGATATCAGGAAATAACCATACTAGCTGAAAACACACAGCTATATAATTTTACAAACATAATCTTTTGCTTCTTCTTGACTTCCTCTTTTACCACTTCAGATGTTTAGGAAGAGATAAGGTACAGTAGATTCTTGCTCTTCTGGCTGTCTCGATCATAGTCATACAGTGTTATGTTGGACAATCCTGTAGCAAATATTTAGCTCTCATTTTTTAAAATTCTGTAGTTACATTCATTTGTCAATACCCTCCATCTTTGGCTAATTGAACAAGTGATTTTGTCAACCTGTTATGTCCTGTGTGGTGTCTAAAAGAGAATAGACCCTTTGCCGCCCAATAAGCATGCCTAAAAGTAAACTAATTATGGACCATTTCCTCTGAAGTCAAGAGTGCATCTGCCTGAGAGGCAAGAAACCAAGCCTGCAAACAAAAAACCAGATGTGTAGAGCGGATGTGCATGCAGAACTCAAGTTCTGGAACAAGACTGAAGTCCAGAAATGGACAAACAACTAGAACTTTTCGGCTGGAGTTTACAGCCGGTGAACGCAAAGAAGAAGATGAAGAACACATCATCATCATCAGGTGCCTTGCCGACTGGCGTGGGCGATCATGCCTTTCCATAATTTGCGATCTCCTGCAGCATGTATCAGTTCGTGTGCCGACACACCTCCATGCCATGCAACAAGACTGTCAAGCTTCTTCTCTCGTTGTCTTCCTCTATCCCTCCTTCCACTTGCTTCAAGTTTTCTTTGGAATGTCTAACAAAGAGGAACACTGGCTTAGCAAAGCCGGTCTCAGGTTAGGTCATCTCAATATTTGCCATCTTATGAGGAAGCTGCCTGAACTGTCCCTTATTCTCAATCAAAATTTCCATATGTTTGGCCTTAGCGAAAGTCGATTAACTGTTAACATTTCAGATGAAGACATATTTATTAAAGGCTTTACAGTTTTTAGAAGAGATGGGTGTGTGAAACAAGAGACAAGTATAGTGGTCTACATAAGTATTTCCCTTAATGTTCACCGTAGGCAGGACTTAGAGACTAGTGAGGTAGAATGTATATTTTTAGAAGTTAAACTAACAAATCACAAACCCATCATGGTTGGTTACGTCTATCGAAACCCTAGCGCTGGGGCTATGTGGTATGACAACTTCACCATCATGATGGATCCATTGTTTACCAGTGCCAATGAAATCATAGTTTCAGGAGATTTTAATATTGATGCTCAAAAATCAAACAAAACATGGAAAAATATAATTGCATCATATAATCTCCAACAATTAGTCGAGCAGTCTACTAGAGTAACGAACTCTTCCTCAACCATTATAGATCACATATATATAACATGTTCACAAAACATCATAGAATGCAAGGTCCCCAACTGTACAATGAGCGATCATTTTCCAACTTGCATTACATGGGGTAAAAGAGGCACAAAAATCCCAAAGCATAAACATATTAGCATAAAATTTAGAAGTTATAAAAATTTCAGTCAAGATGCATTCTTAAAAGATTTACTTGATTCCCCCCTGAACCATGTTTATCAACTCCCTGATCCAGATGAAGCCCTGGAGTATTGGTTGAAGACCTTCCTTGGGTTGTTTGATAAACATGTACCAATGAAGGAAGTCAGAGTAAAGCGTCAGAGTAAATCACCATGGATTATCCAGGAAGTAATTGAGATTATAAGAGAGCGAGATGGGGCACATAAAAATAAGGACTTTGTAACATATAGGATTTTGCGTAATAAAGTTCAATACATTATTCGAAAGGAAAAAAAAGAATTTCTTTACTAAATTAGTAACAGATAAAACAAACAGTAAAGATATTTGGAAGGCAATTAACACCTTGACTAACAGTAACAATTCATCACGCTTGTTTACATCAAATCATGTTACATCAGACGATTTTAGTTACTTCTTTCAAACAGATATAGAGCAGTCGAAGGCTGCAATACCACATTATCCATGTGATTTGTCCTTGCTGTCCTCGTTTTGTGAGACTAAATGTTCAAATGATATTCCTTCTGACATGCCGCTCATGTCAGTTACTGAAGTATTCACATTTCTCACCAGTTTAAAAAACAATAATGCTTCAGGTTTAGATGGAATCAGCAATAGGATCCTTCGGTGTGCTGCTTCAGTCGTTTGCGAGTCGTTAACTTTTATATATAACCAGTGTCTTGCCAAAGGCTATTTTCCTTCAGCCTTCAAAACTGCCAAAGCATATCCACAACTTAAATCTGGCTCTTTGGACAGTAGTCTCCCAAGTAGCTATCAAAGCCGCTAGAAAAACACATTCACAAAATAACACTCCAACATCCAGATAATAAAAAACTCATAATTGATAACCAATCAGGATTTCGACTAAAGTATTCGTGCCATACAGCCTTAACAAACTGGCATCAGAATATTCTTCTTCTTCTGCCTTCCTATCCCCCAATGGAGCATAGGCCCTCAACCAACTCACGCCAACTCGTTCTATCCTTCGCCATTGCATGGAGCTCTCCCCATGTCCTCCCAATCTTTCTAACCTCGTTCTCCAGCTCTCTTATCCATGTGTTTTTTTACCTTCCTTTATTCCTATGTCCCTGTGGGTTCCAATGCAAAGACATTCTAGTAATGCTGTTCTCCTGTTTTCTCAGTGTGTGCCCTATCCAAAGCCAGCGTCTTTTCCTCACTTCCTGATCCACTGGAGCCTGTTTAGTTCTCTCCCAAAGTTCTACATTAGTTATTCTATCATACCATTTTATTCCCTCTATTCTGCGCAGGCACCAGCTAATGAATGTCTGTAATTTATTAGTAATTGCCTTGGTTGTTCTCCATGTTTCCACCCCATACAATAGTACTGATTTGACATTAGAATTTAAAATTTTTAGTTTAGTATTTCTTTTAATTTCTTTTGACCTCAACAAATTCCCTAGTGCTATGAAAGCCCCTCTTGCCTTTTGAATTCTTATTTTAATATCTCTATCAGTTCCTCCATCTTTATCTACATTACTGCCTAAATAGGTGTACGACTCCACGTCTTGGAGTGGGGTGCCATGGCATCAGAATATTAACGAAGATAAAATTGCTGTGTGCGTGTTTATAGACTTTAGAAGAGCCTTTGACATGATAGACCATACTATCCTTATTAGAAAACTAGAAATAATGAACTTCAATTGTAATCTATTCACGTTATTAAAATCCTTTTTGTTAAATAGGAAACAGGTAGTTTCATATAATAAATCCCTGTCGCAGACTACTGTGGTGAATACTGGAGTACCCCAGGGCTCTATTCTTGGCCCTCTGTTATTTGCCATTTATATAAATGATTTTCCTTTGTGTCTGTCGTCGCCGTGTAATTTATTTGCAGATGACTGTACAGTCTATACAAGTGCTCAAACGTGTGATATTTTAGAGTCATCTTTACAACAGGAATTAAACAATGTGGTTTCCTGGAGCAATGCAAACTGCATGCAAATAAACATTAGTAAAACAAAATGCATGTTAATATCAACAAGACAAAAACTATATTCTTTATCTGCACATAATACGCTTCAGCTCTACATCAATAACAACCCAGTAGAATGTGTAACTGAGCACAAAGCTTTAGGCGTAATTATTGATAGAAATTTAACCTTCACTTCTCATGTGCAAGCTCTAGTGAAACAAACAGCTAAAAAAGTATACCAGCTTGCAAAAATTAAACACTTTCTGCATGAAAACACCAGAAGGATATTTTACACCTCCCATATTCAGACCCATCTAGACTACTGCTCCACAATATGGGATGGCTGTCTAAGTTTAGTCATGAAACGGCTTAAAGCACTTCAAAAATGAGCTGTACGCTTAGTCAGTAATAATCAGAGACATTTCCAGTATACATAAAGATCTTAAGTTACTCCCCTTCCATAAACGACTACTTTTCAATAAGGCCAAAGTCATTCACAAAATCTTATCCAAAAATGCTCCCGATTACCTTTTGCCATTCTTTAAGTATAATGGGCGACATAGCAAACACCTAAACATATTACACATCCCTTGTACAAAACAAGCTTGGCGTACTCTGCAGCTCATCTGTGGAACAATCTTCCACAACCAATCAAAAATATCAACAACCCCTATAAATACAATTGGAAGCTTTTTGAATATTATCTCACTTCAGACTACATGCCCCCTTAGAAGATAATAGTTTCATGAGAATATTGTTGATTTCCACCAAGATTTATTACATTTAGTATTATACTTGTTTTAAAATGTGGGCATACTTAGAGTACACTGTTACAAAGATGTTGTTAATGATGCTTATGAATACTATTATTATTATTATTATCTGCTAAAACAATGTGTGCATGAATAGTGTATGCATGGCGTGAGGCCAGAAGGGCAGAATGTAAGACGGGCCTGTGTGCCCAATTCTCAACCCTTTGAAAATAAAGTTTGTTCGTTCGTTCGTTCGATCTTTTCAGTGGTCACAACATGTTCTATTTTCCCTCTTCTCATAACGTGGCCAAAAATGATGACTGTCTCCTTCTGATGTCTGTGATAAGTTGTCTTTGGGCTCCCGCCTCTTTCAAAACCTCTTGGTTTGCTCTTTTTGGCTGTCCAAGGTATTCTAAGCATTCTTCTGTAAAACCACATCTCTGAGGCCTCTAAAAATTGTTTGGCCTGCCCTCCGATTGTCCAGGATTCACAGCCATATGTTAACACTGGATGTATGTAGCAAGCAAGAATTTTTTTTCTAACTCTCAAAGACAAGGATATATTGCACAAGATGTTTTTCATTTTATAAAATGCAGTGTATGCAGTAAATTATTGCACAAGATGTTTTTCATTTTATTAAATGAAATCTGAAATATTCTTTAAAGATAGAGCCTAGCTGTAGCAAATAATTGTTAAAGTCAAACAGCAAACAAGAAGAACACATACATAGGCTATTAGGATTACTAAAGAACAGCTCCAGTATTTTAATGTTTTATACTGATAGGAGATGGCAGCTATGGTGGCACAGCAGCTAGACACTTATTTGCTGGCCAGAAGGTCAAGGATTTGTATCTGCACCATGGCATATTTTTTCAGAACTGACCTTGTCACCCAGGTCACTACAGCATAAAACAGTGTTCTGGGAAGCAAAGGTTGCCAGAGTGATGCTGACCATATCATCCATCCAGTGCAATTCATTCATTCATTAGTCTGTTGTCCTATTATATGTCACACAGGACTTAGAGTATATTCCTCCGTTCCATTCTATCCTGTGCAAACAGTTTAATATCATAGGTGAAAACCAGTCCAGCAGCTTTGGCCTCTCTCATCAACATCTGTTTTAGGGTTTCTTGTGAGCGTCCTCGCATCATTAATCTCTTTATTTCCCATTTTAATGCCTGTTTGGTGATACTCTGCTGGTTTCTTCTCAGGATGTGTCCAATGTAGCGCCATCTTCTCTGCCCCATAACTGTTGACACTAGTGGTTGCCCAGATATTTATATAATTTCTTCACTCCTTCTGAATTCATCCTAATTTTATGTGACTATTATCGAGTTAAGTTGTGTGCATGTCTGGCCACTAACTTCCACACAGCGGTATCTGGTGTGATAATCAATCGGTCTATAAAAAATATAGGTATAACACAATATTCTTGAAATATCTTTTTTTTTAAAGGAGGGGGGTGGGAGCCTTTTATTTAACCAACAGGAGGTGTAAGGCTACTCGCTCACTCAGCAAACCAGAAGGGACATGTCTGGCTAGCCAAACCTTGTGGTATATCAAGAGAAAGGGAAAACTGGTATACATTATGGACATCAGCATCCCCTTTCACACCATGAGGAGAATGATGTTTGCGATGCTAGCCCATACTTTTAGACCATCATGAAACAATATCAAACCAAATGAAAAGTCCACCAGCGAACTTCACAATATAACAAATACAGTCGGAAAGTGAATGCTGCAGCTATAGAGCTTTCAACATACATTTAGATTTGCACTTAATGGATAATGTGATAATTAACTATCAAGTTGGCTGCCTTTACTGCCCAGGAAATTTCATGACATCTATTTTAGGCTGAGTTGATCTGGCTGTTGAAGTCACTTGGAAAAAAATTTCCTCGACAAATTTGCTTGATGGTAAAGTATACTTGCAATGTGTATCTGAAATATTCTTTAAAGATAGAACCTGGCTGTAGCAAATAATTGTTAAAGCCAAACAGCAAACAAGAATTCTTACAGTCAGTGAAATACAAATTATTTTAAAAAAAATTACATTTAGAATTTTGGTAAAGTGAGGAGATCAGAGAAATGTCTGGACAAATACCTGTATCAACTGCAAGAAGACAAAGAAGGTGGACATGTACTGGGCAAACTCTAAGATGAAAAAAGCAAGGAATTATCAAACAAGCAGTAAAATGGGAAACAAACGATCTGAGAAAAAGAGGTTGTCCAAGAGAAACATTAAGAAGAACATTATTAGGAAAAGTTACAAACACTGGGCTGAATTCCACATCAGAAATCAAGAGAGTTGCATGCAACAGAGCTGAGTGGAGGAATAGAATGCAAGCCTTATGAGACGTCTAATGGCACATGAAGAATGATGACGATGATGAGAATAAATCCAAGCATTTTTATTTAGCAACAGATACAAGTGATGATGTTAGGTTAGGCTAAGCATAGAATTAAAAAAAAACAATTTCCTAAATTGTCCTTACATATTCAGTCAGCAAACGTGTTGCCATAACTTTAATTTATTGTTTCATTATTTTATTGCTTGATTATTAATATTCATTCAGGTGAAGCAGATTCAAATCTATCAATTTTCTAAAGATAACTCACTCTTCAAGCACAGACTGGAGGAACCCCAGGATATCCTTCACCGGGAACCGTGAATTGAGCATATAGTCTTGTATAGCTCCATCTAGAGGACACATTTCCAGATCTAGTTTCCACAGACTCTTTAAAAGACCAAGCTTGGGAGGCAGCTGAAAGTTGAGAATAATTATGATGGCCTTTAACATCTATATGTTATTCAAATAAAGAATAGATAAATGGGCAGGGAATTTATTTTTGGAATTTATTTTTTTCAACTAATGAAGTAAACAACTGGCAAAAAAAATAATAGTAGCACTGTGAATCTTTTTATTCTTCTTCAACTTTTTAGATTTCCTGCTTCTTTCTTTCTTCATTTTTATTTTTCTTCCTTTTTTTATTTCATATTCTTTACAACATATTGTCTTCTTTATTATTTACTATCTTCTTCTTCTTCTTTCTTTCACCTTCTGCTTTATTCTTCTTTATCCTTCTTCATCTTCTAGCTAGGACTTCTTTATTCTTCACTTGACCCGCAACCCCCTATGTAAGAGTATGTGTGTATTTTTTAGTGTGTATGATTCAATATACATGATGTGTGCCCTTATACATAAACATAACATGCTTGACTCATAACAGGCTATTCTGGTCTGAAAGATCAGTGCTCGGAAAGGCCAAATTTGTAACTAGGTGAAAATACAGTTTGTTCATTTACGCACATGTGTGTGTTTTGTTTTGCTTTCTTTCAACTGAGTTTCCTAGTTAAATTTGTTTCACTACGCCCCTTCAAGCCGCTGTGGTTTAGCGGCTAGATGCTCGCCTGCAGATCGGAATGTTGTGGATTAGGGTCCTGAAAGTCGGCCTGATCTTTTTCAAAAATGACCTTGATTTCCAGGTCGACCCAGCCTTGAATGAGTACCTGGGAAGTCCTGGCCGATGTAATGCTGACCACATCACCCACCAAGTGCCGTTTTGTCTTTAAAATATAGACCTAGCCCTATATACCCAATACCCCTGAAGGCGTGGAAAGAGGATCCTTTACTTTTCTCTTTTTTACACCCAATCAATGCTAACAGAAGGTTGAGTGGGGTCAGCTCTGGATCTCCTAATGCAACTAGTCAAGCGATGAATTTCTGACTGCATACATCCTTTTTTCCTTCCCTGTTTCTTTAGTCCTCAATAAATTATGGTGTACAGTGACGCTGAAATCTAGACAATATTTATTTCTAATAATACACAGCACAGAGTATGTTACAAAACAGACACCAGAGATTTCCCCGTGAGAAATTATGGCAGAGACAGTTGATCACCTTATTAACCCAAATGTATGCAATCAGATCATTTCACAAATTAAGTATCAAACTTAGCTTTGATCAGCCTTGTAAAATTATAAATAAAAGAGATTTACTGAGAAAAAAACATACATAACAATCACAATACCTCATAGTGCTGTAAGCTAGTATATGTGATACTATAATTTTAGAATTATATGGCAGTATCTTTTATTACTTTAAATACAGTAAGTAAAAAGGAGATTATAAAACAAACCTCACGAAGTTTGGTGTTTCCTTTAAGAGACAGAATTCGCAAGTTACTCAGCTCTCCAATATCAGGAGGTAAAGACAACAACTGATTCCCACTTAAGTTCAGTTCTGATATATTTGGGAAGAGCAAGCGACTTTGTACCTCTTCTGATTCCAAGCTACAGATCTGGAAAAAAAAAAATCATGAAAATTACAATGTGTCTGAATGTCTTCTTCTTTTTCTTGTGATAATTTCTATGATTTACACTGACAGATGAGTTCTTGTGACATAATTGACTGTTTCTGTTCGAAGTTCCCCTTTGGTTCTATTCAAATCTTGAGTACAGTGTTGAATCACTGGGCCAGTTTTCCCTTCTTTATGGGCTGTATTGGATCGTCTTTCAGGACATGTTCTGCATATCTAAAGTAATTTTTGAGGTATTATAGAATGTTACTATCAGCAGTAACTATCAGCAAACAAAGGAGAACTTATAGTCCATGCTGTATAGTTAGTTAGTTAGTCCTCCTCTTGTGTCGAGTGCGGCACATAGGGCAGAGGTCATGACTCTCCATGCATGGCGGTTAGTTGCAATCTGTTGTAGCTCTTGGATGTTTGAGTGGCCCATGAGCGAGCCTTCCCTGATGATAGTTCTACGTAGAGTTTCCCTTGGTCTTCCACGAGATTTTTTCCCCAGTGGTAAGGAAGTCTTGATTTATCCATTCTAAGGGCGTGGCCGACATAGTTCCAGCGGCGTTTTCGTATAAAATTAGACACATACTCTTGCCTGGATTCTTGCCTTATTTGTGTATTGGTGTAGCACTGCTTAAAATGTCTATTCACAACCTTGTGATCTGTGCACTGCCAATCATTTCTGATAAAGATGTTCCTTTATGTCATGTTGCTAAACTGTCTCATTATCCCCTCTCTCCAAGTCTCTCCCCACCTTCATTCCTCTCCAGCTTTCTTGATGTCTCAGTGTACTCCCGTTTTCTCTTCTCAAGAAGTATTAGTTGTCCTCTTGTTTTGCAGGTTAATCTTTGCATTGTGAGTTATTATCAGGACACCATGTGCTTTATTTGTGCATGGCGTTATATTTTTTTTTGTACAGAAAAATGTTACAAAGGGCATCACTGTTGAATATTTCATTAAATAATACAATAAAAATAGTTGCTATGTCAAGACAATCCTTGAAAATAGCATAGAATGGTAAGCAAGGTATCTGAACACTAATTTGAGATAAAGAAACAAGACAAACATACTGTAGATAAACAAAACCAGGAATAACAAAACAAACTGCACAATTTGATTAAAGAAAAAGCAGCTAGAATCAATATCATTAAATTTTATCTCTAAACTGAAAACTCCACTATCATAATTGTCCAATACACTCAGCCATCTGTATCGTCTGTCACTCCTACAGGCTTCTTCTAGTTCATCTGCTGATGTTGCCAACCTACACATTACACTGTCTTCCTCTGCCTTTTCGTCCAGCACATAGCTGAAGTAGCTGATCAGTATAACCTTAACCTTAATCTCATTGAGCAATGTGATTAGTGTCACACTGGTCATATTCACCAGTGTTGCCACTTTTCTTTGACAAAAACATCCCAAACGGAGTCAAAAAATATCTAAACAATCTAAATTTGTGTGGAAAACCTCTAGTAAAAACATCCAAATGGAAAGAGTCACAAATGACATAGCAATTGATATGACTTACCCTATAGAATCATGTCCTCATCTTCACTGATGTCTGCCTCACAAGATCCTCAGGATAAACTTAGCTCGGATGATGAAGTTGAAGCTTCACATCCAAAATGACTCTGGTATGCTTTAGCTGTTACAAGCTTTAATACCCAATCAGGGAGCTGATAAGTGGAACAGCCTTTTCCCACTCTTATGAGGCCGAATTTTATTGTCAAGATAGCATTTAAGAGGTCAAATTTCATCCTGTTTCTTAGGTCAGATTTGATAAATTCACTCCAATGAAAAACATCTAGAAAAACATGGGATGTCTAAATGTCAAAAATCCCATCTAACTGCAAGGGAAAACATCTAAATCTGGATGTAAAACATCCAAAGTGGCAACACTGATATTCACTTACAGATCATTTATACTCATTTTAGACTGTGCCCACCTGGTCAATTTAAACAATCCATGTCAATGAAGCTCTGAAGAAATGATCACCAAAACGTGGCAACACAGGTGAGTAACTGAGCTACTACAGATGTAATTTGATTACATGGACAAACATTATACTTCCCAACTAAAAATCTGAAAAGATGAACAGAATTTGACATATGCCCAATTCTGTATTTAAAAAAAAAAAAGGCAAACTACAATCATTCACATAAATAAAGGGGAGAAATATTATTTATATAATAAACAAACAGACAATGCATTAAATTGTTATGTTGTCTAGTGTGTCCTTCTTCTATCTTTCTACTTCTTTCTATGAGTGCCAATCAATACATTGTCTGCTTGTTTATAAATATACATACAATTTCTGTGGCACTTATTATCCTCTTTGGCACTGTGCTACCAAATCTAGGTTGTAAATAAAGATAAATGAAAAACCCGCACAGCTAGTGGATTTTAAATGAATGCAAAATGCAGACAAACTTACACTCTGTGTATCAGCAGCTTGTCCAAGCTTGACTAAATGATCCCTTGTGACAACAACAGAGCCCAAATGATTGCAGGACAAACTCAGCTTCTCCAGTTTCCCTAAAGTGACGTGATTCCGGTGTGGGCAGGGCACAAACATGGTCTCCCGAGACGTAGATGAAGGCGAGCTGTGGTTGGCGCTGCCTCCTCCACCACTTCTGCGCCAGTGATGAAAGTTGGGGCTGTTGCCAGTTAGTGAAGCAGAAGAGTGCTTTGATGGTGTCAAGCTGCAAGGAACGGTAATAGAGAATATATTTGTGTGCAAGGTGTTGGATGTTACAGAGTACAGTGAAGTAAGTAAGGGGCGCCCTTCAAGCTTACAGCACACACACTGGGCAACCAGTTCTAGACCTAGATTTTACAGACCATTTGGTACTCGATAGGTCATGTAAAAGTAAAAAAAAGTAAAGATCCCTTTTCACGCCTTTCGGCGCACCGGGCATATGGGCAGAGCGTCCCATATTTTTACAGACCATCAGCACTCTGTGGGTAATGTGGTCAGCATTACGCCGGCTGTCTTTACTTTTCCAGGACAGCCCATCCCGGTACCCATTTTAGGCTGGGTCGACCTGCGACGTCCCATACCACGACAAAAATCTATGCAGCCTGCAGTGGGTTTCGATTGCGTTACGAGTCGGACTCGCAACGCCTTAGCCATAGGTCATGTGGTCAACATCAATCTAGGGGCCTTCCCTTCCCATGACATAACTTTGGTACCATTTTAAGACTGGGTAAGCAGTCAACCATGAAGTCCATCACAACTGACCGCCAAAGGTGAAGAGAGCTGATCAAACAGTCATCAGAAACTGGTGACCGAATGACACGTAGTGTTTTGGGAAGATGATGATGTTAGAAAATGATAACAGACATGCTAATCTGCAACAGAAATACAATGCCCACTGACATAGCCACATCACTAACCTAGCTGACTGGTCTATACACATGCGAGTCTAGAACCATATGCCCACCATTATCTCAAAAGGGATCCTTTATTTTACTAACTTTAAAACAGGCTAAAGCAAATATTTGAAAAAATACAGTGACAGGCCAACTAGACTTTTAATAAAAAGCCAAAGCTTTTCAACAGTCACAAATACTTACTGACTAAATCATATGCCCACCACCATCATAAATGAGGTCCTTTATAATTACTTTACAACAGGCTAATGCAAACATGTGAAAAAATACAAACACTGACAGGCCAAATAGACTTTAAAAAAAAAAATATTTTAACAGGCACAAATACTTACTGGCCAACTGGACCAAAACAAACAAACTCATAAAATGGGTCAATGGGAGCTTTCCAGGGGTCCATGGTAGTCAGCCCGGTTCTGGACAAATCCAGCTCAATCAAGTTAGATGGGAAGTCAGGAATCATGCCTATAGAATTTAGTGGATTGTCTGATAGAATAAGTACCTGTAGATAAAAGATGATGGATGAATTAGGCATTTTTGACAACAGAGTTTTACGATAAACCTTTGGACCCATTAAAGATGCACACAACGGGGAACGGAGAAGGAGACACATCAAAGAAATTCATAATCTGTTTAAATAAATCACCACTGATCACTGGCATCATGAAGGTTAATAGACTAATATGGCCAGGGCATAAAGAGAGAGCAGCGGATGGCAGAGAGACAAAGACTGTGTATCTAACTGGAAACCATTGACTAGACAATGCTGAGAATTGGGGGGGGGGGGGAGGAGAGGGGAGTTTGAAGGTTAGAACAGCCAGGGCTGGAGTATTAGCTGTGGAATGCTGGTGTATATGTTGAGGGGAGAATCTGAGCACCCTATGGACATGTCAGGAGTGCCTCGAGGATAAGCAGTATCATACTCATTATGTGATGAGATAGCTAAACTAATAACCTCATCTAATTTTTTTTTAACGAGAAAGATAGCAGATGACCGTGTCTCACAATGCTACAACCACCTATCCTTCATTTAATATTACTATGTATTTGGCATACAATCACTTTTACGTCACATCAGCTAAGATAGGTTGGCTTGAGCTGCCTCACTGGGGGATGAACTGCAAATGCACAAGGCAGAGATGATCTCTCACCTGTGGGATGAGGTAATAAGTTAAATAGAAGATATTATTGACAACCCATACCTATGTGGTGGGAACTGTCTGCAGGCTCAGTGAACCACCCAAGACTTGGAGGAAAGGCAAGGGGAGCAGTTAACCAGATGACAACAGGAGGTACAATCAGTACAGAGATTCTTCGCTAGCTGTTGAAGAGGCTGACGGAGCTAATATGGGCTTGTCCCGAAAGCTGTGATGTTCAATCTTTACCAAGATTACACAGCTAATTTTATAATGATGTCTCAACACAAGTGACTGATCAATAAGAATTACACGGTGCTTTATTAATATCCTACCCCAAACAGGGGAAATCCACACAGTCTAATATTTCAGGGGGTGGTAGACAGGCTGCATGCAGTCATGAGACCAAGGCTGCACTCTCTCCTGGGATTAGGTGGGTTGGGGTTAGGGCCAGTTTTAGATGTTTTGGGGTCGTTAAAAGCATTAGAAAGTCAGGAAACCCAGTTTTACCACCCTCTAAAATGTTGGACTGTCCTGTGACGTCATCTGGGGTAAGATATTAATAAAGAAACAATTAAACAAATGTAACATAAGCCTTACTCACCTCCAGATTTGGGGCGCAGCATGTCAGACAAGGAGGGACCTGTGTAAATCTGTTCCGGTTCAACCACAGCTGCTTGAGGCCAGAAGGTTGGTGACCGCTACCCTTCCAGGGATCACTGTCCACCACTGAGATGCCAGATTCCCATTTGTTGACCCTTACCACCTGGTTCTTTGTAATATCTAATCAAAACAAACAATTCATAGATGAATGTAGAATGTTGAATTAAGAATCAACACCACAACACTAGGGACACACCCATAAGCGCTCCGTCCCCATCTTCAGCAGCAATCAAGTTAAAATTCCGATAGTACCAGTAACTGTCTGATTGCATATTCGTCTCGCCTTTTCCCTGAGTGTTGAGCATCGACCAGATCCCCTAGTGCCATTCTCCTAATACAGACCGTAATGATCTATCTGTTCCTCGGCACTGTTCACTCACTCCCAAAGGGCCCTCACAACAATTAGTTTTTCATACATCAGTTCACCACCAAGTGGTGCAGAACTGGTCAATCGATCTGCCTGCTCATTTCCCAACACATCTGCATGACCTGGAGAAAATATCCAAAGTATGCTAACTACCCGGGACCTCTGAAGTGATGCTTGCCACTCTGCACGGAGCATGCCTGTCTCCACCTTTCTTAGCATTCTCTGTGAGTCAGTTACAATGACGAAATGTGTGTACAGCTGATTCTCAAGCCAGCGGAAGGCAGCAGTGACTGCCTCTACCTCCATTCTTAAACTAGTCGTTGTGATATCATATGCCAGGCTTTGTTGCACCAAGCGACGTATATTCACCTTCGCTATGAACCCCCATGCACTTCGTCTGCCCCTCAACACAGAGCCATCTGTATATACAATCACATCACTTGGGCGGGAATTTTCATGAATTCATAGATATAACATAAAAACAGCAATTTACAGGTATTTAGTAACAGTCGCAATTTGAACTTCACTTAAACTTCCAATCTAATAAATGCTTTGCTCCTGTGCCAGCACTAATCAAAGAAAATGCCTAGCATTGTTTGATGTGAAAATCTGAACAGGCAGCAGCTCTGGCAAAGCCAACAGCATACATTCAAACTGGCAGCTGCCAGATGTGACAACACCAGCAGTCTACAACTATAAATATAGGTCACTGTAACATCAGACATGATAAACCAACTATTGCAAATGCATTACTAAAGCATACAGCATACAGACAGTTCTATGAAAACCAGCCACTGGTCATTTTCTGAATGTGCAGTTTACAAAATAAGTTTCTTGCATATCCTTTACAGCAGTCGTTCTCAATCTTCCTAATGCAGCAACCATTTAATATAGTTCCTCATGTTGTTGCAACCCCCAACCATACAATTACTTTCGTTGCTATTTCATAACTTCAGTGAATATGTGTTTTCAGATGGTCTTTGGCGCCTCCCGCAAAAGGGTAGACTCACAAAAGGGTCACGACCCATAGGTTGAAAACCGCTGCTTTACAGGATTTTGTAGAACCAACCCCAGCATTTTGCTTGGCTGTTATGGTATTTTTAGGTAGGTTTTATGTTCAATAGTTTGCCATTGCTTCCTGAAAGATCGGCTATCAATACCTCTGTCGAAACCAACACAAGACAGTCTGCTGCCAAACCGCCTACGAGCTAGGATCGTACCCGGCACCCCTGCATTACAGAGCGCATTTGCAACGCCTCCGCCACAGATACCTACTCACAAAATAAACCACCTTGAAATCTAAATATCACAGTAACAAATATGAAGAAGTGTGTTCCACATTATTCTAGTATACTGAGGATATTGCAGTTAAAGTAAGTAATCTTTCCTATTCTCAAATTATCCTAGTATACTGAGGATATTGCAGGTAAAGTAAGTAATCTTCCCTATTCTCACAACTTTAGGGGAGTGGCCGTGGTGCAGCGGCTAGACACTCGCCTGTGGATCGGAGGGTCATTGGTCACTTAAACCGATTAGGTACTGATGAAGCCTGATTTTTTTGTTTAAACGACATAAGCTCCCATGTTGACCCAGCCTTAAACAGACACCAGGTACAGTCCCGGGAAGTAAAGGCGGCTGGTGTGATGTTGACCAAATTACCCACCAAGTACTGATTGGTCTATTTTAAACTGTAGATCTAGCCCTATATGCCTGAAGGCACGGAAGAGGGTCCTTTACTTTAACTTCACACCTACAGGTAGATTGCATACAGTGTTAATCTCATATTATAATGGAACAATCATAAATAAAAACGATGTGGTCAACACCATGCCAACAGTCTCTATTTTTCAGAATAACTGAATTTAAGGCTGGGTCAACCTGTGTCCAAAACGATTTGAAAGGACTTCCGCAATATAGATCTGAATTTATATTCACTGGACCAGCAGGCAAATATGCTAGTGACTGCAGTATTTTATCATGGGCATTATTGTGCTAGGTGATTGATGTGGATATTTACTGCTCAGTTTACGTGTTGCCACAATAACAAAACAATATTAAATTCAATACAACACATATTTTTTTAAAAAATACCTTGAGATGACAAAAAGGCAAAATCTGCTGCGTCATCATCGTTAATCTCCTGAGTGATTATATCATCAAAGCTGCTTATCGAACCAGACAGCGAAGGGCTACCACTCTTTTTCAGAGACCCCAAGGAAACATGTGATGGTCTGTTTGGTGTCCGCCTCAGTGACAACTGATCTCTGGACATGTGTGGCAGCCAGGTCAAGCTATTGCTGGAGAGATTCAGTGTGATTAATGAAGGAGATTCCCACATGTCTGCTGGCATTTCTGTCAGTCTGTTCACAGACACGTCCAGATACTTCAAGACAGGAAGATGAAAGATAAATTTGGGTAGCATATGAATCCTATTTTCATTCAAATGTAGCTCTTCAAGAGAGAAGCAAGAAAAGCTGCAGTCTCCTGGAATTTCTGCTATCTGATTCCGTGAGGCCTTGAGCAAAACTAGGGATGGGAGTTCAAATAAAACGGCGGGAAATTTCTCAAAACTGTTCTGAGATATGTCTACTTTGGTGATAGCACACAGAAGAATGGATGCATCCAGAGTGGTGCTGACAGCTGGGTTATGCAGAAGGCATGCTCTGATGAGACAGGAGGTCTCCATTTTGTCTAGCACACCTAACCCATTCCATCCAATAGCAACAGAAGTGGATGGCAGACTAGATTTATACTCAGGGTCAAGTGAAGTTGCCCTATCTAATTTAGAATCCTTCAACTGGAGAGCCTGAAAGGCCAATCTTCTCATTTCTGTCTTGTTGATATTTCTGCCAACATCCCTGCTGGATTTGTGGGCTAACATTAGCCATTTCACATCCTTGTCCTGAAAATAAAATGAGTGAAATGTAAATGTCATTAAAGAAAAACATAATTTCTTAGGGAAATAGCATTATCATTGTGTTGTGCTATTATACATCACACAGGGCTCACAGTCTAGAATTCCATTCCATTCTATCCTGTACAATCATCTCAATATCATGGAAGGAATCCAGTCTGGCACTTTGACTTCTCTCAACAATGTTCATCTCAGGGCTTCTCTTGAATGTCCACATTTTCTTAATCCATTTACTACTTATTCCAGAGCCTGATTGGTGATTCTCAATGTTTCTCTTCATAACATACCCAATACAATGATATCCTTTCTTCTTCTTCTTCTTCTGCGTTCATCCGAAGATGTAATTGCGTTGTGTCTGTTTACAGCATGGCTGCAATATTTGCACCTTTCGGCCAACACATCAGACTTCTGCAGGCATTTTTTGACCGGGTTAGCATTCCTGGTTTGATATCCTTTCTGTCTTATCACTTATGATTTCTTGTGACATTGTTCTCATTTCTTCACCTTTCTTGAACTGATACCATCTAATCTGGAAAATTTACTAATTAAGAAACATGTCACAGAACTACAGAGCAATGGGTTGGAGTCTATTCATCGTCATCATTGTCACAAACCATTTCTACCAGCATTGGGAGGAACAATCTGTGATCCAGTGCACATTGATACTGGTTGCCATAAAGGCTTAAAATATTGTAATGTTGTCGATACATGTTTTATGTGGCCATTCCCCTGCTCTTGTAGCTGAACTTCTGAGATGTAGTGCCTGTGATAATATTTGACGTTGCTGCATTCTAACGAGATGGCCAACCACTTGATCTGCTGTTTCTCGATGAAGCCAGTACAAGGAGTCATTCTCACAATCTGTCTGATAGTATCAGTATTCACTCGATCTTGGATGGTTAGGTTGGCAGCTTTTCTCAGGCATCTCATCTCACAAGTGGCGATTTTGCATATAAAGGCCTTAGACAACGTTCGTGTTTGGCACTGGTAGCTCAGTGCTGGAATTAATATGCTGTTTTTAATCTGTTTTTTAAACTGGCATGAAAAGGAACCTTTATTTACGTGGTGGTTTTTTTTTACAGTAAACATATTTATGTTCAATTCACAATTAACTATACAGAAGTAGCCCAAAAAATGTATGTGTACATTGTAATCGTCCACCAGTGAAATGCATTAACACTTTCATAGAGGCTACTTGTTTAAAAACATCATCATTATGTGACATTCTTCTCTTAAGTTCTCTTTCATCAGTGATTCTATCATACAATTTATGTGCAGTTAATGAATGTTTGTAGTTTATTAGTAACTGCCTTAGTTGATCTCCATGTTTTTTGCTCCATATTACAGTACTGATTTGACATTTGAATTAAACATTTTTAGTTTGAATTTTTTTTTTTACCTCCACAAATACCCTAGTGCTATGAAAGCTCCTCTTGCCTTTTGTATTCATATTTTAATTGACCTATCAGTTCCCCCATCTTTATCTATATTACTGCCCAAATGGGTGTACAATACCACGTCTGGGAGTGGGATACAATTAAGAGAAACCATATTACTATTTGCTCGATTTATTCTCATTCTTTGTCTTTCCTTCATGGATTTTCAGACCCACCTGCTGTGATCTTGCAATAAGTATATTTAATTAATCTTGCATCTGATTCCAAGAGTGGGACAGAAGAGAAATATCATCAGCAAAGTCCAGATCATCAAGCTGTTTTAAAGGAGTCTACTGAATTCCATTTCACAGATGGCTAGTTTTGCTCTCATGTTCTTTGGTCAATGTTCAAATCTGACACAGATAACCTTAAGCTGGAATAAAGATCACATTTGTAATCTGAACACTCACCTGAGTAAAAATTGTTGACATTAAAACTTTATTCTCTATGTCCTTGTGACCATGTGCTAACAACAGCTCAAGAATTGCCCCATTGCCATGTTCATACGCATACATCAGAACAGAGTTCTCTGCATCTTGGACTTTCATCTTATCTGGCGGGATCCCACGTAGCTCCAGCAGAACTTTAAGGACGTCCAAATGTCGATACCGAATGGCCATGTGGTATGCAGACAGCCCACTATTATTAATAATATTTACATCCACAGGATGAATTGACTTCTTATTTATATTCAGTTTTCGAGGAAGAGAACAAGGTCTCGAGTTACTACTTTCACTTTCACTATCTTCATCACTGTTCAAACTGTCATTATTCAAATCAGCTTTTAATGATTTCTGAGAGGCAGACCTTGGTATCCAATTCTCATCCATTTCCACTGTAATAACATGGCTGACTAAAAGCCTGGCAATGTCGACATGACCGTTTCTGCATGCAATATGCAGTGCTGTATCTCCTGCTGCATCCTGGGCGTTGTATTCCAAACCTGCCTGATAGGTCAATGATGTGGCGGGGTCGACAAATGACACCATACTATTCTGTGGGTAAGGGAACTCCAAGAGAAGTCTCACAGCCTCAGCTTTGCCACAGAGAACTGCTGAATGGAGAGGCAGCTGATGCTCAACTGATCTCACATAGTTTAAATCTGGAAATGTCTGGGGAATAAAAAGCAAATAAAATATATTTTAAAATACTGAACACGTTAACACTAGGCCATACAAGGCAGATAACGCAATCAGATGACCGATTATCTTCTTATGTCTGTCTACTCCAAATAGACTGTATCTGCAGTGCTGAATTTTAATTTAATGTTGAATTTTACTCTCAAACTACCAGCAGGTAAGCAAAGTATGCAAATAGTGTATAAGAAATTTGAACTTTAACTTGATTCCACCACTCTGATTCACTTCACGTCAGATTTTCTGTCTGAAGACTGGTGTGATGTTTTTTTTTTAAAGTTCTTTGACACTTCATAAACTTATTACTAGGAAGTAAGTGTTGTGGTGTATTTTGTACTTCTTGTCTTCCACATACATTCAATATATTATTATGCTATAAGTACTCTACGGTGAATAGAGTTGATCATTTTTGCCAAAGAACCAGGATGGCAATAATTTATGATTTTCAAAGACAACGGATCTTTAACGTGAGCAGACTGCCCAGGAACTTCATATACTTCTGTCTCATCCTCCCTGCCAGTAAAAAAGCACTTGATGATGATGTCCCACAAAAGCCCCTGTCGTCAAAGCTCTTCTTAGCTTCATGCAGAAAGGCACAACAGGAAGAGCAGAAAAAAGAGGTAGCATTATACATGTAAATATCTATATGAAAGAATGCTTGACTGTCCTCAGCTTCACATTCATAGCCTGTAAATGCCAACGTAAAGTCCTGGTTGATTGTCCACTTCTGGACTTTTGTCTTGTTAGAGGACTTGAGTGTTGCGTACACATTATTTTGTATACAGATATATTTTGTATACAGATATGACTTATCTTGTGTGCAGACTGTTAGTTCCTAACATCTCAGGCAGATGCACTCCAACTTTGAAGGAAATGTCGATCCAATCTCTGTTGGCCAGGCCCCAGATCGAGAACCTGTTTCCTAGATGACTGCAAAGAGATCCTGCCTTGACCTTTTTACATCCCTGGTCCTGTTGCATCACCATGTGTAGTTCAGCCCCACTGTGTGTTCTGGGGGGTCCATTTTGGGAGAAAAAAAAACAGGCTCACTGCCTTCATAACAAGCATGTCGCAAAAGCCAACTAAACAGGGTTGTCCCCTTCCAACAGAGTGCCTGAGAGGCAAGGAACCAACAGCCTGCATAAAAATAAGTCAGATTTGTAAAATAAGACTAAATTCTAGATGGAAAATAAAATTCACTCTGAAATATTATTATGATTTATAATCTGAGAGCAACAGCTGCTTACATTCAAGAGGAGCTCCATGACTCTAAGATTCCCGGACTCACAAGCCAGGTGAAGGAGAGTGAGGCCAGTCTCTCGCTGGCTGGTACAGGAGGCCCCTTCTGCCAGTAGCAAACTCAGGATGTCAGCATGGTCACATTTTGCTGCTCTGGGGTATTATATAAATGCAATTAAAACAAAATTAATGTTACATTAACTGAATGAATTAATTGAGTTTTAACTGGCTGCATCACATTTTGCTAGTAAATAGTATTATACATACAATTAAAACAAGATTTTTGTTATATAAATTTAATTTAATAATTGAGTTTTAACTGGCTGCAACAGACGAATGATCCACACCTCAAGAGATAGATTCAGCCGGGAGCCAGCAGAGGATTTCAACAAACAGAGAAAAAGTCAGGTAGACTTAGAATGAAGTTGCAACTGGTGCCATCAATATGGGAACTCTTTAATGGCTACCAAGAAGAAGGTGATAGATCAAGCATGTGGAAATACTCCAAGTGCAATGACGCCTATTCTTGATTGGTTCATTCTTTTATTTTTTTCAATAAGTGGTTAATGAATTCTGATATGCATTATTTTAAACTTGATAACTAGCTAAGGGAGTCATGGTGGTGCAGTGTTTAGTACTCTTGCCTACTTGATTTATGGTCTCAATTTTAAAAAACATAGCCTGTTTTGCTAAAATTGTGGGTTCCTTTTACGGATGTGTGGTTCAGTTATGGAGAACCCCAGATGTGATTGCTAGGGCTATAGAATTTGTGTTATGTGTGAAACTCTCAGCAGGCGGCTAGCCATTATGAGAAAAGAAAGTGAGCCACATGGAATAAAAATGGTGCAATGAAATGGTGCAATGAAATGGTGCAATGAAGTCAGACCTCTCAACTTTAACTTTTAATTAATATATATTGAACTCTTTTGGCCCCAAGCAACACATGATACATAAATTATTCTTTCCTTTGAATCACAACCATAGCACAGTTTTTTTTAAAACTTGTTACGTTTGTTCAGAGCATGCTAATGATATCTTTTTCTGTGGTTAATTAATTAGTTAATCAACAGATTATCCTTACTGCACATCAGATGAGTCCATAAGTGCTCGAGCCCATCTTCAGTATGTCACTCGGTGTGTAGCGACTGATAACACCAAGTTCTGTGCTGGTTTACTATTCTTCTTTGGCTGTTTAGGTCTGGCGACAGCTTTTTTTGACTTGATGTTCTTGTAGTCTTTTGAGCATTGCCAAATCACTGTCATCTCCTAAATCCTCTTCTCATCCTGCCTCCTTGAGAGCAATGAGAATGTCTGCCCGCTCCATTGCTTTATCTTTACCTGTTGTGGCCCTGCCAGCAAGCCAGTCTGCTCATTCCTTTTTCTCTTGCCCCAGAGTGCCCTGGTACAGCAATTAAACTGATTCCTATCAGATGAGATTTCCTCAGCGACTCCAATTATTTTCTTAAAATCTGTCCTTCTTGATCTTCTTAAGCATGCTCATGGAATTACTTAGAAAGCATCATGGGACAAATTATGTGTCTCTAGCCACACAATTGCTTTTGTTACCGCCATCACCTCCAGAGTCAGACTACTTGTAGTCGAGTCAAAAGTATCTGCTTTTAGTTTTCCTGTGGTTACATCCACACTGGGTATTTTGCCTAATAAAAGTTATATATTTTTGAGTATTCATACTGGTTGCTACTTCTCTCCCGACATGTGTTGTGAAACCATTTGGGATGGAAAGAGTCAATGACTATTCCTTTCCTTACATAGCAAGAGGTGAAAGTCCCTTGGTGGCCATATTGATGACATGTTTCCTGTAAGCTCCACTTTTCTTCAGAACTTGCTTCACATCGTCAAGATTCCCTTCAGCACAGGCCTCACAAAGTTCTGCAAGAGATGGAGATGAAAAATTACCACTTTGTAACAAGATATGTTTTTAAATGTTGAACGTTTAAGCTCTGAATGTCGAACTTGTCGAAAATGATTCACTACAAAGGTCTAACATTATCATATTCAAAGAAGACATAAAGATGATGATCACACCTAATTTGATTGAAAATGTAAAATATTTTTTTTGGGGTAGGGGAGAGTGTAGTGAATCTCAATTTCTCCTAGATAATTTATGCCTAGACATAAGTAATGTGAGTGGTATATTTTGAGTCTAACTGGGACAACACTGGAATTACTGATAGTCTAACTTCACGGGAATTGTAGAGAAATGCTGACAATCAAACTTTGTCTGAATTATGATGATTCACGTGTAGAGAAATGCTGATAGTCAAACTTCATGTGAAGTATGATTATTCACGGGGGTCACACAAACTGCCGGCCAAATGGAATTAGTGGGAATGAAGGAACATGGAGAATTCGGGAGTACGAAGAGGGGCATTAGAAGGCTATATAATGCCGTAGAAAGGGCTGGGAGTCAGTCTCGTTTAGGCCTAGGAAATGAATATTTGACAAATGATGGAGTATCTGCAGGATCCAGAAAGAGTGTTAAAGTCTGACGTGTCTGCACAATGTTTTTTCGAATGCCTAACTGGCCATCAGTTGCGGCGGACAGAAGTCGTAGCCAGCTGAGAATGTTTTGTGTTTTTGATCGGATGGAATCGTTGTTGTTCATTCAATTGTGGGATGATCGTTAGATTAAGGTAAAGTTGACATGTTAGATAATTGAGTGACTATGTTGTCCATTTACATTTACTAGCTGCAATACCAGCAAGTGATCAAATAAACTGTATAAGTGTAATTTGGGTCGTTCGACTGCGTCCATGTTTTCTCGTGTGTTGTCAGTCGGTGAATGGAAACGTGCGATGACGCGAGCCAGAAGACAAAAGAGAGTCATCGCAATCATAAGTTGGTAAGTTATGATCAAAACATTTTGACTTTTTTTTTTTTAAATATGTGTAGTATGGAGTAACAAATGAACATATGATAGGTTGGTTGTCTGAAGGTAAATAAAGTGCACATTGTTTAAAGGTGATGCCATGGATGTAGACTGTATTGCACATTGATTAAAGGTGAACCATGATTGAAGATGGTATACTGCGTGAATCTGCTTGTAATACTATGGATAAAATTGATGTAGGACAAAACACACTGACAACTATAACCCTCTTTTAACTAAAGTGAAAAGAGAGAAAATACAATAGTACAGATATGTAATTAGATTAAACGGCCTTTCAGAAACAAAACTACAGTGACGTAGCAGCTAGGTCGACCCAGCCTTGAGTGGGTACTGGGTACGGTCCCGGGAAGTAAAGGTGGCCGGCGTGATGACCATATCACCAATCTTGTGCCGATTGGTCTATAAAAATATAGATCTAGCCCTATATGCCTATACCCCTAAAGGGCCTAAAGGTGTGGAAAAGGGACCTTTACTTTATTTTTTACTCCTTACCTGTGGATAAGCTGTCTAGTAGAATCTTTGTCTTCTCTGAAACAGTCAAAATAGTCCAAACATTACAAACACTGACATTATCCATGCTTAAGTTGTGAAAAGGGCTGTTTACATCTTTTTTTAAAAAAGAGGTCAACTAACAAAGAAAGCATTTAATGATGTTGTAATAGCAAATTTTAAAAGAAAACAAAAATAATGTCCACAGATAAAACTGGCTGTCACACACACACAAAAAACAATAAATGATGAAGAAATTGAAAATGTCACAAACTATGAATACCCAGGCTCTATAATAAATAGCAATGGAGACTGTTTGACAGAAATTAAAAAGGAGGATGGCCATAGCAATGCAAAGATTAAACAGCATTATATCTATGGTTAAGCACCAGCAAGGAGATCGAAATAAGAATTTTGAGAGCATGCATCTTCCTATACATCCAAGAAGGGCAGCGACAACTTCAGGATGGGGCTTCCTACCACTACCGCATGGAAGACGCCACGCTGGCTAACAATCATAAAGTGAAATCAGTGGTGACGACACTCATCACACAAGACCTCTTTCCCCAGAGAGCCAAGTCACTTCACAATTATGACAGCTGTTTGGGGAAACCTAGCTTTAACATGCTGCCTAAAATTCATAAAGAAAACACCCCAGGGAGGCCCATGGTTTCAGCTTGCTCGTGTCCAACCGAGCATGTATCAGCATTTTTAGACAGCATTTTTAAACCATTAGTGGCCGAGCTTCTGTCTTACCTGAAGGACACCAATCATGCCATTATAACTTTTGAGTCTGTGATTTCCACCTCAGACCATAGTAGGTATCAGGTCTTTACTTTGGATGTTGCCTCACTGTATACCTCCATCCCTCACAGTGATGGCCTTTTGGCGTTGCGTTTCTTTCTGGACAAACGCAGTCATCCAGCCATTGCCACTGAACCCATCGTACTTTTAGCCGAGTTGGTTCTGACTCTCAATTCTTTTGAGCTTAACGACCAATACTTTGCCCAAATTAGTGGGGTGGCTATGGGCACTAAAATGGGCCCTAGTTATGCCTGCCTCTTCATGGGTTTTCTAGAGTACCAGATGTGGCAACTATACACAGGTCGAGTCCCTCAACTGTATAGAAGATATATTGATGATGGTTTTGGTGTAACCGATATGTCAGTAGTGGAACTGGAAAACTTCATTAATTTCTTCTCGAATTTTAACCCCAGTATCAAACTAACCCATCATATTTCTTCCTCTTCAGTCAATTTCTTGGACCTTTCAGTTTCTATCAACCCTCGTGGTCTCACCACATCGGTCTACTATAAACCAACCGACTTCCATGCCTTTCTACTCTATGACTCTTCTCATCCTCGGTCTTGTAAGGACGCCATTCCTTTCTCTCAACTCTTGCGTCTTAGACAATTATGCCAGGATGATGAAGACTTTCAAATCCTGGCAGTAAGGCCTACAAAATGATGGATTTCTTCCGATTGCTTGGATATCCTGAGTCTGTCTCAGAATCTGCCTTCCGCCGCTCCTAGAGCATCAGTCGGGTGGATGCTTTCATCCCCAGGCCTAAACAGCAGAACCTTAGACCCATACTTTTCTTAACTTACCACCCTCATAACATTGCTATCAAGAACATCCTATTCCGTCATATGTCTATCCTCCGAGCGGACCCAGTAACTAACGCTGTGTTCTCAGAGAAACCCCTACTGGCATATAAGCGGGACCGCAACCTCAGAGATTTACTGGTACACAGCAGAGTACGGGGACCCGCCCCAACTCATCTGGGCACAAAGGCTTGCCTTAGATCTCAGTGCAACACCTGCCCATACGTACTGAATACTTCAGATGTGACTTTTCCTAAAGGCACCTTTAGCATCAAAGAGGAATTCTCCTGCACTAGTAGGAACGTCATCTATGCTATCATCTCCAAACGGTGCAACATCAAGTACATCGGGGAAACCGGTCTTCGCTTAGCCGACAGGTTTCGCCAGCACCTTCATGACATCACCAACCAAACAGCCAGGCCAGTTTCCACTCATTTCAACAGCGCTGATCATCGTGGGACTGCTGACATTCAGGTCACGGCCATCAGATCCTGCTCATCTGACGATCGACATAGAAAAACTTTGGAAAACCGACTTATATATTTGATGGGTAACCTCTCACCACTAGGCCTTAACACCCAACATAGCTTCATATAAATTACCAGTGCCCTGGTAACGCACCCTTATCCCCCTCCCTCCCATCCCTCCTCACAATACCCACACCCATCCCACATTGTACGTTAGTATCTGACTTTCATGATATTCTCTAACTATGAGGGTTATCCCCTAGGTCTCGACAGACTATGTTGCTGGCTGCTTGACACTGCGAAACATATTTGGATACTAGTGTGCTTCTCTCTCTCTCTCTCTCTAGCTATATACCAAGTTTTCTCTAGTCTTCCCTCTCCTTACTCTTCTCCCCTTCCTCTCCCTTTTTATGTTTTTTTTCTCCCCTACCTTTTACTCTCTCTCTCTCTCTCTCTTTTTCTCTCTCTCTCTCCCTCTCTCTCCCGCTCGCTCTCTTTCTTTTCTTTTCTTTTTTCTCCTCTATTCATACAAACTTTCATTCATCTATCCATTTTCCCCGTTACATGTGGATGCACTGTCCTAATGTGGAACAATTTCGTGATAGTTTTTGAACGCACTCCTCCTATACAGTGTACATATCTCGTTTTAACTACCGAGATGGTAAGTGTTTGTACACACTGGGGATATGCAATTCTGACTCGACAAATATTGTATATAACAATCATCCTTACTGTCTCTGTGTGACAGCTGACAGTCAGAGAGAAGCACTGCACCACAAGACCCTTGTTCACGCGATGTCAGATTAACATACATTCAGACCCATCCATCCATACATCCTTCCATCTACCCATCTATCCTCTCGTCTATCCATATATCCTATCATCCATTCATCCCGATCCACTCAGCCTATTAATCGATTTGTCCGTCCATTCATCGCTCTCCGTGTTTCTTTGCATGCCTACCCGATGTACAATACATCACTAGTCTCTGCTACCTATACAGCAGATATCTCAGGAAACACGATGTTTTTGCGCGTGGGCTCGATTGATACTTTGTATAACATTCATCCTTACTGTCTTGACTTGCTTGGTGACAGTAAGAGAGAAGCAATCACATCATGAGACCCTGGTTTTTACCTGTTTAAATATATCAGCATACATATAGGCTGATCCATCCATCCATCTACCATTACATCTATCCACGAACGTAACCATAGTCCCGCCCATTCATCTACCCACACCATTTATCCCATCATCCACTCAATGCTTTTTTTCACCGCTTCCTTCCATTCTAGCTGTTACCAGCTTTGTACTTGGGCTCGACTAATACTTTGTATAAAAATCACCCTTACTGTCTCTATTTGATAGCTGACAGTAAGAGAGAAGCACTGTGTTACTAGACTCATGTTTTTACCTCATTTCATATTTGGTCGATCCATCCATCCATCTACCATTCCATTCATCCACAATGGAGTCTCAGGTTGTTCCTGCTGGACCTTTCTTTATCATTTACGCCCAAACAATCATTCATGTTAACCCTAGACTTGGTCTTGCCATTCGTTGTTGACTGAGGTTCATTACATGTTCGAAGTTGATCGATCAATGTTCTTATTTATCGCACCTTAATCACTGAAGAGTGGTGTATGTGTTTCATTGTTTCAAGCAACTCTATCCACACGTTTCAGAAGCAAGGAAGGATGGAAGGGAGAGAGGAAGGAAGGAAAGAAAGAAGGCAGGGAGGAAGGAAGGGAAGAATAGAAGAAAGAAGGGAGAAAGCGAGAAAGAGATACACATTAAGAAAAATAACTGTCATACCAGTACTCTGACAAAAGCTGAGAGAATTATACATTGAATTTACTTGTATTTCTTTACCTTGTTCTTTTTCAATAACAGTCACAGCACCTCTGTTCTTCATGTCATTGGCCAATGCTAAAGGTGTCTTGCCAGATTCATCTCTTTGTGTCAAGTCAGCTCCATGAGCGAGGAGAAGTGCCAGGGCATCATGCTTGCTGTCCAGTATTGAAGCATGCAGTGGCGTCTGAGTCAGGGGCACAAGGAGTACATAGAGCTCATCAATAAAACAGTGACTTGCATATCAGAAAACTGCTACCTAATAGCATAGTAAAGAAATTGCAGACCTGCTTGTCAGCTGAAAAAAAAGAAAAAGAAAGAAAGCAAGCTTGAGTGTGAGAGACCAGGAAGATAGGAAGGCGAGTAAGTCAGTGAATGAAACAGACAGAGAGAGAGAAAGAGAGAGAGAAAGAAAGAAAGAGAGAGAGAGAAGCAGCAAAGATATAGTGAGAGGGGATGTATGAGAGAGGCGTGAGATAAAGGGAGTGACAGATAGTGGCATCATGCTTGGTGTCCAGTAAGTTCAATTAAAAATCGACATCACAGCACTCGAGACACCCCCATAAGCACTCCATCCCCATCTTCAGCAGCGAGCAAAGAGTTCCAATTCCGACGGCACCAGTAACTGTCAATTTTGCCTTTTCCCTGAGTGCTGAGCACCGGCCAGATCCTCTTGTAACTCCTCACAGCGCTATTCTCCCCAAACCGTAATGATCTAGCTGTGCCTCCGCACTGTTCAATCCCTCCCAAAAAGCCTTCACAATATCCACCCTGTCGTAAATTGGTTCACCAACAAGTTGTGAAGAACTGGCCAGTCTATCTGCCTGATCATTTCCCACCACAGCAGCAGTGACTGCCTCCACCTGCATTCTCAAATTAGACTGCCTCCACCTCCATTGCTGTCCAGTTTGGAAGCATGCTGTGGCATCTGAGTGATGGACAAAAAGACAATATAGATATCTTCACTGGTAAATGTACAATTGAATACTACTACGCCTTTTCAGAGTAAATATAGGTCTGCCTGCATGTTTAAAAGAGAGAAAGCTGGAGAGTAATAGAGCAGAAGGATGGGTGGAAAAGAGGGGGGGGGGGAGAGAGAGGAGAGAGAGAGAGAGAGATAGAGAGAAAGTCAGATAGGATGTGTGGGGCAGATCTTTAAATTAGAGAGGGGAAGAGACAGACAGACACAAGAGAGAGAAAGAGAGAGAGAGAGCAGACAAAGAGAAAGTCAGATAGGATGTGTGAGACAGACAGACAGACAGACAGACAGACAGACAGACAGACAGACAGACAGACAGACAGACAGACAGACAGACAGACAGACAGACAGACAGACAGACAGACAGACAGACAGGCAAGCAGGCAGGCAGACAAACAGACAGAGAGCAGTCAAAGAGAAAGTCAGATAGGATGTGTGGGACAGATCTTTAAATTAGAGAGGGGGAGAGACAGACAGACACAGACAGACAGAGAGAGAGACAGACAGACAGACAGGCAGAGACACAGTAAGGGTGGAACAGCTCACAATGATAAATAACTTAGTTAAGATATTTAAAAACTAGTTAGACCCCAAAAATATCTCACCATGTTATGACACCTGGATCCTGCAGGTATGTTCATGTCAGCTACAAGATACAAGTAAACATTAAGTGTTGGTATACAGATGTTTTGTGGGCACTAAACACACACAAACCAACACTTGCCTGATTTCTCACTTACTCTTACCTGTACACATGCACACTACTGCCTGATTACTACTTTATTACACACATTTACACATGGGTGCCTGCTTACTTACTTATTTACTCTCTTACACTCATACACACAGACACACAACTGCCTACTTGTTTGCTCTCTCTCTCTCTCTCTCTCTCTCTCTCTCTCTCTCTCTCTCTCTCTCTCTCTCTCTCTCTCTCTCTAATGTATTTTCTTGCTTACTTTCTTCCCGGAAAGTCTTTCAAGATGACAGAGACAAAGCATCCCCAACCGGAAATATACCGTTGCAATGTGACCACACACACCCCCCCCCCCCCCCCCCCCCCCCCCCCAAGTAATTAAATGGGTACTTGTTGCAAGGAAATGATTTCTCCCCCCCCCCCCCAAACTCCACACGAAGTCCTCACCTAATATAAGAAAAGTAAAGTAAAGTATAGGACCCTTTCCACTTATTTAGGCGTGTAGGGCATATAGGGCTAGACCTATATTTTATAGACCAATCAGCACACGGTGGGTGATGTAGCCGTCAGCATCACGTCGGCTGCCTCTACTTCCCGGACTGCTCCCGGTACCCACTCAAGACTTAAAAAAAAAAGAATATATATATATATATGAGAAGTAATTAGCATTTAATGTGTCATGACACTCTGTTACATTTTGTACAAGACAAGATCCTGTTGTTCTGGACTTTTTTTTTTTTTTTTTTCTAAAGGGCAACGAAAAGTGTGTGTGCCTGTATGTTTGCTAGTTTCTGGTGCGTTCTCTAACCAATATCTTCTACTTAATATCCACGCCGTTAGTAGTCATGTATATCCACGGCCTTCTGTCTAGTGTACTTGCAATCAACTCTAACACAGATGATCCTCCACGCCATGATGTCAAACTGTCCAGCAGCTACTTGCGCCGTAATTTCGCTCTTATCGCTACCACTGCTGCCTTATTTGGTGACGTGACCTTGGCGAAGAAAAGAAAACTTGCTGCACGCGCACCTAAAAAAATCGCTAAATGTCGCCTGCCACGAAACAGAGCTCCGCACGTTCGTGTTGGGCCTCGAATTTCCAGGAACTGCTTTTCCGTATGGTGTGTATAGGCGGCGAAAGGACGCATATCATAACACATCAGCTACATGGGAGATAGGACAGCCCGTGGTAACCGCCACGGTATGAACGGGAGCCGGCACGAAATCTCGCGTCCTAGGAGTTAGGTGGTATGGCAAATTAAGACAACTTTTTTAAGGTGCCTAAGTCATGTTCTTAGTACACTTGTTTCCACAACGAGGCGCAAACGCAACCTGTAGGTGACAGGTTCTACTACCTGCACAGTAATTATAGCTTTCGGTTTTTATGTTGTCTTGTATGTCCTTATATCTTTCTACTTCTTTCTGTGCGTGCTGATCAATACATTGTCTGTTTGTTTATTATACATATGTGATGACGAGTTGAGATTTATAATTTGAATCATTGCGATCCTTGTTGGGTTCAAGGGCCCAATTGTGGGGAAAACAAGAAGAGACCCACTCCTCCCCAACAGGCATGTTGTAGGTGTCGACTGATTGAGGCATCCTGAGAAATCGGTGTACATCTGCCTGAGAGTCAAGGAACCGAAAGTCTGCATACTGATGAGCAAGATCTGTGAAATGGGTATGCACGCAAGACTACAGTCCGGCGGTGGACGAACACCTGAACCTTCTGCCGGATTTTACAGCCGGTGAACGAGAAAAAGAAAGAAAGAAGAAGATTCATGACGAAAGGATTAGTTTAATTACAGCAGGTGTTACCTCATCGGTCTTGGCTGTCTCCGCAGAGCGTCTGGCTGCTTAATGACAGCGAAGCACTGCGACGTGCCCATAGACGATCTTCGCAACAACAACAAAAATTCACCCGTGAGCCGAACCGAACGACACAGAATGAAAACGAATCCAGGAACCTTCCGAGTGTGATGCAAACGACTTCAGCATATTAAGACGACTCAAAGAATGTGTCTCATTAATGTTTTCAACGGCTGTATGATTGCTGGTAACAGAACCAGGTGTACTTTCTGAAGAGACCCATTTTTTAAGGAAAAAACTTTAAAGGTGGAGGTATGTCTATAACAGATTCGGCCGTTCAGTTATGGTATGCCGCGATGGTGTGGCGGCTAAACGATCCCTTCCGGCCCACCCACACATATTAAACAATTATGTTGTTTATTATTATTATTTGGTTTTATTTATTTACATTATATATAAATACCGCAATGTATTCATTTCATATAGTTCATTTTTGTGTTTTGTTTCTTGTCATTGTTTTGCTGATAAAAGCTAATCACCGCAACGTCCTGTTTACTGTAAGTGCTTCTGTCAAGCTGACACATACTGTATGTTTTTCTTAACATTTTCTTTTAGTCTTTTCTCTTCCCTATCTTTTGTAGAGACGGTTTCTGAGGCCAGGTCGACCCTAGAACCGCAGCGGGCGGGGAAAAGTATTTCCCCTGATGAGGATGAGTAGGGTACCCTGACCTCTGCCAAGGCAGGCGAATAGCTGATTTACTTTTAATTCACCCCGAACAAAGGGAACCCTAGAGTTCCCGGAAAATTCCAGTATTTTAGGGGTGTTATAGGTTGGGGCTGGGATTAGGGTTACGATCTTTGTCAGTCCCAAGGTATCAAAGACACTGACTAACCTCGACCTTAACACTTAGCCTAACCCCAACCCATAAAACCTCTATAATATCATATTTTCCCGGGAACTCTAGGATTTCCTTTGTTTCGGTGAATTAAAAATAAAGCGACTTACACTAACCACTACTCCCTGGCGGCTCCAAAGAAATCTAGTGATATCGATAGGCAATTAAAGCCGCCGTAGCGAAGTGGCTACAAGTTCACCTGCCGGCCCAAAGGGCTTGGTTCCAGTCCGCGTCGAGTCGATTTAAAGTTTATAAATTGAGTTTTACTCCTCTGAATTACCTGGTCAGTTGGTCCCCTCAGGGCTGCTACCTAACTCTTTCAGTACCAGATTATTTTACAACAGACATCCAATCTGGTACAATAAGCACAGCATCAAAGTTACTAATGAGTCACTTTCAAAGACACAACAAACATTTTACTGCACAGTAAAATATTTAGCCATATTTCTGTTGCGAGCGGCGTGATGCTGACCACATCACCCAACAAGCGCCGACTGGTCTAGTCTTTATGCCCAATATGCCTGAAGACTTGGAAAATGCTCCTTTACTTTTACATAACTCTTTCACACACACAGAGGGAAAAATAATTAAACATAGAACACACCTTGTGCTGCGGTGATTTTTTTTTTTAACGTATCCAGAAACCATGAGTTGTAAACCCTTTGGCTCGGTACTATGGATATCGCAACCCTTCGGCATTGATTCCATTATAGGTACCGTTAATCTTGGAGAAATGTGGCTTTTCTGCCAACCCCGGGAGTGAACCCGGACCACAAGGAGTTCGTCACCCGGCCGCCGCGAAAGTCGGGTTTAACCAACTTCGCTAGAGAGATGGGTAATAGCTAATAACACACCGTGCAAGGTTGGGACAGAAAGAGCTGAAGTTATATCCTTTTTTTTTTTTTAGTTGTGAATTCTTTACAGGACATTGCAGAATCAACCCAAGCATTTGTGATTTTTGTGTTTTTTCTAGGCAAATTTACCCCCAGTAGTTTGCCACTGCTTGCTGGACGGTCGGCTTCTCGATGCCACTGTTGAACCCAACGCAAGGCCCGCAGCTGGGATCGAACCCGGTACCCCAGCATTACGTTCCGCTTTTGCAACGCCGAAGCCACAGACGCCGACAAAGATATACCATACCATCTTGAATTGAAAAAGCACAGATGCCGCGGTCAACCTCTAAAGTGGTTGTAATTGGGGCATCCGTAACGGTGTCACCAGTCAGATTTCATCTGCAGTCCTATAAAGGTAGGGACGAAGGTTTGACTCCAGTGACCGGGTCACCCACTGATCGTCGGTAGACGTTTTCATCACTGGTCGCGACAGTACTTGGGTCTGTCTCCTTTGATCGCGTCAACACTGCATTAGTCCTTTTCAGGGCTCTTGCTGGAGGGCAATGCTACGCCATTTTATCTGGCACACATAACCTCGTGACAATTTTAACCTTAAGCTCTCCCTTCACGGATGCTGGTTGAGCGTGAAGATTGTGTTCCCCAGCAAGACATCGACCTTTGACTCCGTGGCCAAGCCAGCCTTAAATGAGTATCAAGTACCTGCGAAGTAAAGGCGGTAGATGTGGTGCTGACCACATCACCCATCGAGTGCCGTCTGGCCTATAGAAACACCAGTCTAGCTTCATGTGCTTTACTTTAGATGGGCGAAGTGTTGACTATCACGCTATATTTGTTTTTATTTCTTACGATATTTCCTTGAGCTGCATTGACTTGAAGCCCATACCAATTTTACAAATTCGCCTCGATAGGGATTCGAACCGGGCTGACAAGCAAGCGTAAGTAAGGATGAGAAAAACTTTAATATTTGAGTCCCAAATAGTTAATACTTAAACTCCTTTTATCCCAAGATTTTGACCTTACAAGCGATAAAAACTAAGACAAAGGAGTACAAAAGAGACATTACCGGACAGAGTTAGTTAAACTTAGGATTCAGAAACAAAGGGAATGGATATGAAACGTATTTGAATTGTTTGGTACTGAAAGAGTTAAACATGGCAGATATAGTCAAACTACAGCTTTTAATCACCTGGTGTAAAGAGGAAATGGAGAGGGAGGGAGGGAGGGAGGGAGAGAGAGAGAGAGAGAGAGAGAGAGAGAGAGAGAGAGAGAGAGAGAGAGAGAGAGAGAGAGAAGTTGCCAGACAGTTCAGTATCACAACGTTGAAGAACATCCGTATAAGAAATTGCTGAAAGCACACGCACACGAGACTGTGGACTAAACATATTTACCAACGCCAAAAAAGCAGACTATAAGAAGATTATAAAGCCTAACTAACTACAGTGATGACATTGAAGGTCACGCTGAAGAAATACACTGGCTCTAGACCAAGTGGAAGACCACACAGAATTAGGAACGATGGCCTCCAGAACAAAGCATTGGAAAGATAACACAAAACCTCCAACCCCAACATTTCGATGAAGTCACTCAGAACCCCCAACCCCAATGAAGTAACAGAAGAAGAAACTGAAGAAGAAGAAGGAGGGGAGGGGACGCAGAAGAAGAAGGAGGAGGAGAAGACTATACTAAAGATTACTAGCAACACTCACGTGAAATCCGATAACATCTTTCCATTTTCATTCAATTAAAATCCGCAATCAACAATAGTCAAATCAAGAAACAAAACTAGTCCAGGTTATCAGTGTGGCATATAACATACAAGAAACAAATCCAGTCCAATTGATGCAGTTATCGGGCTCTAAGATCTAAATAGGACTTATACAATTGGGCCTCGTGACAGACGTGTGATCGTGTGTTCCATTAATAAGTGTTGAAACGTGTCGTTATAAATGAGTGCTTAAGAATGTATGTGTCCGTATTTTATGTCCCACTAATCGGGGAATGTTCATCATCCGGCATCTATTTCAAGAACAGGTCGCATTTCAAGCGTGGGGCGGGGGACTCACAGAGGTAATGAGTAAAGTAAAGATCTCTTTTTACGCCTATAGGCGCAACGGGCATATGAGAAGAGCACCCCTATTTTTACAGACCGATCGGCACTATGTGGGTAATGTAGTCAGCATTACGCCGGCCGTCTTTACTTCCACGGGACATGCATCCTGGTACCCATTTTAGGCTAGGTCGACCTGCGACGCCCCATACCATGATAAAAATCCACGCAGCCAGCAGTGGGTTTCGATCGCGGAACGTTGTAGTTACTTGCAACTCCTATACTACCGCCGCCACATAGAGGTAATGAAGAGTCCATAAATGAGAAGAGAATTCCTCGCGTGGGTTCCGTGGTCCCGTTGTTGTGGGGAAGGGGGACAGGGGGGAATAGACCCATTGAGACACTTCTTTACAAGAATGTCGCAAAAACCGACTAATTCAATGTGTTTCCTTCGATGTGAACGTGCAACTGCCTGAGAGACGAGGGGCCAACAATCTGCATACAAATAAGTCAGATAGGTAAAATGGTTTAGCATGAAAAACCAGGATCGAAGTCCAGATACAGATGAAAAACCGGAACTTTCCGCCAGCATTTACAGCCAGTAAACGCGAAGAAGAGGAAGAAGAAGCAGCAATAATAATAATAATAGTAGTAGTAGTAGTAGTAGTAGTAGTAGTAGTAGTAGTAGCAGTAGTAGTAGAAGTAGTAGTAGTAGTAGTAGTAGTAGTGGTGGTAGTGGTAGTAGTAGTAGTGGTAGTAGTAGAAGTAGTAGTAGTAGTAGTGTTAGTAGTAGTAGTGGTAGTGGTAGTAGTAGTAGCAGTAGCAGTAGTAGTAATAGTAGCAGTAGTAGTAGTAGTAGCAGTAGTAGTAGTAGTAGTAGTAGTAGTAGTAGTAGTAGTAGGAGTAGTAGCAGTAGTAGTAGTAGTAGCAGTAGAAGTAGAAGTAGTAGAAGTAGTAGTAGTAGAAGTAGTAGTAGTAGTAGTGGTGGTGTTGGTGTTGGTGGTACTGGTGGAGAGGATGAGGAGAGGGTTCTGGGCAGAAATAAACAAGATAAACGATAAACATTTTGGTACCATTAAAAGACATGACACTCTTTATTGAAAACCCATACTTGGGATGAAAAAGGGGGAGAGGCATTTAAAGGCCGTGGCGTAGACATTGATACAAGTGGGAAGTAGCATCAAGGAATGACCGGACAGAGGGATATAATAAGGATGTGATCCGAGCGCATATAGACTTGTCTGATGTGCAGTGGCGATAATCTGCTGGAATTAACTTATTAACTAACTAATTAATTAACACAAGACTACGCACAAGCACTTTAAACGGACGACAACATGTAACCAACGCATTACTTTATATATATATATATATATATATATATATATATATTATATATATATATATATACACACACATAAACACTTACACTGTTGTAACCAGAATAGAGACAACAATTAGAGGCAAAAACGGAGAGATTATGGTTAAGTGGGTCGGAGATTCTTTAGAAAACAAATATCATGGAAACGTTGGGTATGATACTGTGCTATAGATGTACAGGCTGTTCTAGTAACTTTGGTAAAACCCCGTTAACATGAACTCGCTTATTATAAGACGAACACTCGGTTAACAAGAAACAAATGTTAGTCCCTGTAGGACTGTTTTATTCACACTATGTCTATTAGTTTCGGTTAGCACGTATTTATTCAACAGGAACTCTTGATCTTTTTCAGTCCCTTGAGTAAGAGTTGATTCAAAAACCGACATCATAGCACTCGGAGCATTTCCATCAGCGCGCTGTCCCCATCTTCAGCAGTCAAGGCTTAGTACCAATACCAATGGTGCTAGTAGAATTCTGATTATACTTCCGTCTTGCCTTTCCTCAGAGCGTCGAGTATCGGCCAGGTCCCCTTGTTCCCCCCCCCCCCCTTTTAGTTGCATCGGTCCCTTGGAATTGGCGTTAAGGAGGTTTAAGTGTATGAATATGTGGATACTGTAATACACATTTTTATGTGTGTAAGATGTGTAAGGAGTATTTGCACAAATGATTTTTCTTCTTCTGAACCTCATCCAGCAATGGAGCGAAGACCCACAACAAAATCGTGCCAAGAGGTCATATCTTCTGCCGTTGTGTGCATTCCACCCTATATTCTCTCCATATTTCTGTTTTTCCACCTCCCATTCTGTTCACGTGTTTGTTGGTCCGTCTTTACTACTGTGACCCCGTGGATTTCACTGTAAGATATTCTAATTATATTGTTATAGAGTCTCACAATTTGTCCCCAACGGCCTGAGCCGTTCGTTCAGATGCTTTGCTCGAAAAGTGATCGTCACGTCCAAACAGTAACCCCGAAGAGGAAGCTTTAGGTTATACGTGGGACTAGGTTATGGTTGCCATATAAAATGGCTTAGCACCGAATGCCACCAAAAGCCCTTAAAAAAGGTTTCTGCAGTGTTGACGCGATCAAAGGAGACAGACCCAAATACTGCCACGACCGGCGACGAAGTCGTCTACCAGCGAGCCATTGGGCGATCCGGTCCCCGAGCCTCTCAGGTTCTGGTGCCTTTCAGCAGAGATGTATCCGGCTAAAGTATTTTCCCCTTGGTGTTATTTTTAGCAATCAACATCTGGCTTCCGTCCTTTTCCCAGTGTCACGTAGTGCTACGTGCACTCAGATACCATGTGACCTTAATGAAGACTACCCCATGATGAGGGAAGTCGCCGTAGCGTTGGCGGCTAGACGCCCGTCGGCGGATCGGAAGGTCATAGGTTCGCGTCCTGAGGGAGCCGGACCTTTTTCTCTTAAAAAATGACCTCGACTCCTAGGTCGACCCAGCCTTGAGTGGGTACCAGGTGCAGTCCTGGGAAGTAAAGGCAGCCGTTGTGATGCTGACCACTTCACCCACCAAGTGCTGATAGGTCTATACAAATATAGGTCTAGCCCTGTATTCCAAATACGCCTAAAGGCATGGACAAGGGACATTCACTTTTGTTTAAACCCCATGATTAGGGAACTGTCATGGTGTAGCGACTAGATGTTTGTACGCGGATCCGAAGGTCGTCGGTTAAAACCAGCCCAGTGCCAGATCTTTATTGTTGTTGTTCTTGTGTGGGTCGAACATGTCCACATAGCCTTACAATGGTACCAGGCAAAGTCCCCGGAAAGTAAAGGGTGTCGGCGTGATGTTCATCACATCACTGAAAATGTCATAATTTTAAAAGTTAATTCAGAAAAGGAAAGTTTGCGCGCGTGTGTACACAGTATTAAGAATGACTGGCAGAATATTTCACTGTTATTATAAAAGAAGTATTGAATAGAGATATACGCGTGTGGCGTCCTTAAATGTTCAGATTTGTTTAAAGTTTTGTGTGATTTTGTGTGACCGTCACTGTGACCCTTAAGAGACGCTGAGAAGATAAGGAACAATCGGCACCTTAAAATGAGAGTCGCTGCAGCAACTGTAATTGGAGAAGAATAAGAAGACGTGGCTGGAGATTGAATACCTGGCTGGAGATTGAATACCTGGCTGGAGATTGAATACCTGGCTGGAGATTGAATACCTGGCTGGAGATTGAATACATGGCTGGAGATTGAATACATGGCTGGAGATTGAATACCTGGCTGGAGATTGAATACATGGCTGGAGATTGAATACATGGCTGGAGATTGAATACCTGGCTGGAGATTGAATACATGGCTGGAGATTGAATACCTGGCTGGAGATTGAATACCTGGCTGGAGATTGAATACCTGGCTGGAGATTGAATACCTGGCTGGAGATTGAATACCTGGCTGGAGATTGAATACCTGGCTGGAGATTGAATACCTGGCTGGAGATTGAATACCTGGCTGGAGATTGAATACCTGGCTGGAGATTGAATACCTGGCTGGAGATTGAATACCTGGCTGGAGATTGAATACATGGCTGGAGATTGAATACCTGGCTGGAGATTGAATACATGGCTGGAGATTGAATACCTGGCTGGAGATTGAATACCTGGCTGGAGATTGAATACCTGGCTGGAGATTGAATACATGGCTGGAGATTGAATACCTGGCTGGAGATTGAATACCTGGCTGGAGATTGAATACCTGGCTGGAGATTGAATACCTGGCTGGAGATTGAATACCTGGCTGGAGATTGAATACCTGGCTGGAGATTGAATACCTGGCTGGAGATTGAATACCTGGCTGGAGATTGAATACCTGGCTGGAGATTGAATACCGACTAGACATTGTTAAAGCTACATATGGCACCCGTCTTGCGCTCTCTCTCTCTCTCTCTCTCTCTCTCTCTCTCTCTCTCTCTCTCTCTCTCTCTCTCTCTCTCTCTCTCTTTCTCTCTCTCTCTCTCTCTCCCTGTCCCTGCTTGTACCTGGTTGGGGTCTCAGACAAGTTCTAGCATGGAAGACATATTCCAAAGAAATGTCAATTAACAAGCAAAATTTATCACATTTAAACAGGAGTTATACCAAGTTGTAAGTATACCAAAGCATATCTATACCGAAAAGGGGAGGGGGTGTTTATGTTTGTGTGTGTGTGCGTGCGTGTGTGTGTGTGTGTGTATAGGCTTTGTCCGTTAAACTACCAAATCAGTGCACATACTTTAGCCACTGTAATACTAAATGACTGCACATAATTAAGCCATGATACTATCAAATCAGTGCACATACTTTAGCCACCAAACAACCAACCCATTGCACATAAAACAGCCATACCACCCACTGATTTCCAATTGGTCTATAAAATATAGGTCTAGCCCTATATGCCCTATACAAATGATGGTGTGGAAAAAAGTTCTTTATAAAGGATACTTTCCACACCACTATCGCATTAGGTATATTATGCTTGATCCATATTTGTATAGACCAATTGAATCTTTAATGAGTGATGCGGTTAACTCGCTCAGGATGTAGATTTGACCAGGTTACTAAGATAACTGCCCAAAACTGCCATTTTTGCTTCAATTCACCACTTTTTGCAGTACAAGCAGGGGGTTGGGGGGGGGGGGGGGATCTTTGAGCCTGATTTTTCATTATGTGCTCTCACTATGCATTGTGCAGGTTTGGATTTTACTTTTGCGAGAAAAAAAAAATCCCTAATCTTATTGAGAATTGGAACCCAATTCTCCCACATAAGAGTCCTGTCTTCTTTACTGTTTGGCCAGCTGCTCCTCCTAAGATAACATAGATGATAAAAACATCAAATATTGTCAACAGTTGAAGCACACAAGAATTTGCAAATGGTTCACAGCTAGTGAAAAAACGCATCACGGATGGTTCAAGCTGCAGCTCTTTTCTGTAATTACTCTTAAAAGTGTGGTTGGCCCTCTGCGATATTTGTGTCTTTTGGCCCAGCACATCTTATTTCAGCAAAAAACCTTTCACTAGCTGCCTTTTATGGCATGCTTATTAAAAGGCACCAACTCCAGCATTTTTTGGCTGTTTGTGATTTCACAGGCTTTTTTGTGGCGATTTGCCATTTGCGATTTATGGCGATTTGCCATTGATTTCTGAACAGTTAGCTCACGATACCACTGTCGAAATCAATGATGCCGAATTGCTCAAAGCTGGGACTGGACTTGGCACCTTGAAGTTAGGAAGCTCATTTGCAAAGACTAAGCCGCAAATCCTGAGAAGAGACTACAAATGAGGTAATAAAAGCTGTAGTGAATTTTCTTTAAAGTTTAGAGTTAAGCAATTCACCTTTTTGCAGAGGATTTATCCCATACGACTTGGGCTTTCTCAATCTGCCAACAGGACTCCACAAAGCATAAACTGCACGGCTTCAGCAATAATTCCCAGGAAACTCCCCTCCCCCCAACAGAGAACTAGTGTTATCCACTACTACAAGCTGAAAGGCATAGTGAAGATGGGATCCAAGCACAAAATGACTTGTCCGATAAGCAATGACTGACTAACCCCTCAACAGACTAGAAACAAACTGTATTCATTAACTAGCCTTTAAATATTAATACAAATATTCAAGACAACATGTACTTAGATGTAAAATTCCACCAAATGTTAACAAAGACAGTTTCCATTCATTACCACAAACACTCACCTCCATTCTCCAGAAGTATCTGCAAACACTGCAAAGATCCATTAGAGACAGCTGTGTAGACAGCAGTTCGACCACACACATCCTGAGCATTTATATGTGCTTTCTCTTCACCCTAATAGGAGCAGAAGTGTAACAAGTGTCTTAGTATCAGAGGAATTGAAAGCGCAAAGTTTACTAGTGAGGCAAAGGTAGTTGTGGTAGCATAGTTGTTAAATATCTGCCTGTTGGCCTGAAAGTCTTACATTCAAATCTGTATCGCCCTTGAGGGTTTTCAGGCCCTATTATGGGGAAAAAGGGGGAGGGGGTGAGAGACTTGCTGCTTAACAAGCGTACTGTAATAGGCTACGAATTAAAGTTTTTTCCTTTGAGGTCAGTGTTTGTGTGTGAGAGGTGATGAACCAACAATCTGCATACAAATAAGCCCTATCTATACAAATCTGGGCATGCAAAACTCAAGTTCTTAACCAAGACCAAAGTTCAGAAGTGAATAAACAGCCAGAACTTGTCACTGGAATTTGCAGCTTTTGAATACTAACAAGAAGAAATTGTGCATTCAGGCGGATTTTTATTTCTCTAGTTTCCCTTGGCTCTAAGGCAACCCAGCTTAAAATATGTACCAGTGGCTATTCTAATATTGCTAATAGGAGAGGACTTTTCGGTCAAGGTCACTTCTAAACAAATCAGCCTCAATGTGGATTCAAAGGTTTACTAGATAATATAATCTTCTACAGATATGCATCCAGGAGCTGTGGAAACTTAACTCTTTGAGTCCCAGGGAGTTTAGCATCAGAGGCCCAAGGGTGCATCTTGCATTCACCGGGCCTCTAGATAGGAACTTATGAACACATGATGCGTTCCTTGGGACTCAAAGAGTTAATGGCTAGCATATTTTCCTGCCAGTACAGGGGTCATGTGTCTGAATTCAACACCAACCAGCTGCACATACATGTTGTGATTATAACCGACTCACAGAGCAGGCTGAGAAAGGTGGTGACATATGTCCTCCATTCAGAGTGACAAGCATTGCTTCAGAGGTCCTGGGTAGTTAGCATGTTTTGGATTTTGTGTCCAGGTCATGCTTGTGTATTGGCAAATGAATAGGCTGACAGACTGGCTGATTCTGCCCTTTGAAAGTGAGTAAACGGTGTGGATACACACACAAAAATCACTGTGATCTAAAGGGTTTGGTGCAGTGAGGCATGACTTGGGGATGCTGCTGACACTCAACAATCAGAGAGAGGAGATTGACATACAATCAGAAAGTTACTGGTACCACCGGAATTGGACTCTGTGCTTGCTGCTGAAGATAGCGACTTACAAACTGATACTGTTGAAGATCATATATTGTAGGAAGGCATGATCACCCATACCAGTTGGCTAGGCACTTGACAATGATGATGAGCAACATTTTGTGCTTTGCAGTTAAAATTAACAACAGTCTGGAACAAAACTAAATTAACTAGAGCCTTTAAAATGTGAATAATAAATGCTTTCTGTACATCCCAAGCTGAGGTTTATACCCAGATCTTGGCTATCAGGTTGATCCAACCTAAAGAGTACCAGATTTCATGGATAGTCAATATGGCTAGCATGTTGTTGATTATATTACCTATAATTGCAAATTGAGAGTCGCAGTGGGATTCTCTAGCTGGCGGAGCCAGACTTTTCTTCAAAAATGACCTTGGCTGCCAGGTTGACCCAGCCTTGACTGGGTACTAGGTGCAGTCCCGGGAAGTAGAGGCAGCCGGCGCGATGCTGACCACATCACCCATCTTGTGCCGACTGGTCTAAAAAATATGTCTAGCCCTATATGCCCTATACGCATAAAGGCGAGGAAAAGGGTCCTTTACTTTTTTATTGCAAATTAAACACTATATTGCCAATAAACCTACTGGTAAGAAATGGGATGTTTTACTTACTTTATAAGCTAGTACTTTCAGGTTGAGTTCCAGGGCCCCATTTGTGGTGGGGTGGGGGGAGGGAAACAAAGAAAAGACCCACTGAACCCCAACAAGCATGTTGTAAAAGGTGACTATTTACGGTGTTTCCTCTAAAGTGCATCTGCCTCAGACATGAGGAAGCAACAGTCTGCATACAAATAGATGGATCGGTGAGGACACTTTCATTTGTCTCTAAACCAACCAAGATTCTTCCCACAGGTCCACTCACCCATCTATCTGACCTGCATACAAATGAGCCAGATTTTGAAAATGAATGTGCATACAAAACACAAGTTCTTGAACAACACTAAAGTCGAGAAGTGGACGAATAGCCAGAACTTATCACCGGAATTTACAGCCAAAAAACACTAAGAAGCAGATAAGCTCGTAATATAAATATATATAATGTCAGTCGGTCTTCCATTTTATTCAGTCATCTGTCAGTCCTTCTATTAGTCTTATTATAAGTCCATTTAGGGGGCTGAGTGGTCTCGAGGCATGGCGTCCGCCTTGAGTGCTGGAGGTCCCGGGTTCAGAACCCGGTGAATGCTGTGATTTTTTCCACATGGACTTCTAGTAATTTGCCCTGGTCTCTGGGTAGTAAGATCAGACAGCCTTGTGTATTGTGGCGCATGTAAAAAAATCCCTTGGCAGTTGAAAATTTAAAAGAGTAGACTAACAGTGCTGCCCAGGCAAAATTTTGAAATAAAAATCTACCCAAAGTATTTCAGGATCCTCGTCGGTGCTACGGAGTTCATGCACCTCACTGAGATTCTTGGGACTCAGGCTTTAGAAGTAGAACAGAGAACTTATGAGTTACTACCCTTGTGCCATGATTTGATCCATGGTTCAAACCTTTATAAGTCCATATATTTGTAAACCAACCAAACTACTTCCTATATGTCCACATATCTATCTATGTGTCAGTCTGTTTGTCTATCTATCAACACAATATCTTGTTTGTTTTATCTTACCTGTAGCAAACACTGTAATAGTTCCACATTGTTGTAAATGGCTGCCTGGTGAACAAATTGACCAGGCCAGGTGTCCTCACTGGAAGTCATGGTTAATTAAACAAAGCAACAACTGGAATCAGCCATCAATGTCAATCATAGGTGACTCAGTCATTTCTCAGCATTTCCTTCACATTACAGCAGTGGAGATTAATTGTAGAACTTAGTATGGGCTGGTGCCTTTGGCTTATGGCTTATGAACACAGTTTAATCATTCTGAAATCCTGAGTTTGATCCAAATGCAGGTGATTTGGCACCAGACCACTTTGTGCTGATTCTGGCAACTTTAGGTCAGCTATTTAGAAGCAATGACAAACTATGTGAATGTAAAAAAGTCTAGTAAAACCACAAACACCTCACCAGTATCTTGCCATCTCTAACAGCATTCATCAATTTATTTGTTGACATCTAGGCATGCCCTGACAAAAGACTGTTAAAAATTGTCTATATTTTCCTCTTTTCATAACTTATTTCCAGCTGTCAAAACATGTTCCAGAGTTTTTCTATTTAGATTAACCCAATAATTATGACTTCATAGAAAAATGCTTCAAGTTGATACAACATACTTCACCAGTATCTTCAATCTTCAACAGGATGTATCAATTTGTGCCTTGAAATCTAAGCAAAAAGCTGTTTAAAAAAATCCAGAACTGTTCTTCTTAGACTAACCCAATAATGATGATTTCATAGAAGAATGCTTCAAGCTCCTTTGCCAGCAAGGTCCCATTTAGTAAATATAATTCCATGAAAGTGGCTGCTCAGAGAAGTCAAGCACTGGGCTTACATAGTCTAGTTTATCACAAAATACAGTAGGAGGACCAGCTTCCTGTCTCCTCTTTCATATTCAGAAAAGTACTTTGTGTCCATCACTTGAAGATTTGTCAACTTCAAACCATTCAGTTGTAACATGAACCCATTCTTCAATACATTTTTACAAATTTCTTTTACTTCATTTAGCGGCAACATGAACCCATTCTACGATTCGAATATTACTATTTTCTTGTTTTTCATTCAGTTGTAACATGAACCCATTCTATGATTTTTAACTTCAAATTTGGCCTTAGGCTACTCTTTTCTATTTCCAACTGATAAGGGATTTTTACGTGTGGAACAATGCAATGGACAATGCTCACGGACATCCGATCTCACTACGGGAGACCAGGAGGAATTACTAGAAGTCCAAGTCCACGTAAAAAAAATCCCAGCCCTTACCGGGGATTCACCCTCTAGCACTCGAGGCGGACACCATGCCTCGAGACCATGCAGCTCCCTGTTTAACAGGAAAACAATTTACTATATATCCTAATTCTAACCTAGAAAGGTTAAACAGGATATTTCTCATAAAATTACTGACATATTAGAAATAGAAGCACCAGCATCAGTATTAGCAGCTGCTGCTGCAGAAAAAATACAAACTGCTAGCAACTTTCTTCGACCTGACCAAAGCCTCTGACAAGGTCTAGAAGAAAGGACGCTTGCTAAAACTAGCACACAGTGGGTTAAAACAGCAGATGTTTGCCTGGACTAGAGACTTCCTTTACAGATGCTGCACGAGAGTCAGACTGGAAGAACACAAGAGCAAGCAGATCAGACTACAAGAGGTTGTCCCCCAGGAAGGTATAATATCTACTACCCAGTTATTTTTTTCATCAATGACCTCACCAAACAGTTCATGACTAACATTCACAAGGCCCTACATGCAGATGACCTGGCCATATGGACTCAAGGTTGACATATTGGAACAATTAAAACAAGAATGCAGGAAGCTATAAATACAGTTCAAAAATGGATGTTCTCTTGGGGAGTCACAATAAACTTGACCAAAACCATCTCAACTCTTTTTTCTGTTTCCAAAAAAGGAAGAAACGATGCTTACCCTAACAAAATAATTTTAACCAGATCAAAACCATCTTGACTCTTTTTCTCTATTTCCACAAAGCTAGAACAAGTTGACCCGTACCTAGAAGTCAACATTCTTCCAAAAGAGGACAACCCAACATATCTGGGAGGAACATTTTACAAAGGTCTGGGGTATAAATGCCAACATTGTACAACAAGTATACACAGGATACGTATGACCAAAACTGGAGTATGGCATGGGAGCATTCTCCACTCCAGCCAAATCAAATCTAACCAAACTGGTCAAAATACACAACACTGGTCTAAGAATCATCAATGGAGGTACACCAATCAATGAGGTGGAGGCAACTTCTCGCCTCCAAATTTGCTTACCCTAACAGAAAAATTTAAACGCATGAACAACAACCCCATGCACAGAATAGCAAACAATTAAAAAGACAAAGCTTTTACCATCTATAAAAATTGTTCTGTGCCAAAAACAGTGACATTCTTTCTAAAGATCCTTCAACATGGGAAATTATCCAGGCATACAACGTAGACCTATAGCCTAACTATACTGGTACAATAACAATCCCAGCTATAGACAGAAAATCTAAAGAATGTGACCCGGTACTGTGTGCAAAAACCCATTAACATATCTACAACTCTTACCCAAAACCCAAATGGAGATTTGTATACACAAATGGATCACTGGAGGGAGCCCAAAACAACGGAGCAGCTGGTTTAGTTATCATGCTGCAAGATAGGTCCTCAGTGGAAATGTCATGCACCTCCGGGAAACTCAACGAACTTCAGAGCAGAGCGGCAAGCAATTACTGATGCCACCAAAGTGCTTAGGGAAAGCAAAATTAAAAACAGCAGAATTTTTGTCCTGTGTGACTGCAGCCAATCCTCCAAGCAACTCAAAGAGATCCATGAGACAACTTAGAGAGAGAACTGACCTGCCAGCTTAACAGACTCTTAGAAAACAATCAAATCATTCTCCAGTGGATTCCGGTTCACTGCGGCATACAAGAAAATGAGGTTACAGATAGACTTACAAAAAAATTTTACAAAGGAAAAACAACACACCCATTCATTGTCGTTAGCTGAAATCAAAGCATTTATCATGGGGAAATAAAGGAATTGTGGAGAGAACAAACCAACTGTAAACACCCACAAGATCCCACCAGGAGAATCAACAGAAAGCAACATACAACAATTTTTCATCTCACTGAAAGCTCAACTACAACATGCATAAAATAAAGACTGTACAGTCCCCACAGTGTGTCAAACAGGACCACAAACCCCTGAGCACATTCTGCAGACCTGCCCCCTCTACCTACTACTTTGAAAAGTAACCTGGCCTCAAGAGCTAAGTGTGTGCAGAGCAAGCTATGGGGGACCATAAAGGACCTGCAGCTGACATGAGAGTTCATATAGGCAACCCATCTGATGGTCTGGCCTGAGCATACAAAACCGAACTCAAAGAAGAAGTATTAGTAGCTGTTGGTGCAACTTCTACTTAGAACGAAATGGAAAAATAAACTAAGCGCCATGTGACATACAATGGCAGAACAGAAAAATGATGATGATGATGTTAATACTACCATTCCTACCATCACCCATGGCATTCTTTTCTATTTCAATAAAACAAAACAAAAACAGGTATCTATTTTCTTAAATTATTATCTCTGAAAGATACCTACATTCATTGGTACCTAAGAAAAACAAGTGAATTAAATGGTATGATAGAATTACTAATTTGGAACTTCGGCAGAGAACTAAGCACATTCTAGTAAATCGAAAGATTGAAAAAAATAAATAGGACATGTTAGGAAAAACTGGAGAACAATATAACTAGAAGTATTTGTACATGGGGCACATAATTTACAGGCTGAACCAAATAAAAACACATGAAGAAGGAGATAAGAGAGTGACATTATTTTTTTTTTTAAACAAGATCGGGAGGACATGGGTTAGCTGCATGTCATACATAGCAATGCATAATAAAACTAAAAGTTTCAGATTTAAGAATAATCATAGTCATAATTACGGCATACGGGCGTATCCAGAGATGATCATCTCCCGCAGCAGATGTCTAAGTCCAAAGATGTAGATAGGTGTTTCAGATAATAAATTACACAAAACAGTAACTAAACAAATTAAAACTAAGTTAAAATAAACCTAAACCTAATAAAACCGCAAAGCAAACTACAATGTTATTATAAATATTTATATTATTTAAGTGTAAGTTTTTTTTTTTTTTAGTGGTTTAGTTTATTATTAGGTAATCTTTTGTTTGCTTTGCTTCACCTTAAATCCACTTGTAAAAAAGTTACACACTGACGCTATTAATAGTTACATAAGTAAACGCATATCTTTCCCACGATAAAAAAACTTCCTTTTTGTTAATAACTATTATTAAGATGGACAGGTCATTACGGATGCAAGAAATGTTGGGAAATTTGCTAGTTTTATTTATTTATGTTGTTGTCGGAAGTGACCTAACGGGATAGTTAGTTAAAAACTAGGAAGCCAAAAAAAAAGATGGGAAATGCCGTATGCACTGTTCTGCAATATTCTGCATTCGATCTTACTCAAGTGGGCGCTGCGATATCTACACCTGGTCGGTCTGCAAATTCGATTTCAACTAACCACTGATTAGTTACCCTTTACGCCATTCTCGTAAATGGGCTGCTAGTTCCAGCACCCACCCCATACTTCAAAAATTGACCTAAACAGGCCAGAGCAATTTTCAAAAACAATGAAATCTGTTGTTATGACAACTGAAGTTGAGTAATGTGAAAATGTAATGCGCAAATACATCACTCATTAGAAAGCACGTGAGGCCATTAAAATAGTATATAAATTCATAGGTATTCGTAAGCATCAATCGTAGAGGTAGAGACGACGAGCCAGCCGTAAGCCTCAGTACAGTGAATTCGGTCAGTTGGAGGCATAAAGTCCAAATCCTTGTGTAGCCATTTAGCCTTGAAAATGTGTATGATTAATCAGTGTTTCGTATAAAACCTTTTAAAATGTATAGTTCAACTCTTTAATAGCAAATTATTTACTGTCTTCTTTCTTGAATGAACTGTTTTGTTTTTAAACAGCTGGTATTCGGTCTTAACGAGTTAAAATATCACATGTAAATGGTTATCAGAAAGAGTTAACCTTACAATTTTAAAAGTAAATATAAATTATAATCACTGGGAAAGCGAGGTGCACCGCCATAACGAAAACAGCGAGTAGGGCTAAGGCACCCAACTCCCATTCTAACTGGCCCTCCACCTTACAACTTTTCTGGGCATAATACTGGGATCTGTGGTTCAAGTGAATGATTGTGACCATACTTTTTTTTTTTCAAGACTAAAACGTCAACAACAACAACAAAATGCTTCCTAGCAAAATAGGACAGCATCGTTTAAATCTTCTTTCAGTCATGTGCATGGAAAATATCATCCCGAAGACAACTTATTCACACTGAGTAATTTAGGCACTATTCATCGCTTTTAAAAATACGAAGCATTAGTTAAGTATCACAAAAATGTCAAAAGTGATAATGCCGGCCACGCTCGATCCTTCAGCATTCGCAATTGAAGCTTACTAGTCAGGTTGGCATCCGACAGCTATGCCGCCGGTGAACCAGGGCTAGTGTAAACACTAGAGACCACCCCAGTTCTGTGTACCTGTTTATTGCCTTATAGTGCTCAGGAGATACACCCAGCCAAACACTTCCCAGAGAACAACCCTCGAACCACTTATGTGTTAATGGAGGACACTCGCGCGACCCTAAGCTTTTTAAGTCTGACAGGCCATTGTCAGACTCTGCGAGTACTTTGACCACATAAAAGGACTGTGTGACCGGCGAGGTCACGTGGTCTCCACATACCATGGGTTCGCTGCCCAGAAACCAACCAGGTTTCCCCAGAAGGCTGAACGAAGACACTAGCATACAATTTCACTATAAGCCGAAGTCAGCACCCTATGTAAATTCTGCATGGTTTGATGCTTCGAAATACTATAATTATTTTTTTTTCGTCAAATAAACTAATTTATGATTTGTTCCATGTAACAAAGTTGTATATACATACAAACACACATCATAGAATATTTTTCTCCATACAACCTTGCGGTATCTTTAGAAAGACTAATGGGTGTTTTTTTTTTTTTTTTGCAATAATTAGTAAACATTAAATTTGCCACAATATTATCGAACTTGAAATTTACAAATTATCCGCGGTTATGTACCTTATTCAATCATGGGCAGTGCCAACGATTAATTTACTACTAAGTGAATTGTTTCTGACTTATGGATTTAATCGTGGCAGAATATAAAATATAATATTGTCTGTTGCTTTTTATAAAGATGTTAATTCAGAATTGTTTTAATTAGATGAGATATTTCTATAATGGTCTCAACCTCATGCTGGGAAATTTCACGGTAATTAAAGAAAACAGTAAAAATACACTTTCTACTTTATTATCGAACTTGAAATAATTACAGTATTACAGTATTTATGATATTGTACATGTAAATTAGTTACCATGGAAATGAGATATCTGAGAAGGGCTGTAGGAGTGGCCATAAGAGATAAGATCAGGAATGAGATCATAAAAGAAAAAGTCGACACAGAACCAATTCTAAATTACATACAAAGACAGCAAGTGAAATGGTTTGCCAACTTAAAGAGAATGCACTGTGACACCATACCATACAAAGCATACATGGAAAGAGAAGAAGGACGTAGAGCAAGAGGTAGACCAAGAACAAGATGGAAGGATAACATCAGAGAAGCTCTACAACAGCACGATGTGCCTTTGGTCGAGGCGGCCAGAAGAGCCAGAAACAGAACCTTATATCTCCCTCGACACATACAGCGGTAAAAGAGGAAGTGAAGAAGAAGAAGAAGAAGAACATTGTTCAGTCAGGGGGAGAGCACACGATTTACTACGGGACATAATTTAACTTTTACTATAGTACCAGATTTGATTTATTTAATACGTTCAGCACTCAGTGTGGTTGCTGAAGTTTTGGTGTGGGAGAGTTTATTATATGTGAGATATGCGCACTTGACTGTTTTGTATTTTTCGCCAATGCATTAATATTCCTTTGGTTCTAAACAATAATCTAACACAAGACAGATTCATCTGTTACAAGTAATTATATATGCTCGAAAGCGTAATTATAATTTCTAATTCATTCATACGTCCTTATTAGGGCGTAATTTTTTGTTATTTGAAGCCCCACTCTGGCTTTTGCCAGGGGCCGCAATGTAGGCAGGTCATCATTATGGCCAAATGTCTGAACGCGGTTTCTGGGACCTCTCCACGGCGATCCTCATCCGCATGGTAGCACTTTGTGTCATCGGGTGTTTATCGCTTGTGTGATGTCCTGGTGGGGTAGAAATTCAGTCAGTCAATTATAATTTCTTACGTCCTTCTTAGGACGTTATTTTTTGTTATTTGAAGCCCCACTCTGGCTTTTGCCAGGGGCCGCAATATAGGCAGGCCATCAATATGGCCAATCGTCTGAACGCGGTTTCTGGGACCTCTCCACGGTGATCCTCATTCGCATGGTGGCACTTTGTGTCATCGGGTGTTTATCGCTTGTGTGATGTCCTGGTGAGGTAGAAAGTCAGTCAGTCAATCAAATCGTAATTATTATTATACTGTCTTAATTAAGATGAAATTTTTTGTTTTTTGAAGTCCCGCCCTGGCTTTTGCCAGGGGCCGCAATATAAGCAGGCCGTAAATATGGCCATTTGTCTGAACGCGGTTTCTGGGACCTCTCCACGGCGATCCTCATCCACGTGGTGGCACTTTGTGTCATTGGGTGTTTATCGCTTGTGTGATGTCCTAGTGGGGTAGAAAGTCAGTCAATCGTCATTATAGGCATGTACTTCTCGTCCTTTTTAGGATGACATTTTTCGTTATTTAAAGCCCTACTCTGGCTTTTGCCAGGCACCGCAATATAGCCTGGTTATAAATATGGCCTAAAGGCTGAACGCGGTTTCTGGGACGTCTCCACGGTGATCCTCACCCATAAGGTGGCACATTGTGTCATCGGGTGTTTATCGCTTGTGTGATGTCCTGGTGGGGGGGGGGGAGGGAGGGGGGGGGGGAGTCAGTCAGTCAGTCAGTCAGTCTGCTCGAAAGTGTAAATCGTCATTCTCTTGTTGGATGCAATTTTTTCATTATTTTAAAAGACCCTTCATGGCTCATGCCAAGAGCCGCAATATAGCCTAATGGCATAACGTGGTTTCCAGGACCTCTCCGCGGATGATCCTCATACGTATGGTCGAACTTTGTGATTATCGCTTGTGTGATGTTCTAGTGGGGTAAAATGTACTACTACTACTAAATGCCCGAAAGTTTGACAAACCCGTCCTAGTGTGGGAAGCACATTTGCATTACTTGAACGTCTCTTAAAAAAAAAAAAAAGCACGACGCTTGACAATGAAATCTATTTTAGATTTCAAGTTTTCTTTGAATACGCGCGCTGTAGTACCGTGACGCCCAATTAAAATTGTCTAGGCAACAAAAGCTCTTTAATTTCCTACCATGTAGGATTGCATGTAAACGTGATAAATAAATCTAGACGGTCATGTGTGCGAACATATGTCATTGCATCTGGTGCGTATTCATGCATGTGTCGTGTACTCCCTGTATATGTGGCCGGTATTATGACCATTTTCCCCACAATTCATTCGGATTGACATTGCAATCATTAACGGTTGTTTCAGGTAACTGAATGTACTCTTTTGAACGCAACTTGGTTTGATTTAATCGAATGTAATGGAGTCGCTCTATTTCAATTTTCGCATACATATCGACAATGTATTGATGGAACAGTTATCGTCATTTAAAGATATGATGGTCAGCGTTTTCACGAACTACCAGTCGATACGAATTGGCACTGACTTTCTTATTCGTGTCCTCATCTGTTTGTGAATTTCTCAATTTGATATTGAAATGATATCCATCTTCTCCTTGCTAAAATAAAACCGGATGTTGCAATCCGTCGTATGAGCCATGAGTTTCTGAGACTCGTTGAACATCACCATTTTTTACAATGGAGAATTACATCACGCGAGTTAAAGTTTTCGCCAACCCTAACGATATCCACTTCATTATGTGTTGGTGCATTGGACTGTCTTTCGTGTTGGCCAAAAGGTGTTTTGTCTGTTTTAAGTATAACTCTTTAGTCACCAGTTGATAATTGTTGAAGGGCAGTTCTGAACAATCTAATTTTCTTGTTCTTCTTTTAATCGACTCTACTATATGCTGGTTTGGGAGGTAATGGATCTATTCTTGTTTTCTCCCCACAACATGGCCCGGAACCCACACGGAGATTATATATTTAATAACATATATTGTCGTGTATACATTTGTGTGCGTGTTTGTGTCCGTGTGTTTGTGTGGTCTTTGCTCTCACACGACAATATCCTTACGAATAAATATCAAAACTGAAACACATCAATTGAATGAAATATCAAATATTCTTTAATATAACAGGAATTTGTTGAGTTATGTGTACTGCATTATAAACATCGTTTACGTACAGACATTTAAGGCAGGGAGCAAGTCACCACGATTTAAACAAGAAAAGGGCATAGGCAGAGCACAGTGGATTTTCAAAAGTTAGAAGATTGGAAATTTAACTCTTTTCGATTTATTAATTTAGGCATAATTTTGAGCTGACGATACTAAAAATCATAGCTTTCTGATAAATTGAGTAATAGAATCCTATGAGATATAATTGGCTACGAAAAACAGAATAATGGATCAGAAAGGGTGAACAAGTGTGTACCGTACAAATTATAACCAGTTAAAGTACTGAGAGTACACTGACACTGAAAGAGTCAAAACTCCCACCCTGCACAATGTAGCAATCAATTTTTAAATGGCAAAAAAAAAAAAAAAAAAAAAACTAAGACACTGTGCTGACGAATTAGAAATGTGACAGCATTTGAAAACAAACATATGGCTTCTCATTCTACCTGTTATTCTCAGTTAGAAAATTTAACATCTTAGATGTATTACCTAAGAACTTTTTGTTGTTGTTTTGTTTCATTAACATTATAATGCCTAGCCTATATATTTCTCTGTAATTCACTTAACTCTGTATTTTAGAGCCTTTTCTGTTTCTTTTACCCAAAGAATTCCAGAGAAATAACTTTATGTTAGCATGTTTTCCAATGCGTGTTCCGTACTGCACCAGTAGCTTTTCCCCATCTTCCTACTGACAGGGATTTATGATGATTTATAATCATTTACAATGATTACCTCTTTCTTAGCTTCGCTTTATTGATTCTTTTTTTTTTTTTTTTACCTTTGCTATATAAGTCCCTCTAATTCAAATCAGCACAGGCACCGTGTAATGAATGTTTATAGTTTATTAGTTATTGTTTCCGTCTTCTTCTTTTTCTGCTGTTCTATCTCCCAATGGAGCATAGGCCCTCAACCAACTCAGGCCAAGTCGTTCTATCCTTCGCTACTGCATGGAGCTCTCCCCATGTCCTCCTTAACTTTCTAACTTCATTCTCCAGTTGTCTTCTGCGTGTGAATTTGGCCCTCCTTGATTTCTATGCCCCAGTGGGTTACAACGGAAAGACATTCTAGTTATGCTGTTCTACGGTTTTCTCAATGTGTGTCCTATTCAACGCCATCTCTTGGTCCATTGGAGCTTGCTTATTTCTCTCACAAGGCTCTACATTAGTTATTTTATCATACCATTTAATTCTCTCTATTCTGCGCAGGCACCAGTTAATGAATGTCTGTAATCTATTAGTAATTGCCTTAGTTGTTATCCATGTTTCCGCTCCATACAAAATTACTGATTTGACATTAGAATTAAGCATTTTGAGTTTAGTATTTCTTTAAATTTCTTTTGTTTCAGTATCCCCCCAGAACTGCAGTCTGTAGTATAAACATTTCAAGGATGAGATTCAGACAAGGAAACCCTGTCCAACCGTACAGCCATGTTACCCAGTTAAAGTGAGGCATCACAAAATGGTTATGAAGTAATCTCTATTCCAGTGTGGCTTGACCACATGAGATTCAGCCCTGTTCCGAGTTTCTGATCCAAGATATCAGGGCCGCGTTGAAATTAGACTTTCAGGTTTGAAACTAGACATGTTTCTTTCTTTGCTTTCATATGCATCCTAGTGTTATGAAGACCCCTCTTGCATTTCATATTCCCACTTCATCACCTATGCACATTCGTCAGTTATATTTCCGAATCCACTTTCCAATGTTAGCAAATGACGTTTTTTGGTCACATTTTACAACGATAGTCGGCCTCTCCGGCTTAGGAATTACGAACGCGCTTCGTAATGCCCAGGTGCAGGGTTCGATCCCAACTGCAGGCGATCTGTCAGTAAATCGTCTTACGTTGGTTTTGACAGTAGTACCGAAAGCTGACCATTCAGGAAGCAATGGCAAACTACTCAACGTAAAATTTCTCTAGAAAAACCGCAACAGCCAAAATTTGCTAGGGTTGTTCTGCAACGCCATCTAAAGGATACGCAGCTATCTTCAATGATTACCGAATTGTTTGTTAAAATGTTAGCTTTCTTGATGATTAAAAAAACTAACTACTGTAATAAATGCCTGCACATGAACCTAGTTACTCATTTGTTACTCTTCAAAAGTTACACATTCCCTTACCTTTGCAAATGCATTTTCTTTTATGTTAACCCTTTAAATCTCATTTACGTGTTATCTACTTTTATCAAACCCTGAGATTATTTTCAGTATTTTGTTTTAACAAAAAATATTTAAAATTGTGAAGCTATAAATGGTGGTCTAAAAGAACATTATGTCAGGAGATGTTGTGAACTCGGTTCCCTGCGAGATTCGCTTGGCCAAAATAGAGATCATCAAGAGTACGAAATACATTTAGAAACACAGTAGAGGACATAGGGCAAAACCATAATCCACAAGGCAAAAAGGCAAAACCATCAAAAAACTAATGACAAGAGGAACACAGAACGGAGATCTATCTACTAGATAAGGGACATAAAGGCAGAGAACTAAGGACAAGAGGAACACATTGGGACACAGAACGGAAAGGTCTATCTACTAGATAAGGGAAATAAAGGCAGAGAACTAAGGACAAGAGGAACACATTGGGACACAGAACGGAAAGGTCTATCTACTAGATAAGGGAAATAAAGGCAGAGAACTAAGGACAAGAGGAACACATTGGGACACAGAACGGAGAGGTCTGTCTACTAGATAAGGGAAATAAAGGCAGAGAACCAAGGACAAGAGGAACACATTGGGACACAGAACGGAAAGGTCTATCTAATAAATAAGGGAAATAAAGGCAGACAACTAAGGACAAGAGGAACACATTGGGACACAGAACGGAGAGGTCTATCTACCAGATAAGGGAAATAAAGGCAGAGAACTAAGGACAAGAGGAACACATTGGGACACAGAACGGAAAGGTCTATCTACTAGATAAGGGAAATAAAGGCAGACAACTAAGGACAAGAGGAACACATTGGGACACAGAACGGAGAGGTCTGTCTACTAGATAAGGGAAATAAAGGCAGAGAACTAAGGACAAGAGGAACACATTGGGACACAGAACGGAAAGGTCTATCTACTAGATAAGGGAAATAAGGGCAGAGAACTAAGGACAAGAGGAACACATTGGGACACAGAACGGAGAGGTCTGTCTACTAGATAAGGGACATAAAGGCAAAAAACTTTTTTGTTTTTAGAATGGAATGGCATCTTATTTTACCTTTTGTCCAAAATCAGTATTTAACAAAAATCGCCAAGACTCGTAAAAAGAAAAAGAAGTGTGCTCTACACAAACTTTAGGATCCGTACTGAAGTAACAACTACCTTGGACTAAAAGAGTTCAAATTAAAAAAAAAAAAAAAAAACTCCAGTTCTTGTACTATGCCAGGATTTTTTAGAGACCGGTCGACATTTGATGGGTAACAGGGTGAACATCACAAATATTGCTTTTTCTTTTCATAACATTTCTTGTACATCACTTTGTAATTGCTTCATTTCGTGAATAATTTAGTGACCTTGAAGAGACGTGTCCAAACTCTCCATACAACAATTAATTAGCTGCGATTCTTAAATCTGTAAATTGCAATTTTTACATAAACAAAAAACTGTACAATAACATCTTCAAAAAGTCAGTCGATATTCTATGTTAAACAGAAAATAATACCAATTGTTTTCTTTCTCTTCATCTTCTTTTGATTCTTCTTCTTCTTCTTCTTCTTCTTCTTCATTTCTGTGACTCTTAGTTTTTGTAGGTCTGCTTTGATATTATCTCTCCGCCGTCTTCTTGATCTGCCTTGCCGTTTGCGGCTTTACACCCCTCTTCGGTAGGCAGTTTTGACCTCTCTTTCAGCTGCGATTTTCGCAATAAGTCTTAGCCATTACAGTCTATTCGCCCTCATGAAGTCAGTGACCAGTGGTGGTTTAAACAGATTATAAATGTAATTGTTGCTTCTTCTTTATCATACATGTTTTACCACTCAATGTTAAGACATGTAATAGATTGGTTACGACACACAATATCGACACTATCTTAACGCAGAAACACAGAAACACATTTTAAGATCCCATTTCACCATCTGAGACTTACTGGGCGTAATAGCAGTATCACACGATATTCGATCGACAAATAACTATATGACCACCTTCAGTTCCCGTGACATTTCCTGATCCTGATGTAAATACCTTTATTACACTTATAAAACTCAATTTAAACCTTTAGTTTACAAGTTTTTTTTTTTTTTTTTTTTTTTAGTGGCGCCCCTTGAATATTTGGAAAGACTCGTATGCCCCTCTCCGCCTTACATTAAAAAAAATTGATTGAAAAGAAGGGGACAAAAATGAAAAATCGCTAGCATTAGGAGCTAAAACAGAGAGAAAAACATCCACATAAATAAAAGCGTCAAATAATGGGACGCCCTTGCCTTTCTATAAGACAAATATGTGTGTGTCATTCAACCCTACCAAGACTGTACAATCAGCAATCAACACCTGGTGACACAAAGTGTCATATGAGGATGAGGATCACCCGGGCACAAGTCCCAGAAGCTCTGGTATAATAGGGGTTCTATTAGGGTCCCAGACAACAGAAGAGGCAGGTCTTTAAAATAACGAAAAATGCTCAAACGTCAAGGAACTCACCCCACCCGCCATCAAGGTTGAAAACCACCTCTCTTATCAGTGACTAAAGAGAGATACTAACGAACTGTGCAATAAACGTGACAAGTGATGTTCCAGTCCACAACTTATCTTGCCATTTGGAGTATGAAAAGTTAAGCTTGTGCAGGTTCTTTTCTTTAATTTCACCAGATCACGCCGACTTAGCGGTTTGGTAAGGAAATCCCCAGACCGTACCATAGTGTAGGGGAGGTTAGGGTTAGGGCTAGTGTTAAATGAATCACGACTACCATCTCTAAAGCGCACACCAGTGAAAAGCACGCTTTTAGGATGAATTAAAAAGTGATAATAAGTGTGTTATCTCTCTTCCAAACTACAATATTAAAGAAAATGTTTAAAAATACAAACAAATGAAAATGCGCGGTTTATGCAATGGAAATGTTAAAATATCGAGCAAGATAACATGAATAACTGAGTATCAAGAAGGGGAAAAAAAGTCTTCGCCGGCAAAGTCTGTAAACGGAAGAATATGGAGATGGACTGAACATGAAAGCAACAACTTCGTGACGCCTTGGCAATTACAGCCTTCTGATTGACCACAGATAGGCGACCTAAGAAAACCTTGAAAAGGACAGCAGAAAGAAAAATAAAGCAGTGTAAACTTCCACGGAATCAAGGTGTTCGAACAAGTCTCAGACTTGTATAGGGTTCTAATCACGTAAGGTCGTGAGTGCAGAGATTGGCCAGCTGGTGCTGCAGAATCAGAAGTTCAACAAATGATTATGACAATTCCCGCCCAGGTGATGTAATTATCACAACAGATGGCTCTGTGTTGATGTGCACGCGAAGTGTATGGGGTTTCATAGCAAAGGCGAATGGACGTCGCCTAGTGCAGCAAAGCCTTGCATATGATACCTCAACGTCTAGTTTGAGAATGGAGGTGGAGGCAGTCTCTGCTGCCTTCCGCTGGCTTGAGAATCAGCTGCACACACATGCCGTGATTGTAACTGAAATCAGGCATGCTTCGTGTAGAGTGGCAAACATCACTGCAGAGGTCCCGCGTAGTTAGCATCCTTTGGAAATTTTCTCCAGGTCGATTGCTAATTGAACATTCACAGAGTCAATGGGCAAAAAAGCAGTCATAATTATCTACGAATGCCTTATTGGACAACAGCGACATGACAAGGCAATAGATAGATAGAATATAAAGAGCCAATCATGCACGCATACAGTTAAAGTCAATTATGGTAATTCGGACAACTAGAGAAATTCGAGTATCTAAGCACATACAACAGGTTCTAAGAATATCTTGGGTAAAGAAAAGAACAAATGCATCCATACTTCAAGAGCTGAATATTGAAGAGGGTTGGCTAGTAAAGACAATAAAACAAAGAAAATTGAAATATTTTGGTCACTTGAAACGTCATGGAAGTCTAGAGAGAACAATAATGGAGGGGTATATGCCTGGGAAGAGAGGAAGAGGAAGGCCAAGGAGAAGATGGGTGCAGGATGTGGCAGATGATCTCCAGATGGGTGTATCAGACGCAGGACATCTTGCTCAGGATAGGAAGGTTTTCCGGAGGGTTGTTATGGCTGCGAGGTTCCGCGAGGGACATGCTACTGAATGAATGAAGCACATACAAAACATCGTGTGGGCGATGTATTTCTAACACAAAGATGGAACAGGACTTCGTTTATATATAGCACCTATTTAGGTTGTGAACCCTTGAATAAGTAAACAAGCAATTAAAAGCCCCTCAGCCCTCAGTCAAAAAAACAAGAGTGCTAAAAATTCCACTGACAACCAAAATGAGTTTTTAAATCGCATTGAAAGACAGGTTGAGCATCACAGACATTGACAAAAGGTACCCGCCACTTCGTTACCACATAATAGGAAAAGAAAAACAAGGGGGGGGGGGGGTCACATATATGAAGAAATATTGCTGGAAGATTATACTGTATACAGGAAACAACGACAGAAGATTCCTGTCATCTTTGTATGTATGTGTGTGTTTGTGTGAGACACACACACAGAGAGAGAGAGAGAGAGAGAGAGAGAGAGAGAGAGAGGGATGAGAGAGAGAGAGAGAAAGAGAGAGAGAGAGAGAGAGAGAGAGAGAGAGAGAGAGAGGGGGGGGGGAGACAGAGAGAGACGAACTGATGCATGGTGTTAAAAATGCCAATATCAGTAGAATAATGATGGCCTGTGCCAGTCATCAAGGCACTTGATGATGATGATGATTCACATAATACAATATTTTATCATATACAATTTAGCACAATATTTTTTTTTTTATTTTGACTAGCCTTGCTTTTTCTTCTTTCACAAGACTCTGCAAACAATTCCTAGAATTGCTGACTGTTTGGTGTTTTCTAAGATGATTTTACGTTCAGTAGTTTGCCACTGCCCGCTTTAAATGGACTCTTTCCCATTCCTTTGTGTGTATTGGCCACCCAGTGCTAGACCTGCATTTTACAGAATCGGCACTAGATGGTTTGGCTGATGTGGTCAACACGCTGACTTTACTTGGTACTCATTTAAGGCTGGGTTAATCTCGCAGTCAAGGTCATTTCTAGAAAATAAATTCCAGCTCCATTCGGATTTGAACCCCTGACCTTCGGAGCGCACACTAGGTCTAGCCGCCACACCTCGGCGGCTTCCTTAAGCGCTCATGCCGGTAATAAAGTCAACATGAAAAGGTCTGGTAAATAAGCTTTCAGGCGAATTTTACTTGGCATGTAGAAATTATCAGACACGTTTTTATATATCTATGCACCAAAAGATACATGTGAGTACAGTTAGGCATGCAAGTACCCACACACGTTTTCATACAAGTACCAAAACAGACCATGTACTTTTTGTTTCCGTTTTCTTCAAATTAACGATATGCTTCAACAAAACAACGGGAAGAACGACCCAAAAGATCTGAACACAGTGAACTATTTACTTAAGTGAGAAATATACCGTACAGATCGTGTGTAACTGAAGCATGTTCATTTCTCAATTACCAGCAAAGTCGTTTACAACTTTATTTCTTTTTAGCAACAGTAAATACTTGATAAGTAAAACTCACCGAGGGACCTAAGAAATAGTTTTTCTTTACTTTTTACCAGAAATTCCAAAAATTCAGAAAGGGGTGCTGCGTGGTCGCAAAGCATGGTGTCCGCTACGAGTGCTAGAGGTTCTGGGTTCAATCCCCTGTAAGAGCTGAGATTTTTAGACGTGGACCTGGACTTCTAGTAATTCCCCATGGTCTCTGCTGATTTTTATTTTGTTGGGCTGCAGCTACTGTCACGCAATTGTCTTTCAGGCGCGTGCGCGCGCGTGTTTGTGTGTGCGTAGAGAGAGAGAGAGAGAGAGAGAGAGAGAGAGAGAGAGAGAGATAGATAGAGAGAGATAGATAGATAGAGAGAGAGAGAGAGAGAGAGAGAGAGAGAGAGATAGAGAGAGTTCAGCTTTTACTACGATTTACAGATGTGTGCAAGTAGGATATTAATAATACAGGTACTGACGTAGATTCGTGGGAACAAAATGCCATGGACCATCTTTCTTGGAGGGAAAAAAAGTGGGGGGGGGGGGGGGGGATCATGCGAAAAAAGGCGGTGGGGTGAAGGTACATATGATTTTACAGTATGCACACAAATAAGTCAGATTTGTAAAAACGAATGGGTTTGCAAAGCCCGACTTCTAGACCAAGACTTCGTTTTTACTATGATACATACAGCCCGATTCTGAAATGAGTATAGTCGCTTAATGATAAAAAGCAGGCAAATATGATTTTTTTTTTCTACTGCAAAATATTTATATTACAAAGTGTTTTCTCACTGCCTAAGCTAACGAATATTACTGATTCAGTAAGGTGTGGTTTCAAAATAACTGTGCTACAGTGTGTTGAAGTGTTTGCCAAGAGTGCTTCGATTACTAGGTTAAGTTCATCCAGAATTAACATTACAAGGAAATTTTGTAATGTTAATTGATCCCCAAAAAAAAGGAATATTACATTTATTTTAATTAAAAGAATGATAGTTCGAGTCATGCAGGGTCACAAAAATCAGTGTAAATCAAGTGACGCTAAATCAGAAATTACACAATGCATCATCTAAAGCAAAAGTAGTTTAAGCATGAAGCAATGTAAATCAGGTGATATTAATAAACAATAACATACATGACATATTATATCAATATATAACCAACGGTAGATATCCAGTTATCAATATAAATTCAATGGCGGCATTAAAACAATAAAGGTATGTTACACATAATATTATTTCGATCTCTTTCGTCTGAGGACGTTCATATCCTGAGGATAGTTTTAAACTTTGCCGACCTCCGTGAATGTGGATACAGGACATTGGTGATTCATTGGTATTGAAAGCACACAGGGCTGGAGAACTGGCTGGAGATAGAGATATTTTCAAGTGTGCTGACAGTGAGGCACGGGAATCACAGGTAAGTGTGATTTGATGAACTAGCCCGCGTTGAGTCTTCTACAATAGGTGTATAGGATTTCAGGAATATTGTTACCACCGTATACATGTAAAGTTCTTTTCCTAAGACATTATGATCTTAACCTAACTGCAGTCCTTGTTTCCATTATCCACATTTCCATCTCTTTCATCCCCTTCCATGTAACATGGTTGATGCCATCCTTCTCCACCGAAACTACCTCAATACCTGTATCATTCATGTCATTTTTTCCATTATCCGCATTTCCTTTTCTTTAATCTCCCTCCATGCAACATGGTCGATGCCATCCTTCTCCACTGAATTTACCTCAATACCTGTATCATTCATGTCATACTGCACACATCTTTATAGATTAGAAAAGGTCGACCTCGACATCTTCTCCTCGGTGTAACTCACAAATTATTTATTCATCAGTCAGAAGTAGTCTATTTACATGCCCTGATAAAACTGCCCCTGTTAACTGTGTAATGTTCAAAACATACACAGATTAAACTTCATATCAATTGCATCAGACATTTTCCATTGAAACGAAAAATGTCGTTGATTTGTTAGTAATAATATAATAAACAAATATTATGCATCATATCTATTCAATCAGTCATTTGAGGCTATGCATTTTTAAAATTACTAATAAACGAATTTTATACATCACATTATTTTAACGAAATGTTGTCTAAGTACATGCATCATTAACACTGCCATTGTTAATTAGGTAATGTTCAGTAACATATAACATTAAACATCATATAATTATAATCTAAAGAGGTCTAGATATATTCATATTAAAATGGTCATTGTTAATTGTGTAACATTCAGAAATAAACAAATGCGAAACATCAGGTACATGAGAAGCGGGTAAATTGCAAGCAACATTAAAATAACAAATATGCAATTATGTGTTAGCAGTTTAAAAAAAAAATTGTTTTCACATTACATTATTGACATCACAAGTGGTCTTTAAGATTCCCCATAAACAATAAACGAAGAAAATATATTAAATCTTATCATTTTATTTACAAGTTGTTTTAAGTACAAAAGCATAAGAAATTGCCATTATTAATAATGAAATATTCAACAATAAACAAATATTAAACAGTATATTGTTAAGTCTTGAGTGGTGAAGGTAAATGAAAATTTAGTTTAACATTGTTAATTTTGAAATATTCAACAATAAACAAAATAGTGAACATCATAATAATTAAATATCAAATGGTCTAATCACATGCAACATTTAAAATACCAATGCAATTTAAGTGATGTCAAAAACCCAACCAAGAAACGTTTGGAATCATTTTAGTTATGCAACTAATAATTAAAGTACAAAGATTATTAGAATGATTATGTGATAGACTACTGAAAACATTATTAAATGGAAATGAACAATTCAAACGAACATTGTCGGCATGATTTTATTTCACACACTGAAACTGTTTTGCATTACAGAACAGTTTCGCATCGTCTAACAAAAAAGGCAATGTTCTTTTCAATAAAATTGCTTTATGATACACTGACACAGTTGGCAGCCGCACAATGCAGTCAAGGCCATATCAATTAAACTAAAAAGTTTGTGGGGAAATTCACACACACACACAGACACGCGCACACACACGCGCGTGCGCACACCACCCCCACCAACCCCTCTCCCACACACACACATATAAACACACAAACACACCGATACAACAAAACAAACATAACTATTGGGTAACTGTAGTTTTAAAATAATTATGTATATAACTACCTACTTCCGTAATAAAATGGAGAGATAAAAGGCAGAGAAATCAGACTAAGATTCAGTAACATATTGCTATGTTCACGAATGATAAACATATGTAAAATTTTTAAAGTTTAGTAGAATAAAAAAGAAAAGAAAATCATCCTATAGCCATCTTATATAAGTTATAACAGGCGCCCCACCGTGGGACGGCATTTTTCATTATTTTGAAGCCCCACTCCAGCTGTTATCGGGGGCCCTAATATAACTCCTAGGAGGTTGAACGGGGTTTCTGTGTCTTGTGTCCAGGTGTTTCTCATCTGAATATTGGCATTTTGTGTCATCGGGTGTTGGTCGCCCGTTGTACGGTTCGGGTGGGATTGAACAACAGTTACATTTTATTTAAATTCTTTTACACTTCCTCTTTTACCGCTTTAGCTGTCGAGGGAGATATCCGCATCTTGGTCTATCTCGTGCTATATCGACTGTTATTTTGGTGTATACCTCGTATGGTGCCCTTTGGGAACGGGTAAACAGTGCGGAGGCGCAGATAGATTATTACGGTCTGAGGACAATGGCGCTGCGAGGAGTTACCAGGGAATCTGGCTGACGCTCAACACTCAGAAAAAAAGGATGAGACGGATATACAAACAAACGGTTATTAGTACCTTCGGATTTGGAACTCTTAGCTTACTGCTGAAGATGGAGATCGAGCACTTATGGGAGTGTCGCGAGTGCTGTAATGCCGATTCCTAATTCAACATTTAACCTCGTAGGTATGGCGTCGCAAAGCATTCTAAGTGGCCAAACTATTGGATCTGTTGTCTTAGTATGTAATTTAGAACTGGTTCTATGTCAACTTTTTTTTCTCTGGTGATCTCAGTTCTGATTGTATCTCTTCTGGTCACTCCTACAGCACTTCTTAGAACACCTCACTCCTGTAGTTACTAATTTTCTTTTATGGCTTGTTGTGAGTGAGCATGTCTGGCCCTAGTAGCATTAAGCAGAGACAATTTTTTTTTTAGTATCCAGAAGCCATGAGTTGTTAACCCTTAGACCTTGATTCCATGATAAATACAGTAAATCTGGGAGAAATTTAGCTTTTCTGCCTACACCCGGGAGTGAACCTGGACCACAAGGAGTTCGTCACCCGGTCACCGTGCAGTCCGGTTTAGCCAGCTACGCTAGAGAGACGGGCTGCAGAGATGAATATGCTTTGAATGAGATGTTTTTGGTGCTGATCGCATTGTCTTATGTTACAAGGGGAGTTAGCTGTCCCAATATATATTTTGCTTTACTGCATCTGACGTTAAGTTACTTCATCCAATTTCATCGCACAGACAAATTTACAAAATTACCGTGTACATGACGGTCTAATTTACCGTTAAAATAGTGATAAAGTAGCTATCAACAACAATAACAACAAAAATCAAATTAAAAAAAAAAAAACTGGACTAGTTTAAAGATTAAATAATAATAAAGATTCAGAAAAAAAGGCTTTTTATGTGAACTGAAGAAAAGACCCACTTCCTCGTTCGCATGTGTGACGTAAAAGTCTACTAATTAGAAATGTTTCCTGTGAAGTTGGAGTGCATTTCCCTGACAGGCAAGAAACCAACAGTTTACAGGCAAATAAGCCATATGTGTAAAACGAATGTGCATGCAAAACTTACGTCCAGAAATGGACCAACAACCTACATTTTCTCCATCGAAGTTTACTTCCGGGCAGCGTGAAGACGAAGTGGCACCTCTGGCAGACAGCGCTAGAACGATATTGTTATAGACCAGCTAGCATATAAGAGGTCAACATCCTACCAGCCACCTTTACTTTCCAGAACATTTCCTGACATCCATTGCAGGCTTGGTCAACCTAGCAGCCAAGATCATGCAAATGCATGAGAGGCCAGGAACCAAAAGTCTGCACACAAATAATCCAAATGTGCAGAATGGATGTGCATGCGAAACTCAAGTTCTGGGAGCGGACCAAAGTCCAGAAGTGGACGAATAGCCAAAACTTTGTGCTGGAGTTTACTACAAGTGAACATGAACAGGAGGAAGAATATTTGCAGTTGAAAGATCACCGAGGACAGTTGGCTCGTGAACAGCCTGTTGTCTCTGAAAGTGAAATACAATGGTCACATCAATCGCCTCAGTAGCTTAAAAAGATCAATGATGGAGAAGATGGTGTCGGGTAAGAGAGGCAGAAGCCGAGCAGCACAAAGGTGGCACAGAACATAAGAGAAAGAGTGAGCAGGAAAGTGGTGAGAGACCCAGATTTCTTTCACGCAGGCTGTGATGACTTCGACTTTCTGAAAAGGACTTGCTACAGGATGATGATGATGATGATGATGATGATGATGATGATGATGATGATGGCGATGATGATGACCTAATAGTTTATGGTTACTGTACTAACTGTGCTGCCCTAAACCCTCAATCACAAGAACCACCAGGACACAGACCCCCAGTCTGACATACAGCATGTAAAAACGGTAAACTTTTCCGACACTCTTGTATGGCGAACAGCCTGTCTGCTTCCCTTTTCAGGTTGCCAATAGAGGATTTGGCCAGCTCTAGAGACTACACACATCTCATCTTGGATGGAAACCCAACAAGGCAAGTCATACTGCATTACAATTCTAGACCTTCACTTGCCGATGAGTTTACATCAGTTTCATCGATCATAAAAGCAGAAAACAGAACGCTGCTGTTCGTTTGGCGCATGCCAAAAGTGGGGCGGACATCTTTGAACTGTCATTATGACGTCACCGTGTTAGTCTGCACCACGATCACATGACATTCTTAACAACAACACTGACAGGTTACAAGACATTGGCATGATCACTGTAGTTTCTCTCACACCTTTGAAGCTTTCATTTCGAGTCAAGTCGTGAGTGTACATGCGCGCTCGTGCGTGTATATATTACTGCATAATTATATTTTCCAAAACACATTTCTTCAGACCATGAACAACAGTACGAACACTGATCAGAAAAGGCCCGTTTTTATGTATCCTTTAACTTGCAAAGCAGACAAAAGAATATATACAACCCAGAGCAGGAGAAAGACTATGCTGCATACAATTTTGATACATTTAGGCCCTCCTAGCTCAGCTCCGACGGCAGAAGACGTTCGTCGGCATATAAGTATGATGATGGCAATTACAGCAACGATAGAATATATCATCACACTGAAGCCCAGAGTTCCTGCTTTCACTCTGAAAACGCCACCCTGTTAAACAACAATTTTAAGGTAATTATATAGGGTGTATGTTTGGCAACTATCAACATCTTTTAACTGCAGTAAAAAGACTACAAATGCAATAGTATGGGCATGTAATAAGATCTAACAGCCTCTCAAAAAAAAAAAACTGCAGGGCTCATTTGAGGGAAAGAGGAGAAGAGGCAGACCAAGAAAGACCCGGTTACAGAATCTGACTTCCCCGTATGGGTTGCGGGGCCCTATTATAGGGGGAAAAAAGAATAGATCCACTGCCAACCCAAAAGCATGTCGTAAGAGTCGACAAATTGGGAGCTTCCTTCGAAGTCGGAGTGCATCTGCCTGAGAGGCAAGGAACCAACAGTCTGCATACAAATTAGTCAGATCTGTCAAATGGATGCACACGCAACACTCAGGTTCTGAAATAGGAGGACTGCAGTCCAAAAGTGGATGAACAACCAGAACTTTCTGCCGGATTTTATAGCCGGTGAACGCAAAGAAGAAGAAGAAGAACCTGACTGACTGGACAGGCCTCATGCATGCAACCATGAAGTCCATCACAACTGACCGGCAAAGGTTGACACAGCTGATCAAAAGAAACTGGTGACCTAACGACAAGTAGTGTTATGGAATGATGATGATGTTTGTTTGGATAATTGTCTTGTAACTGCCCAACCCGGCGGTTAAGAATAAATATGTAGTCGAATGTATGTGGGTAGTTTATTTCTTGAGCTTCCTTCTCATTCTTCATATTTTCACTCTGACTAAGAGGCTGTGTGGTCTTGAGGCATGGTGTCCACCTCGTGTGCTAGAGGTTCTGGGTTCAATCCCCAGTAAGGGCTGGGATTTTTTCACGTGGACCTGGACTTCTAGTAATTCCTCCTGGTCTCTGGGTAGTGAGATCGGACACCTGTTGCGTGCATTGTTGCGCACGTGAAAAAAATTCCCTGGCTGTAGGAAATCGAAAAGAGTAGCAAAACAGCTCTGCCCGGGCAAACATTTTGAGTAAAAAATCTACCCAAAGTATTTCAGGATCCTCTCCCGTGCTAGAGAGCCCGTGCATTGTGCTGAGCTTATTTGGACTCAGACTTGATATAGAAAAAAGGACGGAGCACTTATTGGTTATCACCCGTTTGCCATGATCTTGATCCGTTGTTCAAACCTCAAACATCAAACCTGACTCCGATTAGGAAATAGACCTTTAACCCCCTTTGTTAATCAGTTAGATTTAGTCTATAATTCATTTCGTTTCATCAACCAAGCTTACTGCTTTTAATGAACAAATTTGCAAGAACTGCTTTCTATGAGTGCCGGTCAGTTCTCGTATATTTTTTTAGTGTATCTTCGACTTCGTGGGTTCCCGGTCTTGTTTATTTCTATTCTTATGCACCTCTTTTGACATGCAGGTTGAGTTGCAATGTTACTGCTCTGTGTTTCCCGGGCCAGCCCCAGTTGCTGGCAAACTGAAAGCATAATTACCGCAAATAGTACTAATAATAATAATGATGATGATGATGATGATAAGAATAATAATAATAATAATAATAATAATAATAATAATAATAATAATAATAATAATAATAGTAATAATAATAATAATAGTAATAATAATAATAAACAACTTCTACTTTTGCCATTAAGTGGCGTATTTAGGTAGAACTTGCGGTTCGGCGCTCGCTGAATAAGACTGCCCATTGTTATTCCATGAGGATGTTTAAATTTAATATCATTAATGTCCCCGTGTGAGATCTAGGGCCACATCTGGGGTGGAAAAAGGGGAGGGGGAGCCAACTTCCCCCAAACTTGCATGTCTTAAAAGGCGACAAATTATAATTTTTAGTAGTAGTACATTTTACCCCACTAGGACATCACACAAGCGATAAACACCCGTTGATGTTTTTGGTTATCAGACAACGAATGCGGTACAAACCGGCAAGCACCTTTTTTCTTGCCAAAATCTTGCACTAAAATGTTATGAATGGTCTCTGTATTAACACCAGTTTCATTTGACATCATCGTCACAGTAAAACAATGATTTTCTTGTGTCCATTCTCTGACCTTTGCAATGACTTTATCATTACGAACAGAAATTTGGCGTCCAGGTCAAGGTGCATTAGTAATCATTTTCCCATCAATTTTGAATCGCGACTACCACCTGAAAATTTGTGCACGAGATAAACAATCCCCATAAACTTGTTGCACCAATTGAACTGTTTCAAATGCGCTTTTTATGAGTTTTAAAAAAGAATTTAATGTTAGCGTTTTGCTCCAAACTGATTACGTTACAATGCACCTCTGACTAGGTCAACAAAATGGCGGCTTGTTTGTTGTCTGCTTACCTAGCGGCGATGAAAAGTTGCCAGATCATAGATGAATGTTGCCTTTGCTTTGCTTCATAGATGGCAATTATGTCTTGGCCATAATAAAATCAGTATGATTACTTAATTGTCGGACCTTGTATAGCTACAAAACATAAATCAACTGCCCTTATATAGGTGAACGCGGAGGACGCAAAGTAAGCATGTCATTAATCCATTGTCTATTCTTGCTCTTGTGTCACACCATTTTAGATGTAGTGCCTGCGTTTAAAGTTGTGACTGCATCCTAAGGAGATGACCAAACCATATAATACAGTGAAAATACTGTGTGTATATATATATATAAATACATATATGCACTTACACACACACATATATATATATGTATGTATATACGGTGCAATGTTGTTCTTCGTCTGCTGCCAGAGGGTTTGACACGACTGTGATGAATAAGCCACAGTTCGGACGTCAACGTAAGCAGAAGTAATCTTGATACCCGTTTATACTTTCGGAAAAGGGTTGTAGTAGTTACGGATATTAAATATAAAGACTCGATACAAAAATACAGACTAAAAATGTCCTTGTACTGGAACGCGCAAGACCATAGACATGAAATACGACTTTTAAACCACGTAAGAGAAAATGAGATCGGGATTTCTTTTTAAAAGATGGCAGTGATATGAGTGAGCTGTATGATGGTAAAGGATAGGATGAGGACACGAGTTGGCTGGGGCTTATGTTGCAATGGAGAGACACAAGGTAAAAGAAGAAGAGGAGAAGGAGGAAGAAGAAGATGAAAAAAAAGAAGAAAAAGAAAAAGAAGAAGAAGAAGAAGAAGAAGAAGAAGAAGAAGAAGAAGAAGAAGAAGAAGAAGAAGAAGAAGAAGAAGAAGAAGAAGAAGAAGAAGAAGAGGAGGAGGAGGAGGGGAAAGAGAAGAAGAAGACAAAGAAGATTAAGTAGAAGAAGAAGTAGTAGAAGATGAAGAAGATAGTGATGATAATGTTGATGATGATGATGACGATGATGATTATGATTATGATGATGATTATTATAAGGACGATGATGATGATGATGATGATGATGATGATGATGATGATGATGATGATGATGATGATGATGATGATACTTAACGATAGTCTAAAACATAATGTTCTTCCTACCTGCAGATAATGATAAACTGAGGCAAGCATCCATGGCAACCCAAGGCCCAAGAACACGTTCACCGAATTACTTCCGTTGACATTCCCGATGGAACTGTCTGCAGTCTTCTCCATAATGGCCGCCGTCTTGCTGGCAAACGTATCAGGCATGCTGGTGCCCATGGCAACCAGGGTGATGGCGGTGATGGAGTCCTCTAGGCCAATGAGGCATCCGAAGATGCTGGCAAGGTCTCCGATGACAGCGGTCAGGAGCCCAATGACGGACAGAGAAACGATGAAGGTCACCCAGCCGCCACAGATGTGGGTTGGTGGGATAAAGGCGAAAGAAAACTGTGGAAAACGTTTAAATCAATGGTGCCTAGGTCCACAATCAACACACGCCAAGTCGTTCTATCCTTTGCTATTTCATACAGCTCACCCCATGTTCTCCCCATCCTTTTAATTTCACTCTCAAGCTCCCTTCTCTCTCTTTGTGTGTGTGTGTGGGTCTGCCTGTATTTCCATGTACCTGTGGTTTCCAGTACAAAGTCTTCCTAGTTATATTGTTCTCTGGATTCTCAAAGTGTGTTATCCAACGCTGGCATCGTTACCTCTTGGTTCCAGGAAACTCGTTAAGTTCTCTCCCTAGCTCAACACTAGGAATCTATACGAGAAATCACTGGCGGTAAGTGTCACACTCACTAGCTCGGGCGATCATGCCTACTTTACTGTATACAAGACATACCCCCAACACTGACCCCCACCACCACCCCACCCCCGGAACCACCACGCAACAGCCCCCCTCCCCCTATGACTCCACTTCAATTTACTGATGTTAATTTTCCCCTTTATAAAAGTTTAGCACTTTATATCTTGATTCCCACCACTGACCACCAGAACCCGCACTTAATAAGTCAAATATGTTAATAATACTCCAGTTAATAAACCGAGAGTCCATCCTCTAAGCGAAGCGTCGCCAGCTGTGGCATGGTTTTTGCTAGACACGCCCTTCCTCCTAGCAACCATAGGCGTCGCGGATACTCTAAACTACAGAAGGGGGAGGAGTATGGGGAAGAAGAAAAAAGATGTAAAATAACAAATTAGAATAATAAAACTAAAGGGCCATTATCAAGCCAGTGACACGTCTGCATATGATGCTAGAATCATAATATTGTTAGGCGGCCGCGTTAGCGCAGTCGATAGGAGACTCGCTTTCAAATCCTACTGCGACTCGCTTCAGCCCACAGGCGGTGTTCGAAACCGGGCGGTTCCCGGGGTTCACCCAGCCTTTAGGAAATGGGTACAGAGGAACGTCGCTGTAGCTACGACACAGGCGGACAATTTATTATCAGCTGTCCGTACTAGTGGCAGAGCACTTATGGTTTATACCCGTGTGCAATGACGCTGGTTCATATCTCCCCACTTTACCTTTATCTTTTTAATCATATTTGTTTTTGAAGTCCACACAGCACCAAGTGGGGGATTGTTAAAAGCACGCTGGTCATTGTTACTTCCAAAGGCATTTTCTGGTAGCTAGTTTACGCTGGGTCGAACTTGGAGCCAGTATAAATGATTTTCTTTATCGGCGTTCGATCTCAAACCCTTGATGATAGCAGACAAGTGTCTAATACTGTGCTACCTACCTTGAATAAGAAGATTAATATATATGTATAAATATAGCTATATGTATATATATATATATATATATATATATATATATATATATATATATATATATATATTATATATA